>VZSC01002754.1:208902-236522 GCA_013398225.1 Steatornis caripensis | reverse complement strand
CTCCGCTTCTATCATGGCGTCAGAGTGGCGTCATGTTTCTCAAGACGCATGCGCTTCCGGCGCATGCGCACTGTAAGCATCGGCGTTTGCCAGCGTGACGGGCTGAGCTTGCCTGGCCGCCTCTTTCTCGTGGCCTGGGGCTGGGCTGGTTTCGTTTCGAGCAGACGCAGGCTCGCGAGGTCTCCCCGGCCAGGCTCAAAGATGGCCGCTGTTCGCCACAGCCGGGCCGGGAGGCGGTGAGGCGCCGTTAGCGCGGGCGGCGTGCCATGGACACCTTCTTGGAGGAGGAGGCGGAGACGGCGGTGAAGAGCCCTGCCGCGCAGGCGGGGAGCGCCCTGCTGCCAGCCCTGCACCTGCCCTTCCTACCGCCGCACCTCTACAAATCGGGTAAGGGCGGAGCCGCCCAGCGCCGGGCTCGTCCCCGGCAGCCCCCGCTCGTCCCCGCCCTCCCGCTGCTGCTCCCCGTGCTCCGCCGTTTCCCTCTGCCCCGCTCCCCGGCCCTGAGGGAGGAGCGCCGCCCGCTGTGCCCGGCGCCCGTGAGGCCGGCCTGCCCCCTCCCGCCGCGGTTCGCCGCCGCTCTCCCGCCGCGGAGGCTGCTTGGGGCTCCCGGTGCTCTTAGCGCTGCTCCCGGGCCCCCTTCGCTGTTGCCCCCCCTGCCCGGCAGCCTGCGGGGCGCTGGAAGGCGGCGTGTACGCTACTCGTGACGTGAGGGCCGGTGAGGACTGGTAACCAAAGCGCTGTGGGTGCAGGTGACCACGAAAGCTCTGGAGAAGTTTTTGTTTCAAAATAGCTTTGTCGTGAAACGCTTTACATCGACTCTGCCCGTATGGGGTGGCTTCTCAGCAACTTGCACAGTAGGACTTGCCCAGTGACAGGACAAGGGGCAACGGGCACACACTTGAGCACAGGCAGTTCCACCTGAACAGGAGGAAGAACTTCTTTACTGTGAGGGTGCCAGAGCCCTGGCCCAGGCTGCCCAGGGAGGCTGTGGAGTCTCCTTCTCTGGAGAGATTCAAACCCCGCCTGGACACGTTCCTGTGCACCCTGCTCTGGGGGCACCTGCTTTAGCAGGGGGTTTGGACAGGGGGCTCTCCAGAGGGCCCTTCCGACGCCTGCCATTCTGTGATTCTGTGACTTAACTTATGGTAACGGTCATCCTTGGTATACTTAATCTTGCGGTGTTCATTGAGGGTTTTATTTTCTTAGTACTTAGAACCTGTGAGGTTAGAAGTAGGTATGAAGACTAGACTTGGTTAGGGGTAACCTTATAGAATGCACTGTAATAAAACTGCTTCAAGCCAGCGTTTGAGCTACTTCTTTGCCTACAGCATCCAGGTAGGAGGTGGTTTGGTGAGCTCAGCATGTTCTTTGCATGTAGCTCTTACGGCATGAGCATCGTGTTGTAGGGGCACGTTAGACCATGGCATACAGCCCTGAGCTTCAAACAGATGTGGAAATGAGGTTCCAGTTTTGTGCTATACAGGAGTTGAACCAGTATCCATGTAAAAAGGGTAGGCGGCCTCTTTCCAGTCTTGTACTCAGAAGAGAGTAGTTCTCTACATTTATCTTTGGTTTTACTGGGAATTGCTTAGCCTTTGGTACTGGAATGGCCTGTTTGTATGTGCACAGTGGGGTCACAAAAGTAGGTGATGATTAGTAAGGGAAGAGAGTGGTCCCCAAAATATGACGAAACGTGCTGTGAAGTTATCAAATCACCATGGTCTTCTAATTCTGGAAGGGCAGTTAACATGTAATAATAGGCTCTTTGCTCTTTCAAGTGTCTGCAGTTGTGTGCTGCTTGTAGAAAATGCCATTTCGTATTATATTTCCAGCTTTTGCCATAGTCTTACTTCCCTACAGACTAGTAGGTACATTTAACTTCAAAACCACATAGCTTAAGATCCCTTCTTATAGTGTCTGAGAGAGATCCTGTAAGAGAGATACTGCAAGGGTAGGCACGTTGCTAATCTGAGTAAGGACTGTGACAGTTGTGGGCTTGGTTGATATTTTTTGTTTCTTTAGCATCTTCCCGTGAACACAAGTCAAACTTCAAGAAGAGCAAGGAAGTGTGTTTAAGTTACATTCAGGATGCTATGCTACAAAAGCAGTGGAAAAAGGCTGCAGAGTTTATGACCTTCTATGTTGAGTCACTAGAGAAAGACTTTTCTACAGAATACATGGGTCCGTCAGAGGTAAGCCACTGTCCGTTACCAGAGTTCATTTGTAGTTGAAAAAATACTTGCAAGAAGCATCTATAATACTTCAGGACCAACATTGGTCTTAATGATCATAGACTTTTTTTATATAATTAAAAAGTGTCAGGGGTAAGACCTGAAGTTAGGCAGCTTTCATAAACTATCTTTCTTTAAAAAATAAGATATTGAAGCTTCGGAAAACAAATAAGCAACTGTTCAGGTACTGATACAGAAGCTCTCGGATGGCAGGCTGCAGAGAGTACACCAGGCCTCATGACTGGTAGCGCTCAAGGCAGTATGCTGTCCAGTTAGTCACCAAAAGTCTGTGCTGCACATGCATGCTTCTGCTGTGGGTTTAATCGGTCTTGCTGGAGCTTGAATTCTGCTGAGATCTCACTTGTGGGGGTGCTGAGAATCTGCAGGCCTGTCTGATGTTTTTCCTGACAGAGTGCTCAGTGTTCCTGAAAAGTTCTCTGGGCTTGCAGGCTTTTTTGTGTTTTGTTTTTCACAACAGATGAAAACTTAGCTTGGTATAAGTTAATTCCATCGGGAGCATATCAATGAAAAGTTGTCTTAATGTAGTCTTCTAAACCGGAGAAGCAGTGAATGTGTTTGCTGCTGGCGTGCCATCAGTCAGAATCTTTTATAAAGTTAGTGGCTTATTTAGGGCTTTACCAGCTCCTCCAGTACTTACAAAACTCCTAGCAGGTACTGAGATAGAAGCAGGAGGAAAGGGATCAGAGTTGTTAAATAAATGGAGTACTTGAATATGGCTAGCCTGCTGGAATATTTGGTTACATTGCATAGACAGACCTTGAAAACAAATGCACTTAGATGGGAAGCTACATGTAACTGGAAATAATCCTTACCGCCTAGTTCAAAGAATTACATGTACCTTGCCTCTTAGTGAAAACATATCAAATGCAAATAGAAGTTTACAGTAACAGGAGGGAGAGCCTTCTTACAAATGCAGTTTTCATCAGCTTTGATGAAGCGCTGCCTTTGTAATGAACAATTATGAAGCACTCACTGAGTGATTGTAAAAATACTTCTAGATGAGCATGTAGCTGACTATAGCAGTAGACAACACCTAGTATTTTTATTTACAATTCAAATTACATTTTATTTGTATGCTACAGTTAGTACAAGTATGATAAGACAGTATATATGGTGCCTGTTGCCATTTTTGTACGAAGGTTATTGTTCAATCTCTTCTTCCCATTAATAGATGATTTGGAGAATAGGAACTGAAATTCTGTGCCATCATCCCCGTAGCAGCATGAAAGAGTTCAACTCTTTCATAGAACAGATGAAAACTTTAGGAGTAAAAAGATATTTGAAGGTGGGTGTACTTAATGCAATCTTGGTGATTTCCCATGTGTTTACCTGAACACTTACTTGAGTATTAGTTTCTGAATATCTCTCTCTTGAAGTATATTGCTGACAATAGTGTCAAAAAATATAGTACCTCTTGCATGACATTTTAAGGGTTATTCTATACCTAACTGTATCTCATTTGGTCTATATGTTTTATTACAGATGTGTATTGTCAGTCCTTAGAAGTGCCTAGATCCTTTAATTAATCTTTTCATTTGAAATGGTTAAATTTTTTTGTGCATGCCCCAGTAACATCTAATTACTCGTTAACACCTGCCAAGTTTTGTTTCCAGTCCTTAATTTGGCTACTGTGCTCCTGACTGAACAGTCGTACTTAAATTTTGCCATCATTATCTGATCACTTTTCCAGTAGCTCATCTGTATATAACACAGGGGCCTGATATTGTGGACCCCTGTGTCACCCAGGTGTAATTCTTTTTCTGTGGTGGCTCATTCAAACCTATCTTGTTTTGGTTTCCTTGACCATTTCTCACTTGTGGCCACACTTCTCTCTTTAATTCTGTTGTATTTGTTCAAGGCCTTCAGCAGAAGCTGTATACAAGAGTTTACCAGAGCTAACTGAAGGTTTAGGCTTGTATCCAGTTCCTAATCGACATGCTAGGGTGCTAGGACATCCCTCTTTCAGGTCTTCTGCAGTTGGGAAGTCAAATCAAAAATCAGCGAGTGTAACCCAACTGGATTTCCTCAGGTCATTTCTGGATCTCCCTAAAACGGTACAGCACTTACTAATGATGAGCAGGTTTTTTGAGACTGTCACTGAGTGTCTACCACCTGATAGGTGACTTGCTGTCACACAGATTTCAGGAGCTTCAGCCCTTTCGCTTCCCAGGGATACATCTTTGTATATCAGATATGCTTTTGATTACTAATGTTTCTTCAGCATCTTCAGACAGAAAAAATTACTTAGGTTCTTGGCTCATCTCCCTGCCCGTAGTGACAATTGTATTCTCCCATTCCTGCATTTTTCTCCAAAATATCTCGTAAAGATATTGTTTGGAAAAAAGAGTATGTGTAAAATGCTCCTATAATTTACTAACTGTGCTTGCAATATTTTATATGCATGTCAGTGATGAGTCTGTTCTTTCCCTGCACATCTGTGTAGAGCTTTACTGTATTGCTGAGATTCTCTCCATTTGTGATGTCAAATGCTGTAGTATGGACTATTTGAATTCCAGGTTTGTTTAGAGCATGCCTTTCACCTCCTTTGTAATGGACAAATAGACGAAGCTTACCAAAACCTGTCCCTCGCAGAAAGCTGGAGGTTTGGAGAACAAACAGTCATTCAGGATAAAGAAATGAAACTGATTCAGGCTTACAGGGGGCTGTTGGACTACTATAGCTGGTGTAAGCAGAAGAACATCCTGTTAGAGCATGGTATGTCCTAGCGTCGGTTTTGTATTGAGCTGTAAACTTCAACTTGCTTGCTCACGCAGGCTCCGTTTGCCACGACGTCTTTTCCGTGTGGGCTGCTCTTCTGCCTTTATCTGCATATGAAGGCACCAGAGGGAAATACTAGACTTCAAAATGTGGTGTTATGGATCGTTCATAATTCCGTGTCAGCGAGGATGGTGGTACCAAAATAGCACACTGACCTGCATTATTCCATAGTGTCCTGAAATGCTATTCTGAAACTTTTTCCCCCCCTTAATCACATTTTTTTTATATCCAGGCAGCATCACCTAAAACAATGATCAGAGGAAGGTGTTCACTTAAAGCAGTGCCTTCTTCATAGGTGTATAAGTGCTTGACTGCTGCTAGAATTTTGAGTGCTAGCAAAAGCCCCCAAAACTTGTGTTTTAATTTCAGTTTCTTTAAAGATACATAAGTTGCTACTTGTGTGTGGTGCCTAATTCTGCATATACCTGCTGGCTGTATGTTATCAGTTACATCGGATCTCTACTTGTTTCTGTGAAAACTAAGTATTGAATTTGGGCTATGGACCTTGTGCTGGTAGTGTTTTGTCTTGGAATACTGCCCGTGGTGCCCCATGAGTTGAAACTGATTGATAATAAATTTGAATGAAGAGCAGTGTAAACTTCTTGTTCCAATACTGAGGAAATTGAAGCCTCTTTTCTAAAAGCTCTCCAATTGAAATCCTTGCTTAGCAAAATGCGATCGTCTCCGAGGTGCACCACTTCTTTTAGATCTCTTTTGATTAGCAACGCTAACTTTGTGGCTTTCATGTTTTGGTAGGGCAAGATGGGTTTGAAGACTTGTCTGTTGAGCAGGAAATGCACAGGTGCTTTCGGAAGGCAGCAGTGAACTTAAAGGAGATTATTAAAATACCTGGAGTCTGGGATCTCTTTGTGAAATGCTATGTGGATGTAAGGGCATGTTTTTATAGATATCTTTTTGTGTTTCCCTGTAATTTTCATTAAGATGTGTGCAGCTTTTTTATGTGTGTGTGGGTGTCGACAAGGTATTTTAAAAGCAACACATCTGTATGTGTATCTCACTGACTTTGATGTAGAGCACAGTTTACTCCTGGCAGAACTGGAGAGCCTGCACAGAGCACAAAAAGGACTTTATCTGTGCATTGCCAAGAAAAAGAAATAGACAAACAGCTTGCATATTTTGTTTTCATGGTGCTAGTGCAGAAATTGGAGCACAGCTGCTGTGTTTAAATTCCTGAAAGCAAGTTTTCTCTTTTTGGCAGGGCCGTGTTTTTCTGGATACACTAAATGTTAAAGACACCAAATATGCAGTCCCTCTGTGTTTTGTTTTAAATATCTGCTTAGAATTTGTAATTAAGAAATAAAGTTAACCTTAAAATCTCTTTGAAATTATTTGAATTTTGTAAATGTTGATACACTCTGACTTCTCTAAGCACATCTTATGGAATTTTGCTTGGTGCTGACAGCTGCCAAGTTCTCTCATCGAGTCCTGTCTTTAAAGGAATGGCAAGTAGTGCCTCTTCATGATGTGCAAGTGCTGGTAATGCTTTGAAAATCAGATAAGTGCTAAAGGAATTTTCTCCTGTAGCAGCTTCTATGTGTGAGTTTTTGTCTATCTGTGATAAGAGTAGCCAGTAAAATGAAAATACGCTAGTGTTAGTCTTATCTAATATGCTGCACTCTTAGATACAGACTGTGCTATTGGGGGGGGTGTCTGTGGCAGCTCAAAATTAGTTGCAGGAGTATGATTGCGAATATGTGGCAAACTAATGACAGACTTAACTTCTCTTAGTTGTTGGAGTTCTACGGAGACCATAACGAAGCCCGCCAAGTATTAAATGAGTATGCCTACAACTCAAAGTTTCCTGCTAATCCCAATGCTCATGTTTACCTCTATCAGTTCCTGAAGAGACATGGTGAATCGAAGAAATCACTCATATCTGCACTCAAGGTATATATTATATAGTAGGTGCAGTCTGTGGTCATTGATGTTGCACGGTGGTCTGACAATTTGGTTCGGTTGAACTCCAGTTACATTATTTACCCGATTGTATTCTTTGTGGGAAGCAGAGGGTTAGAGGAAAGTTAGTAGGAGGCATGCTAAGAGTGGAGCAAACAGGATACTTTACTGTCTTTGAATTAAAGTCTCTGTTTTGCCTTTAACTGATACATCGTATAACTTTAAGTAAGAGAACCTGTTTACTTGGTTCTGGAAGTCTGTATCAGCAGTCTTGTACATAACATGCACTGATTTCTGTTACATTTTGATCTTTACAATATTGAAGAAATGATTAGATGCTTGCTCTTTCACATATTGATCCTGTCTCACAATTAGTTTCTGTTCTTGTTTTCAGTGAGCCGTGCATTTAAGCTAAAATAGAAGTTAATTTCTGCTGGCTGTTGGCAGGCAAAGCCTTGTGTTATTAAGCTCTTGTCTAGCTGCTTTTCAATGCCTGCTGTCCTTGTCCTTGCTGGTTGATCTTGGTAGCTTCTTGCAAACAATGTTTTGCAATCTGGTTTGCCACTTGATGGCACTAACGTGTTTTTGTTAGGACAGATGTTTTAGAAGAGCTTCATGAAGTTTAGACTTTTAAACTGTAGCATATATATAAAATTCCATCGTTTCAGTGCTTTTTAGCAGTGGTTTTATACACTGCACTCTTACAAGATAGTGACAGATCAAATAACTGGTCGGACAGGTTCAGAAACTGTAATCAAATGCACAGAGCAGCAAATGGGAGCTGAAACTGGCCTAGGAAGGAAATTATGTTGCCCTCTAAAAAGGGGACACTGGATATGGATTTAGGCTGTTCTTTGAGAAAGTTGTATTTGTCACATGCAGTGTGTTTCAGCAGCCACCAAAGTATTTAATCCATTATGTCACGTAGTAGTGTCACAGATGTGCAAAATGGACCTAGATACTCATTCTTTATATCAAGGCACTAAGGTACCAGATTGCTTAATTTTTCGATCTAAACCACCAAAATCTCTGAAGCTTGCGCTTCTCTTCATCAGGTAGAAGTCTTCAAAAGTTTTCACATTAAAATAATGTATCTGGGTTTTGTCGTTTTATTTTTATTTTTCAGATCTTGCATGATATTGCTCCTTCTCATGAGCTAATGATAGATTTTAATACCATGCTTCAAAAATCAAGTAAGTCTTTAAATATATTTGCTCTTCTCCTTTATGTTAATCTAGAATACTATTCTGAAATTATTCTGCAGCCTGCTTTCTGGTTTTTAAGTAGTTTTGATTGTTAAGGAAAAAAAAAACAATGCAAACCCCAACTTTCCAATCACAGGGTTGGATGTATGAGCAGGCATTTACAGACTTCTGTAAACAAATGCCTTTCTCATTTTAAAGGCTAGTCAAAGCAAACTGTTGTAAGGCACAGCCAGAATCTCAAAGATAACTTAGAAATTTTTTTGAGGTACCCTACTCTGAATGCCAGGGTCTCCACTCGTTTTTGGGAGTCCCTAATTTATTTATTCTTCCGGAGGAATTAAGATGGATCTATGCTTTAGTTCATTGTAACTGATCAAAGAATAAAATCTCGTCTTCAAGGGAGTCTTGTCTTCAAGCTGATAGAAAAGTCTTTCAATTTGGAGACTATTTTTCCATGCTGATCAATTGGATTCCAGGCTGTCTGTCGTCTTGTGACCTGGTATGTTCCAGCAAGTTGGCAGATTGGTGAAATGTCCTTGAATCAAGATTGTTCCCTCTTCTTGTGCTTTTCCCCTTTGGGAGGGGAAAAACCAACCTCCTGCCCGAAACCTCCCTTTTTCTGTTCATCCATGACGTATTCGCTAACTTTTCATAGCTTATGAGGACAATCTGATTTTTGAAGAAATTTATACTGATAAGCATAACTTCTCCCACATTTGCCTGCTGTGATAGGTCATGTTGTTCGAAGAACTCTGCTGATACGTAACTACTGACGTAAAATGTCTGTTTTAGTCATATCTGTCCCAGCTTTGATTTTTTTTTTATTGGTGGCATCTCAGGATTTGAAGTGTTGCAGAGCCATTGTGCGCCCTTACAGTGGGAAGAACACGTTGAACAGCAGTGCCTGTTGGCAGCACTGATTAGTGAGCTTTGGAAACAGTAACTGTTGTAAGCTAGGCAGTGTGGGAATAAGGGACCAGACCTGTATGTGTGCCTCTCGAGTCAGCAGGTTTTGAGCAGGGTGGCAACAGGGACAGAGCATCACTGATCTGAGTTGTGCTCTAGAGCCAGGAAGCATTCCTTAACTTCATCTCTTGGAAGAGGCAGAGGGCAATGGGGGAACCCTCAGTAATGGGGAAAGCAGCAGGATTTGGGGAGGCAGAATGGAGAACTGTATTTCACTTGTTGCTTACTTCAGCCCGATCCAATTAATTCATTAACAACCTAATCTTTTTTCAGAGAAAAGAAAAAAACGTCGTCTGGGGCTGGAAGTTATTTTTGCAGCCTTAGATTATGCTGGCTGGAAGGAAAATGTAAAAGCATGGAGATGTTTGGCAAGACAGGTGAAACAAATTGCAATGTAAGTATCTTTGATACTATGTGCTAAATGCAAATGAGTAGTCTCCACCTTTGGGCAGCTGACAAAGTGACCCTTTGTAGCCTTTCTCTTCACCAACAGGGAAGACAAGTCATCTGGCCTACTCTGTGTGCTGTCATTAGGAAGAAAAAAATTATTATTGAGGGGAATTCCAAATTTCCAGTATTGTGATCACCTGAAAAAAGTTGTGGGGTTTTTTTTACCAGGTTACATGCTTATGCAAAAAGATTTATTCAGATGTTTGGGTAGCATTTGCTGCTCATCACTAATCTTCGCCTTTCAGGGGCTGAGGGGAAACAGAGTTGTTGGGTCTTCTGCTCTTTTATTACGTGTCAATTGCTTGAAGCTGGTTTGAGAAACACTGGGCTGCAATACGGGCATGACTGGTACTGTACGGACTGATGTGTTGTGTGATGGTGGTAGCTATTACAGAATGCAACCAGTGTATTCTTCAAAAGCTGAACCAGCGTGCCTGGAGATTGATGTGTCCTCACCAACACCACACCAAGACATGGCATCTGATTTCAGAAGAAGCCATCTAAGGCAGTCTGTGCCCAGAAGGCCTCTAATGTCTAGACTTCATTTTGCCCAACAAACAAGGTGCTGTGGTTTTTAAGCCCTATATATTTACAGTAAATTAATTCAGTACTTGAGTTGATCCATTTTGGTGTTTTATTGCTACCTCCAGCTATGCAGCGTCTGCTGTTAAGGTCCAGAAGCTAGTGGATTAAACCTAGCAGTGTTGTTGCTTAGAGTTTTTTATATTTGAAGACACCACTTCAGAGTATCTTGAAATACACTGGACATCTTTGTTGTTTTATGGAAGCATCACTTCCCTGTTGTGTAGGTAGTTTCTATTTCTGAAATGCTTGGTTTAAGGTCTTTATTGCAGAACACTTACTGGGATAAGTATTTGGGATAAGTTGTTCTTTGAGTATGCAGAGAGAAACACAAACCTTTTCTAAAAAGAAACCCTTTCATACTACTAATTTGTTGACAAACTTGAAGAAACTTTATTACTGTTGACAAACTGGCACACAAGTCTTGCTTCATTTCATGCCGTAATTTGTGTTATTGCCAAGTCTGAATAAGACTCTTAGAGTTTACCTCCTGCCTCACTAGTGTTGCCAGGGATTTAAAAAAAAGGTTGTTTCTGTTTAATCTGTTCCAGTCTGCAGTGTAAGGTCAGTGTATCTATGCTGGCAATTTGAGACTTGTAGCAAGCTGATTATAAAATTCAGTGCCTCCTAATCATCTTTTCATCCCAATTTAAACTTTTCTGTAACTTGTTTTACCTTTTTACAGCTCTGAGAAGCATCTTGACTGGATCAAGCAAGAGTGGAATTCCAGAAAGAGCTGGTGGCCAGCCTTCCATTTTAGCCGTTACTTGGCAAAAAGGGATTGGCAGGGAAATGAAAGCCTTTCATATGAAAAAGCTCTGGTGGCTGGAATCTTACTGGGAAAGGGTAATAGTAAATGTTCTTTCCTTTTAACTACGTAGAACAGAGATAATATCTAGCTCTAGCCCTAATGAGGTGGGATGCAGCTGATCTACTCCCTGGAAGAAATGCAGTTTCTTTCTTCTAGGAGAGATTGTTGTCTTTGAAGCTGAACATGAGAAAAATGTTTAAATCTGTTTGATATTTGACAGTGATGCCTATTTTGCATAACTTGTCGTATCCTGGTTTAGAGTTCTGTTTTATCTGGCCTTGTTGAGCAGTCACATACTATTTGTCTTGTCTAACCTTCAAACCACGGTTTCAAAAATGCACAACACACTCCTGAGTGAATCTTGTGAGGACTGCGGAGAGTTAGCTTGCTGGATGCCAGCCTGGGCAGTGTCTCAGCAAATACTGGGGAGCAGCTGGTCCTTAAGGACTATGGGGGTGTTGTAATGCAGAGAAGAGGAGGGGGTTGGTCTTGAGTGAAAACCATCAGCGGTTTGGTAAGGAGGGCAAGATCATGACCTCTTTAGTAGCATTCTTTGAAATGCTGCCAAAACCAAGTGGAGTATCAGGCCAAGAAGCAGCTGCGAAATTGAGAATCAGAATATGGTGTGGAGACCATGACTTGTTTACCTGTTTGGACTTTCAGTTTATAGGCAAATTCTTCGTAGCCAGCTTTTCTATAGCTCTGTCTTCTGGACTTCATAAAACAATTTCTCATATTGAAAGTCTTTTTTTTTGCTTTCAGTAATTTGTTATCACATGTCTCCCAGCTTTTATTTCCAGATGCCCAATAAAATTGTTCCAGCTCTTATTTTCTTAATGATGTTTCTGTGCTTATTGGAGTCAATACGAGCCTCTATTTTCCTTTTCCCACACAATAAGTTAATGTATGAAATCAATGCCTCTCTACACTCTTGAAATTTTATTTTCTAATCTATTTGACAAGTAAAAGCAAAAGAGGAAAAAATATAACTGTATGTGGTGTCTTTCAGAATATACATGTAGAATGTTTTATGGGTCAAATGAGGATAGATTATTTAATGTTCCAGTAATGTCTATAATACGCATGTCTTGAATTATTTTACCTTTCATTACTGAAAACTTTTAGATGTTTGCACTGTTACTTAACAGTGAAAACATTTTGTATTTGCTTGTATCGTGCTATAACTTAGTGCTTTTTCTGTTGTCTCTTCTTTTTTTTTATTTCCCCCTTAGATTGCAAGTACTTCAAATATGTATCACACCAAGGCTGCAAAGCTCAAGTGAAAAGGTTTCGGATACTGAAGAAATTTGTGAATAAGCACAATCCTGTCTACCTGAGAATATGTCATGTTTCAGATTCCTCTGTACAACCATGATTAGAAAGCATCCTTAAGGTTCTTGCTGTATTTTTTTCCTCTCTGAAACTGACTGCTGTATTGGCGCTGTTCTAAGACTTCTAGGCAGACCCTATTGACTCAGTACTAGACTTTTTTATATGTTTCTGTAAAAACCCTTTGGTTTGTATTTATTTCATAATAAAATGAATATAAATCAACTGAGAAGGCTGAGGAATTTCATTACTGTTAGTCCCATATTTCTGTGCGAAATGCAAACAGCATTGATTTCAAATACATCTTCAAAAATACTTAGTATTACAGTGTGGAATTTCTGTATCAATAGTATTGTAGGGCTGATCCTCCTTATGTTTAGATGTGTAGATTGTGATTTAAATGGCTGCTGGAATGTAGTTCAAAATCCATTCAGGACTAGCAGTGGCATTCCTAATAGGTGTAGTGTCTTAACCTAGGAACAGTACATGATGCAGTGTGAGAATGCATTCTCAAGCTGTAAAGGTTACATGGCTTGCTGCTTATAACTGATCATTTCCTGAAATATGTGGAAAATGGAGGCATGTGTCACTTTTTTTACATTGTATATTGAGAAAAGTTACAGGTTGTGAAGATCTACTGCAGCTTGTTCAAATAGATGATGCACTTCAACATACCCGAAGGCAGTTTTCCGACATGTCATACTTACGNAACCTAGGAACAGTACATGATGCAGTGTGAGAATGCATTCTCAAGCTGTAAAGGTTACATGGCTTGCTGCTTATAACTGATCATTTCCTGAAATATGTGGAAAATGGAGGCATGTGTCACTTTTTTTACATTGTATATCGAGAAAAGTTACAGGTTGTGAAGGTCTACTGCAGCTTGTTCAAATATATGATGCACTTCAACATANCTCAAGCTGTAAAGGTTACATGGCTTGCTGCTTATAACTGATCATTTCCTGAAATATGTGGAAAATGGAGGCATGTGTCACTTTTTTTACATTGTATATTGAGAAAAGTTACAGGTTGTGAAGATCTACTGCAGCTTGTTCAAATAGATGATGCACTTCAACATACCCGAAGGCAGTTTTCCGACATGTCATACTTACGGGATGTGTGCCCAGTTCAGGGATTATTTTCACATCATCGGTAGGAGAGAGCAAAAGGTTGCTGTGGCTAAGGAGGGAAGCTAGCGTTGCAGTGCATTGAAAGAGCAAAGGCACGGAACTACTGAAAACTTCTCTGTCTGGTAGAAGAGGCTTTCTAGAATCTTTTCGCAGTCTTGCCTATGAGTTGAAATGTGCACTGTTGCTGTATTTGGAAAGCAAATGCTAGTGTGTTGTCACAAACTAGCATTCCAGTTTGCTTAAAAACAACAACAAAATAGTTTCCAAATACTACTTCTGTTTTTAACGACAGGTCTGTAGAACTGCAGTGGATGAACTTGCTTGAACCACCTCTGGGAATGAAATAAAGATGTCTTTAATAGCATAGTAGTATATGGATAAGCACAGCTGTGCTTTTGAAAGCTGAGCGTTTATCTGAGAGTTTGGTCTGGATTAATACGGGTTTTGTGGTATATGCCTTAAGACAATGTGACTTAATGTTTAAGTGAGCTACTTGCCATAACAGTATGTTTTGTCAAAAAAAGGCAATTATTCATCATTCCCAATCTGTGTGCTGGTTTAGTTCTGACTCCCTAAGAATGCCGCTGCCTTGTTCTGTAATAGTCAGTTTTTTTGTTAGAGATCTTCCACTGAATTTTGGCTATTTTAATTTAGATTGTAAAGTTTCAAAATGCTTTTCCCCTGCATCCTGTAAGGTGCACCACACCCCTGGGAAGCAATCCCCCTTAATCCAAAAGGTGATCCAGAGAGTTGTTCCCAATGACTCGTCTTGATGGGGGTTTCATGCCTGGACAACAGGGCTAAAGCTGTCCTGGGACAGCCCTGGGAGGCAACTGTTGGTGTCCTTTCATTGGGAGTCCTTAATTTGGCTTCCTGCCTGTCATTGTGCCCCTCTGATCCTCTGGACTTGCAAAGACGGGCCTTTTGGCTGGTGACTCTCCTGTGATGGGCCTGGGAGCATCCCAGCAGGGTATTATTTGGGCTTCCCTCTTCCATTGTCAGTGCTCCTTTGGCTGGGAGCAGAGGAGCTTTTATATAACCTAATGCCGAACAGTATAAAAATTGAGTGCAAGAGCCCCTGCTGCTTCTTGAGAGCTCCCATATAATTTTCCTTCTGTCCCCTTAGCTGCCTGTGGGAGATGCATATGCCCTGCAGGTGAGAAACCATCTCTCTTGAGGAAGAAACGTGAAACAAAGCAGCAGAGATTGGGGTGCAGGTAAGAACAACACGGTAAGGAGAATGAGAGGACAAAGAAGAGCTTGATGCCTTTGAAAAATCTGTTAATCCATTGAACTCGCAGCTTTCTCCGATGTCCTCTGTTCTGTCCTGGTGCTAAATTACCATGCTGCAGTCAGCAAGTAGAAGAGCAGTACAGTCCCATCTGTCATGTAACTGTCTCGAGCATTACTCTTTCATGTCCTGCAAGACACTTGCTGTTTCCTGACACCATAGTACTTACATCTGAGACAAACCTGTATGTCACAAGTCCCGAGTGGAATTTCCTGTGTAAGTTATTCAGTGCATACTGTGTTTTCAAGCTTGTGTGTTGTACTTTGAATGTGGCTTGGAATATTCTATTTTGGGTCTGAATTCTGTGGTCTAGATTTAGTTTTCTTACGACTTGACGTCTTCATCCTGTGCGCAAAACTTTTGCGAGGCCTTTTTTTTTCCTTCCATGAAACAAATAGCACATTTCTTTGCTAGTCTCCTACATGCAGAGGCAAGGAACTTGTTCGGGGAATCCACATCTTTTGTCCACAGACAGTGTCTGTTCTCCCCTTGTTATTCCACCTCTTGCTGTGGTATTTTTATCGTTATGTTAGGCTTTAATATTAACACAAAATTACAAATCGCTTCATCTGTACCCTCTTCTTTCCCTGTTCTTTCATTCGTGCTTTTGATGCTCCTGCTTGTGCTTTCCTCTTTTAAGAATGTCTTTACTAAAGTTCAAGAAAAGCAAGCTAATGAAATGTCAGCTGCTTTTTAAAGCATGTCAGTCCTGTGTGTTCTTACCCCTTTTCTTTTCCCCACCAGGTTCTCTGTATTCTGAGCAGCTGTCTCATTCTGGAAGCTTTGGCAGGACTTGCCTTAGCTTTAAGAGCGATGTAAGCATATTGTCAGCACTGAACAAGTGTGTACTTTACCCTTGGAGCAGTCCTTGCAGAATCAGAGGATTGATGTGTTGTGTACTGGTTTGAATTTACAATTCTTCAGGGCTTTCTGTAACTGGTGTTCTTATCTGCGATGGTAAATGGAAAGATTTGTTGCATTTAAAGAATGGCTGGATGTTGTATGTTGGCCAAAGAAAAAAGACTGCCCGCTGCAAGGAGTCCTTTGGTATCTGAGCAGTAAGCTTGGTGGTAGTTTGCGTTCTCTCCTTGCCCAAATGTCAGTAAAGCTATTCTAGCTTTTCAGCCCTTGTTAGAGAGCAGCAAGGAGTGTTCTTGCCTCCTTGACTGAAGTATCCAGTAACTAGGAAGTGCAATTCTGCAGACAAAAACTCCAAATGTTTACCCATGTGCAAGTGGCATATTTTAGGAAAGGGAGAGAGGTGCTTAAGTTCTCTTAATTGTGGATAATGTTAGTTACCCCGAAGAGCTCAGTAATGCTGAAAGAATTAAAAGCATAGCGAACTCATAGGCTGTCATTACAAAGGAAGAGTATGCAAATATCCTCACTTATCCTTGCTGTTTGTTGTGGTTTCAAAATAGGACAGTTGCCAGGGGACACCAAAGTAATGCCTTGATTTCAGTGATTGCCTGCAATGTATGAGAGCAATAACTGAGATAAGCTGATACTTCAGCAGATTTAAATACTTGGATTTAAAATGCTTTATCTCGTGACAGTGCTGAATCTTGTGGTCCGTGTTTTTCCAGTTCACAGAAGTCTAAGCAGAGACACGATTATTGGCAGGCTGCTGGACAGGCAAGGTGCCACAAGTTAGAGCTGCAGCAAAACAGGTGAAGGTTAAAAACCCAGGGGTTTTTGAAAACAACCATTTTCCAATAAAGATTCTGAGGAGATCTGTAATCACAGAGTATTCTCAGCTGTCATGTTACATTGGTTGTTATATTGAGAAGCTAGGACTGGGAGCTTTGACTTCTCCGTGAGCTACGTGCAGATAGATCCTGGGAGTAAATGGTGATGTGTAGGGAGAGGGGGAAGGGTTTTGGATGAGTGGAGGTGTCCCTATACATAAGTTTCTCCTTGCAGCTTCCATTTCCCCACTGTGTACCATGGAGTTAAAACACAAGTAGAAAGCTGCTAGAAACAGTACAAGAATATCTGTGCATTGGCTGTAATATTTTGTCCTAGGATTGGTGGGGAGGAGGGAGATCCAATTGCTTTTTTTTGAATTGCTTTGTTCATCGCTGATGTTTCAGAAGTAATAGAACAGATCACAAAGCCTTGCTCTCTAATAAGCTCTGTTGTATGGAAATATCTAGTGAGCAGGTGCATGCTAAGGCCTCTTCCTAACTGCATCAGACTGGCTGCAACACTCCTGCAGCTGCAAGATAAAGTGTGACTTACTCTTCTTCGTTGATCACCTCGGCTGTTGGTGTGCTGCTGATCTCGAACTCATGCCTTGCGATACGTGCAGCACAGTGGTGACGAGCGCTCTGGGCACGTGTGGGTTTGTTGTGTTGTTATAAGTAGTGATGCATACGTGAAAATAAAATTTCTTTTGGTGAAGAGATAAAGGAGCTTTGTTGTGATCAAAGCACCCGTGGTCTGCTTAGGCAAGAACGGAGTTAGGGAAGTGTCATTCTCAGAAATGCGGGCAGAGTACAATGTGTACAAGCATGGTACACCGGCATACACAGCTGATGCTGTATTTCACTAACTGGAGGGTTTGCTCACACTTTCTTCACCAGAGCAGAAAGTGTGCAAGCACCTCGTGCATCTTTATATCATTTTAATGTCAGCTGGGATCAAACCCACTAAAATCAATTGGCTTTGGTACAGGGTTAGCACAGAATATCACAGTCTACTTCTTCAGGTTGTGCTGTGCCTTAAATGTGTGTTTTTCTCCTTCACTCTTTCTGTATTCTAATTTTAACCCTCAATCTATGCCTGGATTTGTGGGTAAGAGCAATATCTCTGTAAAACTTCTTGTCCCAAAATTACTTGTACCTGTGGTTAACTGCTACCTTAATTTGGTTGTATTTTATTACTCCTGTTCAGTCTTTATGAAACCAGACCCACGTTTGGTACACTTTAAAAGCCGAGTAAAATGGTAGGTAGCAACTGAAAGTTACTCGTGTTTCGTAAATGTGGAGAGATTATGAGGTTCTGTATATAGGTATCATGTTTCATGTTTTTATGTTATTTATATTTCTCGGTGAAGGATTTCTCAGCCAATTTAAAGTAAGATGTAGGGATTAGATTTGTGAGTGCTTCTAAGGGCATGAGAAATGTCCAGAGGGGAGGGTTCAGCTATGTGACGTGTGAAATACCAGAGAGGCAGCCTGGAGGGTTTCTGTCCTGCCAAGCAGTAAACTACAGAGAGAAAAAGAGAGAGACGATGTAAGCAAACCTGAGCGAATGCTGAGCTCTGTTACTGGCAATTAATAAAACAGAGAGGATGAATGAACCATATGATGAGGTAGTCCAGGATTTCTGTACATCTGACCTCAAAAACCCTACTCTGAAGGAAGTGAATGTTTGGCTACACACTGGAAGGAGCAGCAGCAGCTCTGGAGTTTCCTTCTCTTGCCCACATGTCTGTCTGTGCCTCTCCTTGTTGTGCCTGATAGGCAGTCTCCTGGGGCATCCTCAGTGTCTGGATTACAGGCCCCCTTTCCAGCCCCCTTTTCACTTGGAATTCTGCTCTGCCTATGAAAACTTTGGCTGCTGTGACCAGGAGAGAGACAACAGCATTGCCGCAAAATACTGGGACATGATGGATTATGTTGATCCCCGAGAGCATCAGCTGTGTGGAACATATATCAAAGATATCCTGTGTCAGGTAGGACAGAAAAACAGTATCTGTATCCTATACTTTGGGCTGACTTGGAGGTCAGTAGTGATTCTGATAGTCTCTTACAGCTAGCTGTGTTGACGTGAAGAGGTGTGCGAGCAGGGGAAAAGTCGGCTGATGGACTAATGGTACCTAATCCTCAGCATGCATTTTGCAAAGTGCTTTGTGTAAGGTGCATCACTTTGTGGTATCTGGCAATATATAGTGACATTTGCTAGCAATAATGATTTCTGAAAGCATTGCTCAACTCAGATCATGATGCTACTCTGCTAATTTTCTCATTACAAAGGGGAGGGTTCCAGATTAATATTTATTTTCTGCTTGCAGCTGTTAGGTGCTGTTCTTCCTGAGCTTCTCCGCTCCCTGTAATTAGAGGGCAGAACTTACCTGCCTTTTTAACAACTGTTAGTCATGCAAAGCTGGACTTAACTTCATGCCAAAACACAAAGCTGCCGAAAGACACACTTGATCTTACTAAGAATGTATAAAACTCTAGTTAATATTTCCTTAGCCCTAAAATATGATCTGTCTACCAAAATGTTTCCACTCTTTTTGGATGCTGGCAGGCTTCTGGCATCTCCTTGGGGTGGAGGGGACGCCCTTTCAGCACCAGGGCTGAAAAAAGTAGCATCAGGGTTGTTTGTCATTTTGCAGTTGGTAAACCAGAGAAAGATGCGTTACAGGTCATAGCAGAACAACCGATGTTGGCCTTAGAAAGATTTTTCTGTATGTTGCAGAACACTATAAAAAATGTGTCTATTGCCTCTTTGCTCATTCTGCAGGGCATAATCTAATTTTGCCTTTGTTGTAAGTGTAAGTTGTAGCAAAAAACCAAACCCACTGTATACGCTTTCTTACAGATTTTTCAAAGTAATAAGCTATTACTCTTTTCACATCTTTTAGAGTAAGATTGCTGTTAAATCTTTGGGGAGGAGCTTGTGATTGTGTTGTGTGTTGCTCTTCCTGTTCAACTTGGTGACAACCATAGAAATAAAGTTGGGTTCTCTGGCAAATATTACTTGGCTGTTGAATTAGTGGAGGAGCGGAGATCTACCAGATGGCTTTGCTTTACGGATGTCTCTCTGTTGGATCAAATTGTTACTGATGATCTCATGTGGAAGAGATGGAAAATTATGACATCTCCATTCTACCACCTCCACAGTATTCTGAAAGTTTGTAGTCACTACCTGTGAAATGTTGACATGCACTTAGTGCCACATCAAATACGAAAAGACAGATGCCTAAGATGTGACCAGGATGTAATTGTGCTGAGTGCTTATTTCTGCTGTGTACGGCAGGACTTCAGATAAACTGCTGCCGGCAACAAGTGCTTTTATTGATATTGTTTGTATGGAACTTGGAATTCAAAGATTAGACTCAGAAGCCACAGTAGACAAACAAGTATTATTAGCTTTTGTCTTTTGAACAAAACAAATTTCAAGGAAGAGCTGTAGGTGCTTATTGATAAACCTGAATTATTAGTAGCTGCTCTAATTTAGCAAAACCAGCATTATTTCATATCTTTAGGGGAGATCAGAGTAGTAGTGATGCATTTTAACAAAGCAGCTCATTTAGTTAGGTGTTCTTTCAGTGCCAAAACTAACAGACAGTAAAAACCAGACAACTTTTTTTTTTCCCCAGTCTTCCTAGTCTGGTAGTGAGTGGTGTGCTGGGGTTTATACAGAGGAAGCTGGTTTTGGTGACTGCAGCAGTCTCGCTGGTCCCACAGAGCCCAAGAAGGATGCCACAGAGTGCATCTTACCTTGGCAGCGGAGCCACATGTCTCTTAACAGATAGAAAACAATTAGATGGGAATGTGTCCTGGACCATGGATTTCCTGCTGTCAGTCTAAACCAGATGCATTTCTCTTGACAGCTAACAGGTTAGAAGAGGCATCTAAAGCAATCTGGCCTTGCTGGCAGAGCTACTTCAGTTTGCATCTGGCAAGATCTGGGTCTATTTTTGCTAGCTACACTTGTTCTAAGCATTTGTAGGTTTAAAATCTGACTCTCAGCTGAGCTGGTCTAGGATTTAGCTTAAAAACTGAATATGAAACTGAAAACTGCCTGTAATGTTCTTAAGGAGGTGTTTTGCAAGTTGCATGGCTATAAAAATTCCCTGGATGCAAACCTTTCTACATGTGCTAGAACAGCTGTTTGACTGCTGGCTGAGAGGATGTTTCTCTATTCAGAACTGCTATAGGAGAGGCTTAAAAAAACAAAAAGGCCGATCAAGCCTTGCTCAAGCAGTTGAAAGCCATTATCTTAGTATGGGACAGGAGCTGGTCCAGGGAAAGCAACATACTTTTCAAGCAATTTTTAATCTGAGGCCTGACTTGATTGCTGAATGCGCACTGGTTTTGCAGAGAAACTCTTAGTAAACAGCAAAGTAGTATCAACTTGATCTTAGCATCTTCTTCTTCCACTCCATAGTAGCGGGATTAATTGTATTGTTTGATGCACGCTTGAGTGAAATGAAGGCAGACAACCAAGTGACTGCAAGGCCACGTAATCCTGGGAGCTTATGTAGATCCTGAGGAGTGGCCTCCATCTCATGTGTCTTGCTGGGTCTGTGAGCTGCAGGTGGTGTTTGCCAGGGAAACTCTGTGTGGGAAGCCCAACAGCTGGAAGAGCATGGCAGCTGCTCAGCGGCTATGCTTATCGAGGAGGATGAGCTGTAGGAGACCCTTATACTGCAGACTGTTGGCAGAACAGAGTCGATGGAGCTCAGAAGCGAAGAGAATATGCCGTGTTTCAGAGGAAGCGGTTTTTCTCGTATCTTTCTCTTCTCAGATTGCTGGTCTTACGAGCTGGACTCTGTTCTCAGCTTATTGAGAGAAATTAAAAATGTTTTCAATGATGTGGTTAAAGTAATTACTTCAGAACAGAATTGAGAGGACCTTTAGAATACAAGTGACTTGTGCACAACGGAGTGGTGATCCAGCTGCAGCTGCATGTTAGTGGGAACGAGGGAGCTTCCCAGGACTCAAAATGCAACATGGGTTAGGCTCTGTCTACTCTCCATCCCCTTTCCTTGGTGACACCTTATCAGGCTGTCGCCTCTCCTTGTCTCCCAGCCACCTGAGCCACCATATTTTGTGAAAACTGTGATATAACTAGAAACTCAACATATTCAGGGGTGTGCGAGTGTATATGGGCAAAAGTGGAGGGTGTGAGCCATCAGGGGAGGAACATGCCAGCCAAGTGTTATTGAATGCCCATGCCAAAGCTGCTCTCCTTCAAGAAAGGCACTTACCTGAAGCTTTGGCTTTTGGGGATGGCACTCGGCCTAATGGTGCTCTTCCTTCTTCTGGGAAGACCTTAAACATGGGAAAAATGGTGTGGTTCTGCCATCCGTGGCTGGGTTCAGGCTGCAAGGACAGGCCTGGGGGCCTTGGCTTCCCTTTGTAGGCCGGGGACTTCTGGTCTGGGGTGAGAAAAGGTTCATTACAGACGTGATGTGAAAGCAACAGAAGCCAACTTGTGCTGTGCAGCTTTATGATCACATGGCAGCAACGAAAAGTGAGAAATTTACTACACCATCCAAGAGTTGAAAGGGTTTTACTACTTAAAAGTCATGTCTTTTCTTAGTATGGCCTAAAGCCCTTGGGTTCTTCTGTGAGCAAGGGAAACTCTTTGCTATGCTAAGTTTGGAATGACGGTCTGTAGCCTTCACATCAAATATCCCGGAAAAGATGCTACTTGCACCAAAAAAAGTCAGTGCTTGTATAACTGCCCCAGATTTGTCTAATTAATTTTGTTTAATGAAGCAAACTTGTTTCATGAGGCAGAAAAAATACTAACGTAGTAATTCTTCATTCTCTGACTGCCTATGTGCTTACCTTCCTATATATGTGCACACTAAAAACTCTGGATAGACTGTTTCAGGCTGCTGGTGTGAAAACCAGTAAAATAATCTTTCTGCAGAACTTAGCTTCTGTTTTAACTTCTGCAATTGTATGCTGATTAAAGCAGAGGTGCGATTTTAATGGAAATATTTTATAGAAGTTTTGGGCCAGAATTTTTTGCAAGATGAGGAATTTAAATTTAGGTACAAATTCAAATGAAATGCCTGATTTTCAGTATTTAAACCTGTATTTTCCACAGCTGAAAACTTAATTTATATTTGCACATAATTTTAGATATATAACACTTGAAAACATTGCCTGCGGTATTTTTCTTCCAGAAGATCACATAACAGAGTCAATTGTAGTTACATGACTTGCATAAGATGATATTTACTGATTTGAAACAGTTTTAAATCTCAACTACAGTCTGCTTCAGTGATACTATGCATGCAAGAACACTATCGATACTGTATGGCATCAGAGCAAAGATTAACTTAGCCTGTACGTTTAACCAATATACATCTCTACACCTACCGTTTCTTCTGGCAGAGTTTCACCTCCTTTTCTTAACCTGGCTCCTGCTAGCTTTGTCTCGTGCACCTTCATTTTTCTTCTGGTGGAAAGGGTGAACAAGTGATCCCCATCCACCCTTTCAGTGTTACTTGCGATATTTACATACCACTGTCAGGCTGTTATCCTACTCTGATCACCTCTCTGCAAGACTGCTCAGTCCCACCTTACTTAGTTGTTCGGTATCTTTGACTTCCTTGTGACTTTTCGCCGTCTTTTGACGGTCTTTGCAGATTTATTCCCTTACGTTGCTTTTGAAAAATGGGACCAGAGCCGCACACAACGTTGAAGGTGTGCGTGGACCTGTACCGGGTTTGTCCTTCCCTATCCCTTGATTAGACCTAGGTATGGACTTAAGTGGCTTAACAAAGGAAAATCTTAAATATAACTGGAAAATGTAGTGATGCTGGCTAATGTGAAAGATGTATCCAGCTTTGAGACTGCTGGCCTGGAGAAGTCTGAAGTATGAAGGCTAATGCTCTCTGTTGTGCCAAAGGGTTGCTGCAGTGAGGGAGCAAACAAATTCTTTTCTCAATCTGTTAAGAACAGCTTACAAAGTACGTAGTTCAAAATGCTAGCAAGGGAAGCAAAGGGGGATTTCTAAAAGCAAAGGTAAGAAGAAATTGCAAAAAAGAAATTGCATGTCACTTCCTTAACTTCTAATAATGGAGAATCCACAGCCTCCATAGACATACTTCTGTTGGGAGTAATTTAGGTGCAGCTGATGGCTTTGGTAAAGGAAACAACTAGTGACCTCTAAATCCCCTTTAGCAATATTCTGAGCGACTTTCCACTACTCCACTTCAAAGATGTCTTATGTTCTCTGTCTTACTGATTTTTCATTTTATTAACCAGTTTGCTTCCATGAAGGTGTCTTGGCTTCCCCTGGATCTGTGTGCACAGCCACATACTTAATTTCTTTTACTTTCTAGGAATGTTCTCCATATGCTGCACATCTCTATGACGCAGAAAACCCTCAGACTCCTGTAAGAAACCTCCCAGGACTTTGTTTTGACTACTGCTCTGAGTTTCACTTCAACTGCCGCTCTGCCATCAGCCTGCTGACAAGCGATAAGCACACCCAAGAATGCTGCGAGACAAACAAGACGTGCTTTTGCAGCCTCCTTCACCTACATGATGAAGACTACTGCTTCCCCAATGTGCTGAAGAACACGGCCCTCAACCGCAACCTTGGCTCGGTGGTGCAGGACCGCAAAGGCTGCCTCCAGCTCTGTCTGACCGAGGTCGCCAATGGCCTGAGGAACCCAGTGCTCATGGTGCACGCAAACGACCATACCCACCGCATGTTCATAGCTGAGCAGGTGGGTGTGATCTGGGTCTACCTGCCTGATGGCAGCCGGCTGGAGGAGCCCTTTCTGGATATTAAAAGTATGGTGCTGGCTACGCCGTGGATAGGAGATGAGAGAGGCTTTCTGGGGATGGCTTTCCATCCCAAGTACAAGTGCAATGGGAAGTTCTATATCTATTACTCGTACATGGATAAGAACCGAGTGGAAAAGATCAGGATAAGTGAATTGAGGGTTTTGGCATCTGATGTCAACAAAGCCGATCCACGCTCAGAAAGGTAAAGTTCGTGTTGAATGCTGATGTATGCCACAATGAAAAATGTTTTTTCTCTGCCCCTGTCCTTCCCCCTTGCAGAATCTGCACATTCCCAGTCACCCCGGTTCAGATGTGCTACTGGCCTGCTATGAAGACAGGTTGGCTCAAGGTCATACAGCAAACTGGAAACAAAACTGAAAAGAGGACCCAGAATCTAGGCTTCCAGGTCATTCTCTCTCACCGTCTTGTACTGTTGCCTTTTAAAGAGCAGTAATAGCCTTAAGCATATTGTGGAATTAACATCTTCCCTAGAAGTGTTTTGTACTGTAGGAGAATGGGTATGCTTTGCTAGAGTACTATACATTCATGTGATCTGGCATGTGTGCCCCTGCCTCCTCCCCCCACTAAGAAAAAAAGCTAGTTCTTGGTTACAGAGAAGAGTTTGTTAATAGAGGGTTTATTTTCTCTAGAGTTTCACAATCACGGTAGGATGCTTCTGAAGCCCTCAAATTCACCAACTGCTCATATAAGAAAGCAGAACCCACCTGTCACAATCAAAGTTTAAAGGGCAACAGCAGTTCCTTGCAGACGAACACATTACATATTTGCAGTCGTGTTTTCAGATGATGCTCCTGTGCTCATGGTGGTGGGTGAGCTCTGTAGCACAATGGGTGTTACTGCCGCATGGGTCAGAGCTGTAGTGCCTGGGGCGGTCATAGTGCTGTGTGGCTGGTGGGAAACACGCTTCCTCAAGTGATGCTGTACTGAAAGGAGCTCTGCTGGAAGGCAGCCTTATGCTGCAGGCTCACAGGAAACAGGATGCAAGTCAGCACCGTATTTGACAGAGCCGACAGGTCTGTACAGCTGGGAAATATTGCTTGCTTCTGTTAGAAGTGATGCAATACTTCTGCAGCCTACCTGAATGCTCAGTCCCTTCCAGCAGCTACATCAAGAGTTACTTATCTTTTATTTTTTTTAGGAATCTTTTAGAGCTTGAAGAACCAGCTGCAAATCATAATGGTGGGCAGCTGCTCTTTGGTGTGGATGGCTATATGTATATATTCACAGGGGATGGAGGGAAAGCTGGAGACCCTTTTGGAAAATTTGGGAATGCTCAGAACAAGTAAGTAGGAGGGCAACTGAAGCCCTGAGCTTCTCCACCAAGACACAGGGTTTGGAAATGGGACAATGTGGGCAAATAAAGTGAAAGTGCTTCCCAAAAGTGCCTGTTCATCTGCAAGTCCGTCTAATGCAGTATGTCAAAAATTGAAATTTTATGTTTTGAAAGCTGAGGGAACCCAATTTGTTGAGAGGGGGAAAAAATCTTCTTGACTTAAACAAGTTTCAAGACGTACTAGCTGTTGGTTTGTCTCTTCTGGACAGATAAGTTTTTTCCTTTGGAAAGGAGGAAAGAAGAGAGAGTTGTTTGTTTTCGGTTGTCTCTCATGTTGGTATTTGTCTTTTTATGTCATTCTCTTTAGGAGTGCTTTGTTGGGGAAAGTCTTGAGGATTGATGTGGATGGAAAAAGCCCTGATGGAAAGCCTTATCGAATTCCTCCCGATAATCCATTTGTGTCTGATCCCAAGGCCCGCCCTGAGGTTTATGCTTATGGGGTCAGGAATATGTGGCGGTGTGCAGTTGATAGAGGCGACCCTGTCACGAAAAAGGGAAGAGGGAGGATATTCTGTGGGGATGTTGGGCAGAACAGATTCGAAGAAATCGACGTCATTGTTAAAGGAGGGAACTATGGCTGGAGAGCAAAGGAGGGATTTGAATGCTATGACACAAAGCTTTGCCACAATTCCTCTTTGGGTAAGGAAGAAGTTTCTTACAGAAGATTACTTTATTATACGTGTGTATTTAGTGGACTATAGCTCCATTTTTCCAGTGAAGCTAAATAATCCAGTGTTGTGTGTGTGTGCTGGGTTTGGCTGGGATAGAGTTAATTTTCTTCCTAGTAGCTGGTAGGGGGCTATGTTTTGGATCTGTGATGAAAACAGTGTTGATAATACAGGAACGTGTTAGTTATTGCTGGTCGGTGTTTACAAGGAGCCAAGGCCTTTTCTGCTGCTCATACGGCCCCACCAGCAAGGGTGCTGGGTGTGCACGACGATTTGGGAGAGGACACAGCCGGGCCAGCTTACCCCAACTGACCACAGGGATATCCCACACTGTGTGATGTCATGCTCAGCAATAAAAAGCTGGCGGAAGAAGAGGGAACGGGGGGTGTTCCGATTGATGGCATTTGTCTTCCCTAGTAACTGTTACGCCTGATGGAGCCCTGCTTTCCTGGAGATGGCTGAACACCTGCCTGCCCATGGGAAGTAGGGAATTAATTCCTTGATTTGCTTTGCTTGTGCTCATGGCTTTTGTTCTACCTATTAAACTGTCTTTATCTCAACCCATGAGTTTTATCACTTTTACTCTTCTGATTCTCTCCCTCATCCCAGCTGGGGTGGAGGGCAGTGAGCAAGTGGCTGTGTGGGGCTGAGCTGCCGGATGGGGTTAAACCATGACAGTGTTTTAAATAGAGATTGTTTACTTAAGAGCAGAAAACCCTTCTCCCGAGCCCTGCAGTGCTGGTATGAAATAATGCCCTGCTTATTCAGGGGCAGCTCCGCATCATACACTGGACTGGACAAGGTGTTTAGGGTCAAAGCCTGTGCCTTTTGCAGGCAAAATTTTCCCAGTGAAGTCAGGATGGTAATGGATTTGGTTTAAGTAGAAAAGCAATATTGTATTCTCTTCAGAAACGCTGAGCCATGGCTGTGGCAAAGGAGAGTGAACCTGGCTGACACTGAGATCCTGAAACAACAACCCTTGTGGAAGAGGCAGTGTGTCCTAGGAAGTAGGGTGCTGCAGCGGAATGCCCAGAAGCTGTGCTCTGGGTTTAGTTGTGGGTGTGATGGACAAGCTTACTCACTGCCTTTAAAAAAAGAGTAGATATTGGTGGTCTTCTTAAAGGTCTTTGGAAAGCGTGGTAGAAGAATTGGGTATTATTATAATATTCCTTAAGCTATTGGAAGAAAACACTTGGCCTCAAGCTCATGTAGAGGTTTCCGAAATGTTTGTATGAGCAGGCAAGTGTAGAGTGTGCATTATCAACACTTCCCTGCTACGCAAGTACCCACATGGATCTCTTTAAAAAAAAACAAACAAACAAACAAAAAAAAACACAACAAAAAAACCCAAAAACCAAAACCACAAACAAACAAAACCAAACAACACCCCCCCCCC
>VZSC01002754.1:43970-203524 GCA_013398225.1 Steatornis caripensis | reverse complement strand
CCCCCCCCCCCCCCAAAAAAAACCCCACAAGCAATGCGAACAAGCCTGTTTTAGTAACTTTTTTTTTAAAATTGGAATGATGTGGAGGAAGCACTTGGCTGTTGCCCATGTCTGAAGGAGAATGCTAATCACAAGAAAATGTGATGCCTTAGGTCATGCTTTGTTCTGTGCTGTCAAGCATGCCAAATTGAAAGAGCCTGTTCTGATTTGTCCTACAGCAGTTCCCTTGGTGGGAAAGAGAAAACACAGGTCTGTTGCTCTTCTTTGTACCCCTTCCTGTCACTTAACACGTGACAGCTTTACATCAGGGAAAATGTATTTTAGGGGTGTTTGTGTACTGTGAGAAGTTGTCAGGGAACAGCAGGAGAGGAACACAGACATTTTATTTGCAGGTGTTGCTTCCTCCCTCCTTGCCTGGTCCTTTCCTTTCTCACCCCTGTTGCTGCAGCACTGCGTTGTGTCTGAAGCAGCACTCTTTGAAGGGCACAATAACTTCTGTGGGGCTGTGTGGGAATATTCTGCTGCATGTGCAGAGATCCTTACGCTGTACCATGAGCGAGCGGAAAGTGCTGTCACTGACAAGCCTGCTGTGCATGAAAGAGACTGCTCTGCTTCAAGGTGGGACGCAACAGGCAAGTATTGGTGAGGACAGCCCAAAGCGACAGATGGCCTGAAGTTCAACCAGTGCATCCACCAGGCTTCTAGAAATAGTGTTGTGCTGCGCCTCCAGCAGCAGGATGTGTAGCTGAACACACAGATCCAGCACCCTTGAATTCAGTGGTGGGCTACAAGTTCTGGCAGGCAGGCCAGCATCCCCCACACAAGCAAAACAGCTGTCGAAGTTGGATAAAGACAGTCCAGACTGCCTCATGGCAGAAAGTTGACCAGAAGGGTGGTAGAAGAGAAGCTGCAGCTTTCCAGCTGCTATTGCTATTCAGACAGGGATTTTATGGCTTGCAGCTCTGAGTTAGGCTCTTAAATTCCACGTATGTTGCACTCCAGGTCCCTAAAGTGCTTTCATGCCTCTTCTAGCAGAGGCAAATGACAATGGGGGATTGATTTGTGCCCCTGGAATAAACAAACTTCCTTAACAATCTCTCAGATACCTGCATATGGCTTTCTGTTTTTCAAGGAGAGCTCCACCAGGGAAGTGTAAATACAAGCCTGTTCCAGTGAAAACAAAGAGTAAACGGATACCATTTGTTCCACGTACAAGTAAGTTGTTAGGCTTTGATTGTACCGAGAAGCGAAACATATATCCATCTTACAGGCATGTGATTTGAAATCTTTAATGGTCTTAAAAACTAAAACACTAAGCAGGAGCAATCTTGAAGTCACATTTAATGTGTGCTTCTGTCATCTACTAGAAGCCATGCCTTTTCTTAATCACAGTCTCTGATTTTCTTTTTTTCCCTAAGCATTGTCAAGTAATAGCATAAATGGGCATCACAAGGGAACTGATGGCTTTGATTCAGGCATTGGATTTGGTCTGGGAAGTTCTGAGTGCCCATCCCTGGCCCTGTGACAAGCTTCTTGAGTCAAATAATCCGCTCTCTGTATATCTAGGGGAGTCAATCCTCCTTTCTCCTGGCCTTTTTCTGTCCTGTGTCCCAAGCAACTAGGGCAGTGGTTAGATCTTATTATTGAATAGAAATAGTATTTAGCAAGTTGAGGTTATCTTGTCTGGAATTTCCAGATATTAGTGTAACTTGAAGAATTCATAGTAAGTCTGCCAAAGAAGCATGCAAGGTTTCATCATATTCTGTCTGGACTTCATTTTCCTTAGATATACATTCATCATTCCTAAAATTAAACAAATTTTATTTCCAAGAAACCCAAGGCTCTTTTGATGGAAGCGGTTTATATAATGTGTATTTTTTTCAGAACACTAGCTATTTTTCTTAACTGCAGCTTTAATAATAAGGGTTTATATCGGTCATATCTCTGAATTAGCCTTTTGCCTTAAAGCAGGGATGCTGAACCATGCTAATTACTTTCCTCAGAGACTGTCCTTGAGCTGCTTAATGAACCTTCAACAACCAAGCCGCCAAAAAGATCTTCTACCCCCACTGCAGCCATCCCAACAGCTTCTTCTAAGAAAGCTAAAAAGACCCCATCCACCAAAATAAAAGCATCAACAGTGAAACCAGCTCCATCTGGTAGAAAGAGACAGAAAATCAAAGCTAAGGCTACACCTCACAAGCCAAAGCAGGAAGAGAAGGTTGCACACGTTTCCAGAACTACAACGGCACCACCTTTGCCAAAGAGGAAGAACTCCCACCTAAGCAGAACCAAGAAGCTTCTTCTAAAGAAAGCAGCGCTAGCTAAGGAAAAAGTGGAGAAGATGAGGAAGGAGAGTAGATTAAAAAGCAGCTTTTGAAGCTCACTTATGTCCCAGAAAAAGCGAAGTCCCTTGTAAGATGGTGAAACAAATGTTTTGAACAGTGTCCAAATAAAAGACAATCGGCTGCCTTGTTATGCCAGTGCTCCCAGGTGTGCCTCCATTAATGACCGTGTCAGCAGTCTCCATATACCTTCTATTAAACCTGAACGGCCCCAGCCTCCTAATAGTAACTTTCTTTGCAAATCCTGCTGTGCTGTCCTTTTCTGACTTGAATAGTTATGAGAGTCTCTGATGGACATTCACGAGCAAGAGTTGGCTGTGTATGACTGTCTAATAAATCTAAGTGCCTCCAACCTTCAGGACTTGCATCTTTTATCCAAGAATATGAAATAGACGTGTCAATGACCTCACCTTTTTTGTTTTTGTCCTTTAACTGAAATGCAGTGAAAAGTGTATTTTAAGAGTAACTGAAATGAAAAGTGTATTTTAAGAGTAGTTGTCTTTCAGATAATGAAGTTCGGGGGGTGGGGGGGTTAGTAATATTTTTTTCAAGGTATGGATCACTTGCAGGTTCCAAAGGATTCAGTAAGGTTCAGCAAATCTTAAAAACCAAACAAACAAGATCAAAGCAACAGAACCAAGCAACAGACACACACCCCCCCCACCTCCAAAAAAAAAAAAAAAGAATTCCTAGTTACAGCTGAGCAATTGGATTGAACCAGCCCCTGGCTTCTACCTGTGGAGGGAGGCTGGATTGTGCTGGGGGCGGCTGTGGGGTGAAGGCAGCTCTCCCTGGAGCAGCATGGGGTTTGGGGTGTGGCTGGGGGGGCGCTGGCCTGGGGGCAGGGGTGCTCCCTCTGTGAAATTAAGTCGCAGTGGGGAACTGTGGGGAGAAGCGGGAGAGTGAGGGCCGGTGTGTGCTGGTGAACAACAAGCTTACCATGAGCCAGCAATGTGCCCTTGGGGCCAGGAAGGCCAATGGCATCCTGTGGTGCATCAAGAAGAGTGTGGCCAGAAGGTCAGGGGAGGTGATCCTGCCCCTCTGCTCTGCCCTGCTGAGGCCATGTCTGGAGTGCTGTCTCCAGTTCTGGGCTCCCCAGTTCAAGACAGACAGGGAGGGAACTACTGGAGAGAGTCCAGTGGATGGTTGTAGACATGACGAGGGGACTGGAGCATCTCTCCTATGAGGAAAGGCTGAGAGCGCTGGGTCTGTTCAGCCTGGAGAAGAGAAGACCGAGAGGGAATCTCATCAATGCTTATCAATATCCAAACGGCCGGTGTCAAGAGGACGGGGCCAGGCTCTTTTTGGTGGTGCCCAGCGCCAGGACAAGGGGCAACGGGCACACACTGGAGCACAGGCAGTTCCACCTGAACACGGGGAAGAACTTCTTTACTGTGAGGGTGACAGAGCTCTGGCCCAGGCTGCCCAGGGAGGCTGTGGAGTGTCCTTCTCTGGAGAGATTCAAACCCCGCCTGGACACGTTCCTGTGCACCCTGCTCTGGGGGCACCTGCTTTGGCAGGGGGGGTGGGCTGGGGGATCTCCAGAGGGCCCTTCCGCCCCCCGCCATTCCGTGATTCTGTGAGGGCCGTGGGGCTGCGTTGCCCACGGTGGGAGTGGGGCAGCCACGATCGTTCTCTTCAAACTTTCTTTTCCAGAGCAGTCTGCCTCCCTCCGCAGCGCAGCCCCGCCCTGGCTTAGACTCCGAACATCGGCCTGGCAGGGAGCCAGAGCCAACGTCATTTCGCAGTTGCGAGGTAACGCTTGTCTCCGACCGCCCCCCTCCGGACGCACCGTTTCGGGAGGCAAAACGCACCACCCGGTGGCGCGGGGAACAGGCCGCCCAGCCTCACGGCCCTACTGTCGTTTCTGACCCCGCGGAACGAAACTCCCCGCTTGGTCAGGGGAGGGAAAAACAAAAAAAGAAAAGGGGGGAAAGAAAATATAAAATCTCGGGAGGCCCCAGCGAGGATCGAACTCGCGACCCCTGGTTTACAAGACCAGTGCTCTAACCACTGAGCTATGGAGCCACCTATCAGTTCCAGCCCTGCCGACGGCTCCTGTCCCTGTCCCTGGGCCGCCTCCCCGCGCGCCGCCCGCGCTGCCGGCCGCTTCCCGGGGCACCGGGGAGCGCGGCGGCCGCCGCCTCCGGCCGCGGGGCCCAGCGCCCCTCTCGCCGTGTGAACGCGAGGCCCAGTCGGGCGCTGCGCGGCAGCCACGGTGTTGCCTGCTGCCCGCTAGGCCTCGGGCCGCGCCTCAGGCCTCGGTTGTGAAAATCACCCAGCTCCAGGCGGCGGGCACCGGCCTGGCCTCCTGCCGCTCGCCCCTCCGTCCTGCTCTCCGCCTGGGCGTTTGCCCACGTTGGTGCGAGCGGAGGCGAAGCTGTGGAAGCCCCACCCGGGTTTCCTTCCCCGCCCTGCAGTCGAGGGCCGTGTAGGCAGCGGCGGCCGGGCCCAGGGGGCCTCCTGCCCCTTGGGGCTGCCTGGGGGGGGGCTCCACCTGCCGCCTCAGAGCCAGGGCCCTGGAATTTCGCCTCTGTGCTGTGAAGGAGGGAGCAGTTGCTCCCTGTGGTAGGAGCTGATTCAAGATTTTGGTAAGTAAGGTCATAGAACGTACACTTTTGTGCAAAGCGGGGAGGAAAAAAAGTCAGTTTAAGTGGAGAGATAACTTGGTGTTGCAAATCTTCCCAGGTTTTGTGAAGTAACTGTTGCAGAAAACCAGCTTGAATTATTCTTGCAAATAAACCACAAGTCTAGGTTGCTTCGGATACGAACCCGATGGCGAGACCCAGTAGCCTCAGTGTCTCTCCTCGTTTTTACAAATCAAGTACATTTGAAACCATTGAAGATTTTCTCCTTTTCTTTGTGTAAAAGAGCCAGTCTGTCACATGCAGCCCTCCTCTATGAAAGTTTAGGTGGAGGTGAAAAGGTAAGCTGTGGAGAAGAAATTGAGACATGCCGCTATGCAGTAATAAATCTGAGCAGTTCTGTCACACACTGAAGTCACATTCTAGAAAAACAGACATGATTTGCTGGGTGCGAGCCTCAAACTGCATGTGACCAAAAGTAAAGCTCCTTGAAATGAGGACAGAAAAAGCTGCATTAAGAGTTAAAGACCTTTTATCCATCCCACACTCCACAAATCATGAACAAGGTCAATTTTTTTTTTTTGTTTCACCTTCTCTTTAAATGGATATGATCTCTGTGGACAAACTAGACCAGTTCTGGTGAACTCTGTCTTCTTGTTTATGTGAGACACTAAAATTACTTTAAAATATCTGCTTTTCACCTCTAATGTGACAGCTGATAAATTTGTGAAGTTTCACATATNCTGGAGAAGAGAAGACCGAGAGGGAATCTCATCAATGCTTATCAATATCCAAACGGCCGGTGTCAAGAGGACGGGGCCAGGCTCTTTTTGGTGGTGCCCAGCGCCAGGACAAGGGGCAACGGGCACACACTGGAGCACAGGCAGTTCCACCTGAACACGGGGAAGAACTTCTTTACTGTGAGGGTGACAGAGCTCTGGCCCAGGCTGCCCAGGGAGGCTGTGGAGTGTCCTTCTCTGGAGAGATTCAAACCCCGCCTGGACACGTTCCTGTGCACCCTGCTCTGGGGGCACCTGCTTTGGCAGGGGGGGTGGGCTGGGGGATCTCCAGAGGGCCCTTCCGCCCCCCGCCATTCCGTGATTCTGTGAGGGCCGTGGGGCTGCGTTGCCCACGGTGGGAGTGGGGCAGCCACGATCGTTCTCTTCAAACTTTCTTTTCCAGAGCAGTCTGCCTCCCTCCGCAGCGCAGCCCCGCCCTGGCTTAGACTCCGAACATCGGCCTGGCAGGGAGCCAGAGCCAACGTCATTTCGCAGTTGCGAGGTAACGCTTGTCTCCGACCGCCCCCCTCCGGACGCACCGTTTCGGGAGGCAAAACGCACCACCCGGTGGCGCGGGGAACAGGCCGCCCAGCCTCACGGCCCTACTGTCGTTTCTGACCCCGCGGAACGAAACTCCCCGCTTGGTCAGGGGAGGGAAAAACAAAAAAAGAAAAGGGGGGAAAGAAAATATAAAATCTCGGGAGGCCCCAGCGAGGATCGAACTCGCGACCCCTGGTTTACAAGACCAGTGCTCTAACCACTGAGCTATGGAGCCACCTATCAGTTCCAGCCCTGCCGACGGCTCCTGTCCCTGTCCCTGGGCCGCCTCCCCGCGCGCCGCCCGCGCTGCCGGCCGCTTCCCGGGGCACCGGGGAGCGCGGCGGCCGCCGCCTCCGGCCGCGGGGCCCAGCGCCCCTCTCGCCGTGTGAACGCGAGGCCCAGTCGGGCGCTGCGCGGCAGCCACGGTGTTGCCTGCTGCCCGCTAGGCCTCGGGCCGCGCCTCAGGCCTCGGTTGTGAAAATCACCCAGCTCCAGGCGGCGGGCACCGGCCTGGCCTCCTGCCGCTCGCCCCTCCGTCCTGCTCTCCGCCTGGGCGTTTGCCCACGTTGGTGCGAGCGGAGGCGAAGCTGTGGAAGCCCCACCCGGGTTTCCTTCCCCGCCCTGCAGTCGAGGGCCGTGTAGGCAGCGGCGGCCGGGCCCAGGGGGCCTCCTGCCCCTTGGGGCTGCCTGGGGGGGGGCTCCACCTGCCGCCTCAGAGCCAGGGCCCTGGAATTTCGCCTCTGTGCTGTGAAGGAGGGAGCAGTTGCTCCCTGTGGTAGGAGCTGATTCAAGATTTTGGTAAGTAAGGTCATAGAACGTACACTTTTGTGCAAAGCGGGGAGGAAAAAAAGTCAGTTTAAGTGGAGAGATAACTTGGTGTTGCAAATCTTCCCAGGTTTTGTGAAGTAACTGTTGCAGAAAACCAGCTTGAATTATTCTTGCAAATAAACCACAAGTCTAGGTTGCTTCGGATACGAACCCGATGGCGAGACCCAGTAGCCTCAGTGTCTCTCCTCGTTTTTACAAATCAAGTACATTTGAAACCATTGAAGATTTTCTCCTTTTCTTTGTGTAAAAGAGCCAGTCTGTCACATGCAGCCCTCCTCTATGAAAGTTTAGGTGGAGGTGAAAAGGTAAGCTGTGGAGAAGAAATTGAGACATGCCGCTATGCAGTAATAAATCTGAGCAGTTCTGTCACACACTGAAGTCACATTCTAGAAAAACAGACATGATTTGCTGGGTGCGAGCCTCAAACTGCATGTGACCAAAAGTAAAGCTCCTTGAAATGAGGACAGAAAAAGCTGCATTAAGAGTTAAAGACCTTTTATCCATCCCACACTCCACAAATCATGAACAAGGTCAATTTTTTTTTTTTGTTTCACCTTCTCTTTAAATGGATATGATCTCTGTGGACAAACTAGACCAGTTCTGGTGAACTCTGTCTTCTTGTTTATGTGAGACACTAAAATTACTTTAAAATATCTGCTTTTCACCTCTAATGTGACAGCTGATAAATTTGTGAAGTTTCACATATCTTTGATGGCTTTTTTTTTCCTTTCCTTTGAAGATAGTGACTCTTTAGAGCTGGTAAAGCTCTTCTAAAGAGGGCTAAAATGTCTTTGGTGAGTGTTCTGGTAATGCCTCGGGGAACTGAAATATAAGCATAGCTTGTTTTATACCTTTAAACTAGGTAGGAGCAGAACTGTTTTACACTTTTCCTGTTGTAAGACAAACCTACCTTCATCAGTCTAACAGAGCTTAGCAGCAGGATAAGATGCATTCTGAGAATACAACAGTGTTGAAATCAAGGTTTCTGTGGTAGTATGGCTACCTGTCACTATTGGTTTTTAACTTAGGTTCAAAGTCTGTAACTGCTGTGTTTGCCCTGCTTCCAGATTCCTTTTGCTGCCTGCTTAGAGCTCACTACAAGGTGGGCTACACTTCAAAAGCTGTGTAGCAGACAGCCTTAGCTGAACACCCCGGGTGGGATTCAAGGTCTGTGACGGAGGTACTATGCTATCAGTAAGCTCTCTAACTTCTCTTTGTCATGGAAATGAGGAAACGAGACACTTCTAGGCTGCAATTCATCTCACCTGAAGGTAGACCAGTACAATAAAAGTTATCTGAGTCATGGTCTAGAAGCGCTCATTTCTCAGTTGACTGTGAGGGGAGTTGATGCTGAAAATGTCAGCAGTTAAGCGAGACACATCTCACTGGGTGTGACAGGTTTGTACCAACTAAGTTCTAGTGAGCTGATACGTGGCTGAGGAGGGCCACAGCCGCAGCTGGATTTAACAGGCACAGCAACACTACGTAGCTCCCGTCTGCAAGCTGCTAATGCTGTTAGCCAGCCCATCCTCTCGGTCTCATTTGCACAGGAATAAGCTTTAGTTAAATTTAATACCCTTTTGCTTTAGATGTTTAAGCTATAATAACTGTAGCTGGAGAATTCCTGTCAGAGGACCAAGAGAATTTTTAGGGACGTGGTAAGATAAATGATGTGTCTGAAGAGGTCTTTATGAATATTTCTGCAACTAGACACACAGAGTTTGAAAATTAAGCATTTGGGCAACAGAAATGCATGTGTAGTCTTCTGTTCACTGCTGTTGAAAGCCACTAGGTGGAACTGAAGTACTGCGTGAAAAGATGAGGAAACTGTGTTAACAGACTTGAAATACTGGAAAGAGTGAATTTCTACCACACAGTTTTTTTAAAAAAAACTGTAGGACAATTTACCTTTAAAGATGTGCCAAACATGTAAAGATCTGCGTTTATATATGCTCTATAAAATTTCTGCTGATTTGCAGTAAGATTAAACCTGTGTTGTGTGTCCCGTTTGCTAAATCAGGGCTTTTGCAAGCAGGCATTCTTTTCGTCTGGTTCAATGAATCACTGCTGAGAAAAGTGGAGGACTAATAGCATCAGTTTAGTAAAAGCTCTGTGAAAGCAGTGGGCAGGCTCTTTGCAAACTGCCTTGCTGCTATAACACATTTGGCTTTTTCTTTCATATAAAAGAGTTTTGTAACTCCCAAGATAGGGAGGAACGCTGAAGGTCATTGGGAACAGCATGCACAAAAGTTTCCTCTTCCTGAGGAAAGCTAGTAAGAAGGAGCAGGATTTGGAAGATATATCCTAGACCTTCTCTACACCAAAGATAAGCATTAAGCTAGAAAACAGGGTGGCTAGTGTAAGACTAGGTACAGTCTTGTACTCAGCCTGGATCAAGCCTGTTATTGAAAAATGACTTAGTTGTTCCAGATTAGTTCCTTGCCTGTCCTTAACAGCCCCACTGAACAAATGTGTGTTTAACTGTGTGTAAAGCTGGTGTCAGTCCGCAGATGTCAGCCGTGTTGCTATGAATTTACATCCATCTCGTTAAGAGCAGTGAGCTAATCTCATGCATATTCCATATGATCTTATTGCCGTATCTTGCATTCAAATGCAAACAGGAGAAGCGAACCGAAGAAATGACTCTTCAGAGAGCTGGTTCATGAATTATCCCTAGAAATTATCTTCTACAACAGTATTCTCTTTTCTAAACTCCTTTGCCCGGCTTGCCATCCAGTTCCCTGCTGAATTCAGTTTTACTGGTGTTTTGCAGGATTCAGTTTTGTTGCACAAACCAGCTACCAGTTTGTGCTGCAGTAGTATGAAATAAATAGCAGCGACAGTTTTCTCTGCAGACATGGTGTGTCTCCTAACAGGTTGTCGTGAATTGCCTACTTTTTTCCTCTTCACATCTGATATTCTGTGTCCTGGGGGCAGCCTAGTGCACCTGGGATTATTTCAGCAGAAGTACAGCTCAGCAAAACTGGTGTGCTTACCTTTCCTTGTCAACCTCTGTGAGCAAGGACTGGCAGCACAGCACCAGTCTCCATATGAAACAGGATGTTCTGTGGGATTTAATTGTCTGTTTTCTTTTTTAAAGAAACTCTGTAGTAACCTAAAGGTATCTGAGTTTAATGTATTCATTTTAATTGGTAAGTGCTGATGGATTACTTTGTCCTGTACGAATGCAAGGGGTTTTTTTTTTAATAAAATGTTATTAAAATAGGGGGAATGCTTCCTTCTGAGTTTGGGTGGCTTTTGGAGCTGGTACTTGGGGTTTTTTAGGCATTGAAGGATCTCAACATGTTGTTGAGGACTGCCTTCTCTTCTGCATGTGAAGCTTTAAGTCCTGGTTGATTGAGATGTGCCTGCGGAAAGTCAGTTGTTGTTCTGCAGTTTTGACCCAATCAATCCTTTTAAAAAACATTGTTCTTCAAATTACATGGGAATTGATCCACTTGTCCTTGAAACATTGGATACAAAACTTGAGCTAGAACTAGATTTAAAAAATCAGCAAAACTGACCTGCTATGATTTTTCCACTAACAATTACCATTTGTAGCAGAGGCTGGGTAAGGTGCTGTGAAGGCTGTTTCCAGGTTTGAGCTTGTGCACTGCTTGCATGCCCTAATCCATCCTAGCATGAGATACTGGTGTGCACCCTTTCCCTTCTCTGATGCTCTGCTTTCTATAGGAAAGAATTCCAAAATTCAACAGATACAGTGACCTTTCAAAATTACTTTGGCAGTCTTAATACTCTTCTTTTGGACAAACATCCATTATCACATGCAAAAAAATTCTTGCCTTTTCAACAGCATTTTGTGCAGCTCTGAAGAGGAGCTAGGGACTGATTTGTCTATGAAAATTCAGTTATCTTTTTCTTTTTTCTTCAGAAGGATGACATAACACACAAGGGAAATGTAAAGGCAATCATATTTCGCGCATCTCTATTTGCTCATAGGTCAGCTCCTGTAATGGGTGTTGTGGTGCTTGTCACTCCTATTTGAGCATCAGTACTTTTCTGTGGAGAAGCCATCACTATTCTTAAGTCATACTCCAGAGTAACAGTTGTGTGTCTGCCTCATTGTGCTCTCCTGTTGTGGAACATGATACAGTTGGGTTTTTTTCTGGAAGCTAACGTGCATCTTTTGTGTGAGGGATCCAAGGAGAAGAAATGTTGTCTTCTGATGCTTTATGACTTGATCTTCCTGAAACAAGAAAGGAATAATATAATTTTGTTTGCTTTAGAGTTATTTCTCCAGTCCAGATCAGATTTGAAGCTATTTATTATAATAATAATGTTTCTGGTTGTGATAAGGCAGCTGGTGATCCTTAGGATCTTTGAAAAGTTAAGGTATTACCTGCTCCGAGATGAACTGTCTGCAAGTGAAAGATGTTTTCATGACTGTTGCGTAGTTTGAGAAAGAGCTAGAATATCTCTTCTTTCCTGCCCTGGATTAAAAAGAAGTTATGTCTATTTATGTTACTATCAAAAAGATCTCCTTGTCGAAAACGGTAAGGAGACCTGCGTCTGAGCCGAAGGATATAGTGTTCTTCAAAGCACAGAAAAGGACTTGACCAAGCCTGGCCTTTGCCTTGAAGACAGAGACACTCCTGGACCCCAGCTGGGGAGGGACAGAGAGACATCACCCAGCGCTTCACCCCTCTGGGACATCATGAGGGCTGACTGTCTTTGAGCGGGTGGGTGACAAAGGTGCTGTAACATCACATGTCTCGCTGTGCTCTGACCAGCGAAGCTGTGTGCACCGTCCTCTGGCCAGGTGTGCTTTTCACCCCCCAAACTGTGTTGAACCTACTCAGAGCTCTCTGCAAGTGAATCATGGCTGCACGGTGCCCCTCTGCCAGCTGCCCAAAAGAGACAGCACATTGAAAGCGCCGTGCTGCCATCGCCCAGCTGCTTGTCCTTGCGTGTCCCGTGTAGAAGTCCACATGGCAGGAAATAGCTGACCCATAGCTGTGCGTGTGCTGATCAGTCTGTCACTGCGCGTGTATGTTTATGTCTATGTGCGCGTATACACATGTATGCATGTTTGTGCTGCCGAGCAGAGCATAGAGCAGCTGTGTTCTCCCTCTCAGGAGAGGGAGAAAGCCTGAAGGCCTCTGCCCAATTGTTTTCCAAAAAGTGCAGGAACGTAGGCTTATCTTCAAGGCTGCTAATCCTCTCATATTTGGCTGAAACCAATTAGATTTGAAAGATACTTCGGAGTGAGGTTGGCAGCCAGTGTGGTTGCTGTCCTGGTTTGGGCCAAGACAGAACCGATTTTCTTTTAGTAACTTTGCTTTTTAGTTAAGTCTCTTCTGAGAAGCTGCACTCTCTGAAATTAACTGCATGTTTTTCCAGACAGTAGCTGCTTCTAGCAGTGATAAGGCTTGGTGTTTATAGTTAGTGCTGGAACATCAGAAGCAATGGTATGCAGAAAGGCCCTTGCTTATAGTTATCCCTATGGAGACCAAGGTCGGTGCTTGCTTCTGCTGGCTTTCTTGTGTGCCGGAACTGAAAGAGCAGAGAAGTCGTCACCTCTGCGACCCTGCGGTGGGGAGGAGTGGGTCGGACAGGTGACCCAAAACTGACCAAAGGGAGTATTCCATCCCATACGCGTCATACTCGGTATAAAGCAGAGGGATCACGAGGGTCTCGCTCTCTTCTTCTATGGCCGGCGTCCAAGGAGGACTCTGTCTGATTCTTCTGCCTTCGATCCCGATCCGTGCATTCCTGAATCCAGCTCCTGCCTGCTGCTGCTGAGTACAGTCCGGGACTTTCCTGGGGCGTGCCCCGCAGCGTCCGGGTGACGTATTCGTCATCAGTGGGGGGGAGCTCGATATCGGTTTTGTACATATTTGTATATTTGTATATATTTCATTATTATTATTATTCATTATTATTGTAGTTAGATTAAAGCTGTTTTAACTTTTCTAACCCATAAGTCTCTTTCCCTTTTCTCTTTCCCCCCCACTTTGGGGAGGGAGGGGGTTAACAAAGAGCGTCTGTCGTTCGCTTAACAGCCATCCCAGCTTTAAACCGTGACAGTTGCACAAACCTTTTTTCCAAGGAAAACCAAGCTAAAACTGTGCTGATCACATCGTCCAAGCAAACTTTTAAAATTCTTTGCAAAACAGGCAATTTGGGAATGAGTGTGAGGCAGAGGAACCAGGAGATCTGGAGTCCCCATCCTTACTCCAGTATGGACTCTGCTACTTAACCCTGTGCCCTGTTTCCACAGCTGTCCAGCACTTTCCTACCAGCCTCCTAAAGGGATGGTGGATGTGTTTGTGGCTTGCTCTATAAGTGCAAAATCTTATTATTATCAGTGTAAAAATAGACTCGGAAGATTTTAAGTGGGCTGTAATGGAATGAAAATGTAGTATCAGGATTGCCCAAAACTCCCTGCCTCTAAAAAAATTTACGAACAGGTTCATTTTTCTGTTGCTGTTTTTAGACACAGGGAGCAAAGCTTCTGCATAAGCACCAGAATCCCTGTTTTAAATAAACTTTTTGTGCTGGTAGCTTCCAGCAGGGAGCTGTAAGGCTGTAGGTACTAAGTTCCTGTTGCAACTCGGTGGGAGGTAGGGCAATGGGAATGTGTCCCAGCATGACCAGCGCTGCTGCAGAGGGGAGGCTGTTGTCTCAGCCATGGCCTGTTTGCAAGGGTTTGAATATTTGGCTCAACCGAGGATGCGGCTACAAAAGCGAGACATAAATGTGTAGGTCTGCTCTGTGTTTCAGTTGCTGGGAAAGGCAAAATAAAAGACCTGTTGCAACTATCAGGCACCTTCAAGCGTTCACATTCCCTCTCTTGTGAAACACATCTGAGTCCCCAAGGCAGACAGTCTCTATGCTAATCAAAGAACAAATTGTTCTTTGTTTGGAGCTCTTTTAAAGTAGATGGAGGAAAGATGCATGTGTAATAAATAATACATAAACTGTGCTTGAGTGCTGGACATGTTAACTGGAGCTAGGTGATTTGTATTTTTTCTTCCTGGGAAGAGTAAATAAACTGAAGATACAGTTTTGTTCCCAGCTCTGTTTCTGCTTTTGCCATACATTTGCTGCTAGAGACAACAGTTTGTGGCTTAGAGTCACAAAAGTGGCCGTGTGTTGTTATTCTGTGCAGTTATTTCAGAATATCCTGCCCTCGTTTCCTCACGTGCCTGGGGAGAGTTGTGCTCCGAGCTCCGGGTGTACATAGACCTGTCCTCACCACCCCAGGATGGGCAGCCCAGAACGTTTCTTCTGAAGGAGAAAGATGCTCTGGAGGAGTGCCTGGGACCAGGTGTTTCAGCCCCCAGGTAGAGTTGATGGCCCCTGGACACCAAATGAGAATGGGAATTTACAGATTCACTTCACTGTTTTCAGGGTTAAGCTGGATGGACTTGCATGGTCCTGTCTACATACAGGTGTATCAGTTGTTCTGTTGATGAAATGTTTTGCTCAGCAGCTCTGCTTTGCTTTCCTAGGAGAATACACTCATCTTCCTTGGTATTGGACTGGAGCAACAGATGCCACAGAACGAACTGAAGTGAAAAAACATTGGATGGAATGTTTCAATATACTTTTCCACTTGTGAATTTTTGTGTTGTATTGAAGCCCTCCTCTGCAATCCAGTCCCTTGGTTCTCATTGCTGGTCAAGGTTTTGAACATGGGTTGTGCAGGTGGCTGCGGTTCTGTGTGCTCTGGTTTTGTTGTCTTCAGCTGCCAAACTGCTGAGGGTCCTGTGTACACTCCGACCAAGTTATCAATATCTGCAGTTTACGAGGTGAACAAAAATAGCAACTAGTACATAGGTATGCTGCAACCTCACTGCATAAAATCTAACAGTGTCTCTGTTTTAGGATAGTAAACCAGCTGAGTATCCTTTCCTCAGGTCTGGTTTCTGCTAGAAATGAACCAGTAAACAATCTGAGAAGTGACTGGCCTTGAATGCTGGGAAGCTGGGATTCTCCCCCCAGCCTTATGCCAGTAGTTTCTACAAGCCTCTCCTCCCAAAGCTGCTGCTGTAAAGCTTTCCTGAACCACACTGTGGAAAGGTTTGAAGGCCAGCTTTTGAGCGATTAACTCCTCTTCTGGCACTGTTGCCATAAGCCTACCCACTAAGCGTGGAAAATCTCTTGTCCTTCAGTTTTTAGGCAGGTGCTACTGTTTCGGAGTATGCTTTTTCTGGCAAAGTATTGTCAGATTTTCAAAGTGGCGAGTAACTGACTGTTTCCAAGTCGGTTTCCAGGTTTGCTTCCGAGGGACCAAACTGTCTGCAGATGCTTGAACCTCCCATCTTTTGGGTAAGCTTGAACCCACAGTTCAGCTTTGTGATTGGGTTTGCGTCTCCTTTGCCATTTCTCCTGCTTTCGATTGGGTTGGAAATACTGAGAGTGCAGCTTCCTCAGGGTACTGTCTGCTTTGTTTGGCTTTCCCAAATGTAACGCATCATGCAGAGCTGAAAATGAATGGGAAGAGAATGAATGAAAATGTTTTGAATCTTGAGGATTTGGATTAAGCTTTGTGGTAAGCTTTTGGTTTGAGGCTTGTCTCTTTTAAATTAGCTCACTATATAATAGTGCAGATATATCTACCACTGAGTTCCCGGCTAGCTAATGAAAGCTAACGCAGGTAATGCCACATCCTTCAGCCACTGGCATCCAATCTGCACTCTAATGGCTTTGACAAATCCCCTCAAGCAGAATTGTCAAGCTGACTCCATGATCGAATGTGCCCAAAAGCTTTAAAAGCACCACTGAGAATGTCAGACAGGACTGATGAGGTTAGATTGCATCTGCATGAGGGGATAGATTGTTCTTGAGTGTAATTCACAAATCAGAACATTAGACTATTGTAATCAAACTCCAAGTGAGCCTCTCTGTAGGGCATAAATATCAGCAGCTGCTCTTCATACATGACAGATCTCTTTCAAAGCTTATACACGCCTATGAATTCTTCTCCTAACGAAAATTTAATTGAAGGATGCCTCAACCTGCCATAGGGTAGAGAAGACATCTTAAGCATCGTAATTCACTTAAGTAACTGATGTATTAGTGCTTTTAGTGTGTTGGGAAATGCTTGCCCCAATTTACTTTGCTATTATGTGAGTAAATTTAGAAGTGACTCATTTGTAACCTCCCGCCAGGACTAGTTGAAAGGCAGTGGATTTATCAAGCTGTGGAGGGTTGTCCCTGGCTGCATGCCACGTGCCCACCCAAGCTGCTCTATCACTCCCCTCCTCAGCTGGACAAGGGAGAAAAAATATAATAAAAGGCTCGTGGGTCGAGGTAAGGACAGGGAGAGATCACTCGCCGATTACCGTCATGGGCAAGATAAACTTGACTTGGGGAAATGAGTTTATTACCAATCAAATCAGAGTAGGACAATGAGAAATAAAACCAAATCTTAAAAAGTTGACCCTTCCCCTGACCCCTCCCTTCTTCCCAGGCTCGCCTTCACTCTGAATTTTCTCTACCTCCTCCCCACCAGTGGTGATGGGGAATGGGGGTTGCAGTCAATTCATCGCATGTTGTCTCTGCTGCTGCTTCTCCCTCAGGAGGAGGGCTCCTCACACTCTTCCCCTGGTCCGGCATGGGATCCCTTCCACGGGATACAGTCCTTCAGAACAGACTGCTCCAGTGTGAGTTCCCTGCGGGGTCTNAGCAGCTGCTCTTCATACATGACAGATCTCTTTCAAAGCTTATACACGCCTATGAATTCTTCTCCTAACGAAAATTTAATTGAAGGATGCCTCAACCTGCCATAGGGTAGAGAAGACATCTTAAGCATCGTAATTCACTTAAGTAACTGATGTATTAGTGCTTTTAGTGTGTTGGGAAATGCTTGCCCCAATTTACTTTGCTATTATGTGAGTAAATTTAGAAGTGACTCATTTGTAACCTCCCGCCAGGACTAGTTGAAAGGCAGTGGATTTATCAAGCTGTGGAGGGTTGTCCCTGGCTGCATGCCACGTGCCCACCCAAGCTGCTCTATCACTCCCCTCCTCAGCTGGACAAGGGAGAAAAAATATAATAAAAGGCTCGTGGGTCGAGGTAAGGACAGGGAGAGATCACTCGCCGATTACCGTCATGGGCAAGATAAACTTGACTTGGGGAAATGAGTTTATTACCAATCAAATCAGAGTAGGACAATGAGAAATAAAACCAAATCTTAAAAAGTTGACCCTTCCCCTGACCCCTCCCTTCTTCCCAGGCTCGCCTTCACTCTGAATTTTCTCTACCTCCTCCCCACCAGTGGTGATGGGGAATGGGGGTTGCAGTCAATTCATCGCATGTTGTCTCTGCTGCTGCTTCTCCCTCAGGAGGAGGGCTCCTCACACTCTTCCCCTGGTCCGGCATGGGATCCCTTCCACGGGATACAGTCCTTCAGAACAGACTGCTCCAGTGTGAGTTCCCTGCGGGGTCTCAAGCCCTGCCAGCAAACCTGCTCCAGCGTGGGCTCCTCTCTCCAGGGGACCACAGGTCCTGCCAGGAGCCTGCTCCAGCGCAGGCTTCCCATGGGGTCACAGCCTCCTTCAGGCATCCACCTGCTCCGGCGTAGGGTCCTCCACAGGCTGCAGGTGGGTGTCTGCTCCACCGTGGACCTCCACGGGCTGCAGGGGGACAGCCTGCCTCACCATGGTCTGCACCACCGGCCGCAGGGGAATCTCTGCTCTGGCACCTGGAGCACCTCCTGCCCCTCCTTTCCTCGGTGCCTGCAAAGCTGTTGCTCTCACATATTCTCACTCCTCTCTCTGACTGCAGTTGCTGTTGCGCAGCAACTTTCTCCCCTTCTTAAAATATGTTATCCCAGAAGTGCTACCATCGTTGCTGCTGGGCTTGGCCTTGGCCAGTGATGGGTCCTTCTTGAAGTCATCTGGCATTGGCTCTGTAGGACATAGGGGAAGCTTCTAGCAGCTTCTCACTGAGGCCACAGACCCCTGCTACCAAAACCCAATGCACAAGCCCACAATTTCTGCAATGTGGAGTGGAACTGATTCAACCCCTGTGGAAAGACTAGGTCAGTATTTCTGGGTAGTCAGAAGCAGGAAGCGATCAGGGTCAGGATGCAGAGACAATTCTGCCAAATAAATGATAATCAAATCAGTCTACAAGGTATATTGGTAAATATAGGATTTACATGTCCAGTGGGAGTAAAAGGGAGGTGATGAGCAACCTGATCTAGTTGAAGATGTCCCTGCTCATTACAGGGGGGTGGGGGGGTGAACTAGATGACTTTTAAACGTCCCTTTCAACCCAAATTATTCTCTGATTCTATGAAGTGTTTGAATCTAAGCTTGTTTAGATTTCAGATCAGCAAAATATTTAAGTGGTGTCACTTTCAATGGTATTCAGAAGTGTGCTGAAATGTCTGGCTTGTACCAGTCCATAGTCCTTTTCTGTGCCTTCTAGTATGTCTTCATTTGAGAGGTGTAATATCTTGCTGCTCTTCAGGAAACCTTGTTTGTTGTTGTACTGGTTGTTTTCTTTTTTTAATCTCCACAGTCATTCCCACTGAGAATGAGGAGAGGAACAGGGAGCGACTGCATTCACTGAAATGCAGACTGTGAAACAGGGTTGGGTCATCCTCTGTGACCCAGAGCACGAAATCTAGTGTGTTAAGACCACATTCCTTATCAGCAGGGCAATTCAAATACAGATTACATGGAATATCCTTTGCCTGGTATTTGTTAGGTCCTACAGTGGCTTTATACTTTCTGGGCTATCAAATGCATCTTACTTGACAAAGTAGGGAATAATTTAACAGCTTATCTGTGAAATGTTCCTAGTCTTCCAGTTAAGACATTACTGGATTGTGAGATTGTGTTGTGGGTGTGTTTGAGGCATTCTTGTTTTCCTGCTAGCATTTTCTCTGCACAATGGAAAAGCTCCATATCAATGTTCTCGAAAAACTGCAAAAAGAAAGGATGAGATGTCTTGCCTACAGAGGAACCAGCTCTGTTGACCTTTCCACCAGTGCAGCCCTTGGCAAAAGCTCACTGAAAAGTATGCTTACCTCTTGCTTAATTGGCGGTTCTTCTGGTGGAAGCAATTCTGGCAGTGGGATAAATCTGGCCAGTGGTGGATTGTAAAAAAATATTAATCAACTTTTCATTTAGTTTTGTAGTTGAAGCAGAATTGCTTCAAGGCTGAAGGCACTAGAGCCCATTAATATGGTACAAGAGATGACAATTGGGAAATTTCTCTTTCAAACAGTTCTGGGAAAAAAAATGGTTACATTTTGAAGTAAATAAAACCTGATCCATTAGTATTTATGGTAAATAAATAAGTACTATATGAAGGAAACAACACTAAAAAGATAAATGCTTTTAAAGACTGACTCAGCTGTTGTGGTTTTATAGGACAAGTGAATGAAACTTGTTTGGATTCTTCCCAGAATAAATATACACACTTTTAAAGTCCCCTGGAGAATAGGAAAAGAAGCAGCAGTAACGCAGAAGCCCTAGTTTAACTTCCAGTCCACCAGATAATTTTGTGTTAGTGTGGAGTGCACATGGTTAGTCCTAAACCATACTTATGCCTCATGTACGTGTTTAGCATTTGGAGTCCTTGAACACATCTACGAAGCAAGAGTAGAGAGAATCACGTTGTTCTTAGTGCACTAAGCTGAGGAGGAAAGGCAGAGCAGCGTGGGTTTGCTTGTACCCATTCCGTTAGATGTGTTCTTTGGCTGAGGGTTGTCTGTAAGGAGAATTCCCTGTATATATTGTGGGATGTCTGGAAAATCGATAGAAATAAATACATCATTCTATATGGGAGATGGATAATTTGGGTGCCTAAGAATGTGAACTGGAGAATAAATCAATGCAAAGAGACTTTCTGTTCTTTGGTGTTCGTTTCTGCTTTTCTTTCCCCAGTCAATGTTCCTCAGAGGTCCCAGCAAAGGGATGTTTTCACAAATATCTTGCTGAAATCTCAGATCTTGCTGTCTTTCCTCATGAGAATTGAGAATTGCAGACCGGCAGGTGGATTGTTGCAGCTCACATTTAAAGCAGCAAACAGCAAGTCAAGGTAATTTCAAGACTAGGTTGTCGTTTCTAGCTGAACCGATGGTCACTTGTTCTAAATCACGCTGACGTGCTTAGTGAGAAGTAATAGCACATTGCTGTCTCCTCTGAACTCCTGAATTTACAGTGATAATTGTACGACATGAATCTAGGTTTAAGCTAATATCCAGTTACCTCTTCCATTTTCATTTTACACTTGCTTGCTCTGCAATGACCCCCTTTAGACTGCTGGTTCTATAAATCTTTGTCACAGAGGGTCACCGGGCTTAAGGGAAAAAGGAGAAAAAACTGTGAACAAAAAGTCTAATATGCTTTCTCTGTTAGGTAGTGTGCCAGGGGTAGGCATGCTTGCTCCGGTCTGATTTAGCTAGTGCAGATACCACTGCTCAATGTGTAAATATAGTCTAGTAGGAGTTTGTAATTTGTTTACAGAAGCACTTGCAGAAACAATCTGGTACAGCAAGAGCTGGTCAATCAAACTTCAGCTGAAGAAACCCCAGAGTGACCCTTTCCACCTGCCCTGCTGGCAGACAGGTTAGAAAAAATCGTAACACCAGCTATCGGCTGCTGCAGGGTGCATTCAGTGGCCTCTATGTGCCTTTGGGGGAGGCGGGGAGGGACTGCTTTTCCCACCTTAGTTGCAATACTTCTACTTTAACAAATAAACCTTTGTCAAGAGAAAAAAAACCCTGAAAACTCCCCAGTCTAATAAATTTGAAGATTATGTAGATGAAAATCCTGAAGCCCTTGGGCCTTGACCACAGGACTGTTTAGATGGATTGGCAGAGCCTGAAAACCTTTATCTCATCCCTCTGACCTAGGGTTATTCCCTTAAATGCCTTCTCCAGGCTCATTCTCCCATTTCCCATTTTAGCATCTCTCTTGTGGTGCAACAGAAGGCAGCTCGAAGCTCATGTTCTCTTTAAGTCTTGTTTGGAAAAGAAGCATCAAGAAGACCGATATTCTTTCTGTGGATTAGTGTGTTGTGGCCCAGGCGGGAATGACATGTAGATGTTGTTCTTGTACATAGTACCCAAATACAGCCTCAGAGGCTGGAACAGTGTTCGCAAGAGTGTCCACCTCCCATCTGTTTTGGATGCTGTATCATCAGTTTTACGCATGCTGGTGGGCACTGCCTGGTGCAGGGAGTCCCAGACTTGTGATATCAGTCCTCACCAGTGGAAGGCCGCAATGCTTTGTCCTTGAGGAAGCTTCTTCCTTAAGTGTTCCTTACACTTGGATGTGGGATGGTTTCTCCCAGGTACTCCTGTTGGTACTGAGATGATGCTTCTTGGTATGAGGGTTGACAAGGGGTAGTTAGGATCATGTATTGGTGTGGTTCTGTTCACAGTCACTCTCCACTCAACTATCCACTGTTTTGAAGTGAGAAGCTCGAGCTTGTCCTCTCCAGTGGGAGTCCTCTGTCTGTCCTGGTGTCAAAGGCAAGCGGTTTTCCTTGAGCTTGGGAAATTGCTAGGGGTTTAGGAGCTGGTTCCTTAGGCTGATGGTGGTGCAGATGGAAAGCAAAGAAAGGGGGAAGAGGGTGAGTAAAGAGAAAAGGGGCAGGCAGGTGATCAGACTTTAGATGATCACCTTATCTGACAGTGGCTGTCCTGCATGTCCCTGTGGATGTACCCTGTATTCTGGTTGCTCCTGTGACAGGCACAGGTGAAAGTACTTTGTACTCTTGGCAGCATGAATTGTTCTACGTTGTAAACGTGGAAGCTCTTACCCTATTAACGTGACAGGTTGGGTTTCACAAAGCTGTTCTGGCTGATTATGAGTACAACTAGTCCCTGTGTTAGACACAGAGCAATGGTACATCCAATTGATAGACTTTGTGGAGGATGAGCAATTTGCCTAAGTTGCATAGCAGGTCAGAGTAGAAGTGAAGGACATAGAGTTTCTTCTAGGAGTGAATCGGAGCAACTTGTGTACCGCATTTACACTGTGAAGCCCAGATCCTACCTTATACTATGCTGTTCCTACTCTATGCTAGATAACAATCAGCCTATGACAATCTGTCCCGATGGTTTTAAATGACAATTTGAGCTGTGTAATTCAGGATCTGGACGTTCTTTTGAGTTGCTTACATTTCAAACCAGACTGCTTATGTTTAGCATCCTTTTTGTTTCTCTTAGTGCTGCTGGATGGGAAAATCATTTGGCTTGTGGGATGCTATTTAATAAAAATATTTCTTTATGTCTGAATTTATAAGCTGTGATCAGTACCAGTAGAGAAAACTGTAGGTGATCCCATCAGCAAAATCTTCATCAAGCGCTCCCCTCTGGTTTTCTGTTTCAACTCAGAAGCACGGGGAAAGAAAGTGAGACCTTTTCAGAGCTCTAATCTGCAATTGTCCAATGAAATTATGAGATTTGAATTACACACAGGTTGAAAATGTCCTTGTTGTGCAGGAAAGGACATCATCTGAAACTGTCAGAGTTGGGATATATAAAACCACACATACAATAATTTGTCCAAAGTTGCTATCAAAAAGAAAATAAGGGAGATGTCTTTGTCAGCCAAAATGTCACACCTTGCAGATTTAGAGCAGGACAAAGTGATTTACCGACCTCCATACTACTCACAGGGGCCAAATAAGTCTTTCCCCTGTATAATCCCACCTGTGTTTCTCTGACACTCCAGTCAGGGCCAGGCAGCTGATACTGTGTAGTGTCACTAATCCACTGGGCCACATACAGTATGAAGCTCAGCATTTTGCAGGTTGCTATTTATCTTTGAAAGAAAGATCACGGCACAATGCACGAAGACTTTATTTGCCTTTTACTATTTATCTTCATCATCCCATTGACTTTCATCAGTAGTTCTGCTGAATAACAGCAGTAAGGAAACGTTGTAGAAGTGTACCAGGGGACTCCATTGCAGAATTACCAATTATGCTACGTAATAGATACCTCTTTCTGGTAATACAGGCTATCTATCAAAGCATCTGTAGACAAGAATTTCTTTAAATCAGCTGCCTAGCGGAGATGTTTTTAATGAGCTTGAGGACAGCAGGTTGAGAGTGGACTTGGAGCTGTGTGTAGGGAGTTTTTTAGCAGACGTTACATGCAGGATGAGATCTTGGTAGGTGAGAATGCAGAGTACAGGGAGCTTGTGAGCAATGTGTGAGACAGGTCATGTGTGAAGATTGCAAGTATGTATTGGAGAAATTACAGAATTTATCTCAGGCTTTGCCAAGCTTTTTGCAACTGCCTGTGTAACACTAGAGAAAGTTCTGGTATCTGTCAAACTTATTTGCAAGTAATCTGCATGAAAACTCTATACATGGAGTTACTTGCTCATGTATAAAGGTCATAGCAGCTCACTTCTCACCCCCATAAACCTCCCAGCCTAGCACAACAACAATTCAAGGAGATGCATGGGAAAGTCTTCTGGTGGGACACTTTGATCAGTATGGCTCCTGCAGTTCTTGTGTCTGTTGCTGCATCCGCCAGCTTGAGCAAAGTGTGATGGTGAATTTGTGATGTAGGAACTGGAAGGGAGCTCATACTATACAGAGTCTTTGAATGAGACAGCTTGTAACTTGTTTTGAGCAGGTGAGGTTTCCAACCAGTGACCGATTCATGTGGCCTCATGTGCAGTGTAATGCAAGAAAGGAGGCAGGCACCCTCCCCCCAGGTGCTCCTGTTACATCCTCGTGCACTTGCCTTGCATTCAGCAGCAAGCCTAACACCCTAAACCCTGAAGGTTGTGTCGTATCCTTCCAGCATTCTGAAATATAAAACTTGATATTTAAGGCAGTAATGCATTTGATCTTTTTAGTTTTGATCTGCCACAAACCCTGGTTTTAAAGGCCATAAAGTACCCTTGACTAGCATTTTGAGGCTTGGCAATCCTGTTTTGTTAAACATATACTTACTGAACTGAGTTCTGACCTTCTGGGACATTAGGTAGATGGAATGTTCCACCTTGAAATACCTTCTACAGCCTGTTTGCTCTTCGATTGCGGTCTAGCATCAGATTCCCCCCTCTATTCTTACAGGTAAAATTTCCTTTTATTATACATAATAAAATATGTAGTGGGAGGTTTTCAGTTTCTTTTAGGTATGCTATGTAGTGTGGTGCACTGCCATTTAACTGGGAATAGCTATGTTAGGAGTCTTGCACAATGGAAGAAGATATTCTGTGTATACATAGTTATATCACAAAGGAAAACCTGAAGCGGGAAAGAAGTGTATGAAAATAAGCACCCAGGAGTTTGGTGGTGCAGGAGCTAAAGCTAATCTGCAAGGCCTTCATTTGTCCATGTGAGCATGTGCAACAGATACAGTTCTCAATACAATTCTCAACTGCGCAGTTGCATGGTTTTTTCCCCTCTGGTCGTTAAGCAGTGGTAAGTATGGTGCTTGTGCAGCCGCACAACAGCCTCTTTCATGGGCTGCAGCGTCAAAAGGAAATGTTAGGTGCTGTGAAGCTCAGCCTAGACAGGAGGTCAGAGGGGACAGGAGGGGCTTTGCAGAAGAAGCATGGCATGCACCATGTTGGCAGGAAGAGTTGGACCTGTGGGTCTCAAGGTCAGCGTGAGGCGCATGAAAAGAAGTCACATGTGTTTTTTAAAGGCAGATAAATTTAATTTGAGATGACAACGCCACAATTGCTTCCAGCCTTTCACTCTCACCTCTGCTTCTCCTATCCCATTACCAGTGCTGGCAGAAGCATTCATAAAAGAATACAGCTCAATGCAGCTCCCAGTTGCTGGTGGGAATGGGAAGGAGTGACAGGAGTGGGAAGTGCGAGACTTGTTTTTTGGCAGCAGCTGGTGGTTATGTTGGCTTAAAGTAGTCATGGAACACAGCTCATGACTCTAGGCACTCACAGGTTTTAGTTGTAGCCATGCAATTATTATCTGTTTTTTCCAGATCTAACACAGTTAGATTTCTTTAAATTGAATATCCTGGGTTTTCACTGCTTGTTTTGGAAACATGCGTAATATGCTTTATGTACAGCGTACCTCTAGTTATTGGTAAGCACTCTCAAACTCTTCATGTGTTTCTATTTGGGGATCTAAGAGGACAGAATCCTTGCCTGGAGTGGATTTGACTTACCCCGCTATGGTGTTGTGGTCAACAGATGTGGTTAACAGCTCACAGAGCACACCTGGAAGCAGGAGATGTTGTACTCTCCCATGGGTACTACTTTTTAGTTTTGTGCTGCAGCAGCTCAGCCTCTGGGTTTGCCTCTCCTCCATCCGTTTCCTTTCCTCCTCCTGTCTCTGTGGGGATATGTTGTAGGCAGTAAGTCTCTCCCTTCACTCCACAGTAGACAGATATATGAGGTGTCTCGTGGGATGGTTGCTACCAGATACTCCTGTTCCTGCTACCGAGATGATGCTTGTTCGTGTGACAGTTGACAAAGGGTAGTTAGGACCATGTATTGGTGTGGTTCTGTTCACAGTCACTCTCCACTCAACTATCCACTGTTTTGAAGTGAGAAGCTCGAGCTTGTCCTCTCCAGTGGGAGTCCTCTGTCTGTCCTGGTGTCAAAGGCAAGTGGTCTTCCTTGAGCTTGGCAAGAAATTGCTAGGGGTTTAGGAGCTGGTTCCTTAGGCTGATGGTGGTGCAGATGGAAAGCAAAGAAAGGGGGAAGAGGGTGAGTAAAGAGAAAAGGGCAGGCAGGCCCAGTACATGCTGTTCTCTCACCATCTCCTGGATGGAGACAAGCTATGTAGCCATGTGTCTCACGTTTTCCTACCTGCACAGTAGGTATAATTGCAAGTCTTTGAGGAGTGTACGGAGAATTAATTTTTCCATTGCTTAGATGAGAAGCACTGTGCACACAAAGTGTTTGCTATTGAGAAACTGATTCTATTTCATGTTCGTCAACAGTTGATGTTCTGTTCCTTTGCTCTCTTGCACATTACAGGGGCGAGAAGGCATTAGCAAGGGGTTCTGTTTGTTTCCCTTAACGGCTGATTCCCTTATTTTTGGCTAAGAAATCATTAAGCTTGTTCAAAAGGAGACTGTGCAGATTTGATTCTGAAAGCTTCACAGAAATCTGTGGAAAAATTGTCTGAGCCCAGGGCATTTCCAGATTGCATATTCTTAATTGTATTAAACACTTCAGAGCCATCTGACGGATTGTCTCACAGTTCAACCATCTGGTCTGGAAATTTAGGCAAGCTTTACTTTGTGGAGAAACTCTGAGTCACTCACACTGGAGTGTCATTAGATGGCCCCTGGGCTGCTCTTTGATGGAGAAAGGCTAGTATAGTGTCACCACTGATAGTATGCTGATTAAGAGAAACATAAGGTTTCAGGGGCTCATTAGTTTTGATTAATCAGGCTAAAAATACAGCTTTCTTGCCTTTCTTGTCTTTGCAAAAGACTAGTTACTCCTCCTCCCCGTCCAAACCATAAAAATTGGCATTGTTGTTTTAATTGCTGTTTGTTATTATAAATCTACGAAGCCCACTCTGCTTTCAAAACAAATTCTTGTTGTCTTTTAGGTAGTTAAGACTTGTTTACTTGATTACCAGAGTGCTTGGAAGCTTTGATGCCCTGCTTGCAACACACGTGAGATGGGGAATATGGTTACCCTCATGGTAGCAACAGGAGGACATACAGAGAAATAAGCTCATGTAGGTGTCACTATTTAAAGCTGGGCTCACTATTAAATGGATGACAGATGCTCTTTGTTAACCCCTCCTTCCCCAAAGAGGGGGGAAAGAGAAAAGGGAAAGAGACTTACAGGTTGGAAAAGTTAAAACAGCTTAATCTAACTACAATAAGAATGTATTATAATAATAGGAAAAATAATAATGAAATATATACAAATATACACAAAACCAATATCGAGCTCCCCCCACCCCGATGACGAATACGTCACCTGGACGCTGTGGGGCACACCCTGGAAAAGTCCTGGACTGTACTCAGCAGCAGGCAGGAGCTGGATTCACAAATGCAGAGATTGGGATTGAAGGCAGAAGAATCGGACAGAGTCCTCCTTGGATGCCGGCCACAGAAGACGAGTGAGTGACTCTCATGATCCCTCAGCTTTATACCAAGTATGACACGTGTGGGACAGAATACTCCCTCTGGTCAGTTTTGGTCACCTGTCCGACCCGCTCCTCCCCACCGCAGGGCCACAGCTGTGACCACTTCTCTGCTCTTTCAGTTCCGGCGCATAAGAAAGTCTGCAGAAGCAAGCATCGACTTTGTTCTCCATAGGGATAACTCTAAGCAAGAGCCTTACTGCATACCATTCCTGCTGATGTTCCAGCACCAACTATAAACACTGAGCCTTATCACTGCTAGAAGCAGCTCCTGTCTGGAAAAACATGCAGTTAATTTCAGAGAGTGCAGCTTCTCACAAGAGACTTAACTAAAAAGCAAAGTTACTAAAAGAAAATTGGTTCTGTCCTACCAAACCAGGACATTAGGAGAAGGTGACTTTCACTGAGGACTGCAACAGGTGCATGAAAGCCACTTTAGTGCTGGTTTCATGCCTGCTGGTTCCTGTGTGCTCACTTTCTTTCCCCAAGGCAGAGAAACTCTGTAAATAACTTGCTAAGAAATTCCAGGGGGAGGAGGGGGAAATTGGATGCCATGAGACCCCTCTTGTTCCCAGGCCAAGTGTGCACACATGGTGTGTGCTGGGCTCAGGAAAGCTCCTCTTTCAATGGGGAGCTTATTCATGCTCTCTCATCATGTGGTTGGTGTGCCCTGTGCTGGCCAGCCCAGGGGGTTTGAGGATGCTAGCTTTCCATATAAGAAAGCTCGGCACTAGGTTTTCATTCTCTTCTGTAGTGATCTGTATTCAGTGCTGGCAAGGGGAAGCAAGGTGACCGATACCGAAGGGGAGGAAACACGGTTAGAGAAACACTTTCAATTGCACACTGCAGCCACTGCAGACTCAATCTTCAAGATTATTTTGGCCAATAAACCAAGCATTTCTGTTTAAAATAGACTCTTTTCAGAGGTGCCCAGCGACAGGACAAGGGGCAGTGGGCACACACTGGAGCACAGGCAGTTCCACCTGAACAGGAGGAAGAACTTCTTTAGTGTGAGGGTGACAGAGCCCTGGCCCAGGCTGCCCAGGGAGGCTGTGGAGTCTCCTTCTCTGGGGAGATTCAAACCCTGCCTGGACACGTTCCTGTGCACCCTGCTCTGGGGGCACCTGCTTTAGCAGGGGGGCTGGACAAGGGGATCTCCAGAGGGCCCTTCCGACCCCTGCCATTCTGTGATTCTGTGATCCTTAAGGCTATTTTAAAACACCCCAAGCTATCCAGAAGAGACATGGGTGAAATTACTGAAATTTAACAAATTACTGTGTTTCTGTGAAAATTATTTGGAGACTAGAGATCTATTTGTGTGCTCAAATCTGTCAATAATTAGGCCCAAGAATACACAATACTTCCCAGAAATGCCATGGCTCACAGAAGGCTCTACAGGCCTGAATTTCCAGAAAATCTCTTTTAAATATACATAAGAAGCATAACTTTGATTTGGTTTGAAATAAAACCCTGACCTCTCTAGTCCTCGAACCTAAATTGTATCTGGAAATGTCTCTGGAGGACAACCCATTCCTCCCAATTCTTCCAATATAAAGTAAGTGCTAAGCTAGAACTTGCATCCCACCATCAGACATACAGCAGTCAGCAGTGGTAGAAGGGAATGCCTTTCTGCCCTCTGGGTTTGCCAGAGTCTTTTGCTGGCACGTCTGAGCATCCAGGAGACTGTCATACAGCTTGTGTGGGACATGGGAGACTTTCCAGCTTCTTGCTTCAGCTTCTGTATGTTCACCGTGTTGTGGGACAAATGTTAACTGGCTTTATTTTTTCACCTTTGCTCCCCTCTCTCTCCCTCTCTTACTCCTTTCCCAGGTCTTCCCACTGAAGAGCAGTTTCATTTATGCAACCAATCTAATCTACCATGCATGGGCAGTCCTGCTGTCAGTGCACTGTGCTTGAGTAAGATTCATTAATCGTAAGACACAGTGGAGTTCTTTGCTTGATACTCCTTTAACCCTCTTCCTCTGATTAGGAAGGGTCCCAAAGTGATTGCTTTGACTGTCTGGGATGAGGTCAAGATCAAAACTCAGTTTTTGATCAGTTCTGTATGCTAAGAGGGGCTAACTGCTCCTGGTTTCCTAGGGGTAATTCAAAAGAAATTGCTGGGGAAGTGAAATGACGTTATTCGCTACTGGAGCTGGGATAAACGTGATTAGAAGCTGAACCATTTCCTTTTCCTCATCCTTATTTAGGGGATGCAGCATGCAATACTAGCTTGCAGGAGGGCTGCAACTTTGGGGTGTTTTTGGTGTCTGGGTAAAAGAGACTTTGTTGAGTGAAGAGACTACTTTGTTCTGCCCAGTTTCATTCCTGGCTTTCTTACAATCTGCTGTTGTTTTCTGCTGTGCTTCAGAAGGTGCAGTTTCAGGAAGAGAGTACAGTAGTGGCTTGAGGCCATCTCTGCTTCTGTTCCTCAGCTTATCAGCTGCTCAGGGGCCAGTTTAAATTAGAGCAGCCCCTGTGGGTGCTCTTGCAGAAGCTTTACCCAGCTGCTTCTGTTTCTGGAGCACAGAATGCCTCAACCACAGTCCCATCCCTGACATTGCCCCTGTGCCAAGGACAGAGATGGTGGCACTGTACAAGTATGTGCTGGTCCTGTGCTGTTCTGTAGCTGTCGCGGTATTGCTGGAACAGTGTGTGAAAGCTGAAATGGGTCTCGGTTCTGTAAAGTGCTTGTATTATTTCATTGGAGTGTTGCAAGGGTTGGAGTCTATGAAACTTTGGTGTTACAGAACCCAAATTTTAATATATTTGGGGCAAGTTTTGCTGCCTGTCTGCTGGTGGCAAAAAGCAGGGTAGAAGCATTCCAGCTACATTTGAATTTCCTGTGAGTTTGTCCAGCTCAGCATATAACTAAGGCCTTCCTGTGTGTCCCAGTGCAGCAATACCAGTGGTGGGAAGCTGGAGAGAGGAAGCCATGGATACGTTGCTGAGCTGCCCACCCATTCCTCAAGTGGATGAGCTGGAGAGCAAGCAGGTTCTTCAAAGGTTTTCAGGAAAGTCAGCCAAAGGTTGTGTTTATATGGACCATTTCCTTACAAAAAAATTAGCATTTTTGCTGGTTAATAAAAGAAACTGGCCGTCAAAAAGTTTCTGTGGGCATTTTGACAGAAAATAGGACATTGCTTTAAATAAAAAAAAAGTCTCTGAGTGCAAAGAAAAGAAAAAAGAGACCATTTTTCATGAAAGAACCGCACATGAAGCATTCTACCCAGATCTTAAGATTGCTTCAGTATTTGGGTGAATTATTTATAACTGGTCTTTCCTTCACTCAAGCCCATATATTTTTGTGCAATAAAAGGAATTTTCCATTACAGACGCATGTAACAAGGGTTTGTACTTAATATTCCTGCACTGTGGTGTGGGTCTCTGAGTACAACATGCTGTCTGAACATGAAGTGTCAGCACTAACCTGGTTAAGCGGTGCATTGAACCTCTCTCATTATATAGGTCTCGTTGTCTGCTGCGTGTCACAGACATAAGGAAATGAAAATGAATCCTTTGTGATCCCCTGGCTGAGGGGTATCATGTAGAGGCACCTGAGGGTTGCTCTAGGTTTACTGGTGGGTTACAAGAGCAGCCTGCAAGATGAGCTAATGCTCCAGACAACTTTTTATTTTAATAGCCTCATTGCTTCAGTGAGGCATGTATTGGCCATACCCAAACAGTGGTTTCCCCTTCGCAATGAAGATTGAGAGCTGTGCCTCCCTTTGTCCCACATGAGTAGCACAGTCCTTCCCTAGCAGTCTGAGAACTGACGGCTCTCTGGTGGCCTGCAAGCGTGTTGTTCATGACCTTCTCCACAGTGAAGCTGCTTTTCCAAGGTGTAAATGCTATAGCAAAGGTTATCCATGGCTTGAAATGGTTTTCCGGCAGCTACTACACTACTTTGATAGCTTCTCCATTTCCTTTTTATACTTTTGTCTGTATAAATACAATAAGCAGATAGATAGTCCTGCTGGACTGGCAGGATAAAAACGTATCATTCTCCACTTAGACCCACAAACAATTTTATTTCTAGTCTTTTCCTATATTTTAGTTCTGAGTACTTAATTTTGTAGTTTTTTCCTTAACCTCACAAGGAGATTGCTGTAATACCTGTAATGCATTGTCTCAAGTGAAAGAGCGGGGAAATGGCTTGCTGACTTAAATATCAAGGGTCTGTTTGCTTTCTCCCACAGAAATTAGCATGCAAGAGACTGAGAAGGGACTCTTTCAGAAACAGTTTGTTCCCCATTCTTTGTCCAGGAGAGCGGCAGTATGTCCCTTCTAGCTGAAATGGGGAATTTCCTTCCAAAACTCTTACGCAGATGCCACAGAGCTCTCAGCTAGCCTGTGCCCAGCCTAAGGGTGATGTGAGTTTTGGACCCGTTACTGGATTCTTTGCTGTTCTGTTCAGGTCCTGCCAAATCCAGTGGCATTGCCTTACAAAGGCATGCATTTAGGTCAGATATGATTAGGGATGAAGCAGCTCAGTCTTTTCTATTGCTGTCTACAGATGTCTGTTTTCTGTGAACTCATGGAAGTTCAGGGAAGCCCTTTCTAGTTCCTGAAGCATAACTCCCTGAAAGTCAGTTGCACAATTTACTTTGGGGAAGAATGAGTGGTGAGTCTTTCAAGACGAGGTGCGCTATGAACTTTAAGAATCTCATGTATATTTTATAAAGCCAAGATTTGGCCTGTCCTGTCTGCCTCTGCCTTTTGCTCCTCTCATGCAATGCAGGAGTCAAACTATGCTGTTTACCTGGCTGAATTTTAGTGCTGTTGTACACTCAGAATCAATTCCTGTATTAGTCAGTGTTAGAGAAGGGAGAAAGCGTAGTCACAGGCGCATCTTTTAGTCCTGACAGCCTATTCTCTGGGGTGGGCATCCCTGAGAGATGTACTTGAGGACTAGTATTGGTATCGATAGCTGTAAGTATAGCCAGTTAGAGGAAACCAGCTCAATTGCAGCAGAACCAACAGACAGAAACTGCTGTCCCAGGGGCAGCCTGTCAGAGCACTTCGGAGCTCTAGAGCCACATCGCAACAGGTTTCAACTGCAAAATGGGTTTAAAAAGGCATCTTATCAGCTATGTCTGTCTGAAAAAATGCTGAGAGGTCTGATACAGACCCATGCTCATAATGCTTCAGCCATGGGATTGTTTGTATCTGCTTAGAGCACCAAATGTCTTATTTTGCTTAGCAAGTCTGGAGAATTTGTCAGAAAAGAAATAAGGGGTAAGGCAGATGTAATTCAGCTCATGGTGGAGGGGCCCAAATAATTTATAAATCAAAAATTGAAAGTGTTGATCAAGAACAGACTTTGAAAACAGCTCAATCTTGCCAGTTCCTATGGTACTAGAAGAATTAGCTTCCTTCTGGTCATCTAGGTAACAAAACCTTTGAGGCCAATTTTCAGCCAATATGAGTCAGCGGGCCTTTACACTGACTCGTGTCAGTTTATTTACATTTTCCTACAGCTTGTGTAGCACCACGAACGCTGCCCCTTACGAATAAGCCATGTTTCAGTACGCCAACAGATATCTCAGAAGGCAGGTCCTAGGTATAAAGCCTAGTGTTCTGCACCCATTCTAGTTGTCAGATATTCTTCCCTCTTGCCAGTCCTTGTCAGCTACACACCATTCCAGTGGATGTAAAGGATCTCAGCAAACAAAGATGAGTGTCTGCTGCATGTCATGAGATACTTGGTTGCTTTGGCCTCCTGACTTTTTGTTCATGCCTCTTTTACCCTAGTCTAGTATAGGTAGGCGTCTAGTGAGAGGGGTATCTTTGAAAAGTGGGAGTTTTTCCTCTTTGTTTTGTAGAGTGTGTCCTCCCAGTGTCTTAAAATGGATGGTAATGGGCTACTGATGTGGTCTTGTTTAAAAACTATTCATCTGTTAGGCAAATGAGATATGAAAATAATGTGCTTGGGTTTGTTTATTTGTTTATTTAGTCCTTAAAAACCAGAGCATACAGTTGTCTTAATACCAACAGGGAGTATGAGATGTTCTTGCTGAAATGTATTTTTATCATCTGTGCTTATAGTTAGCTTGCTCTCTGAGGTACTTGCTCATTAAGGGAACCTATTAAGCAACAGCAGAAGAAAAGAGATGTTAAGATGCACTATTCTAGACAGCAGTGGAGAGATTTTCAGCTCTAGATCTCAGTGCTGTGGTAATTTAGGTGAATACAGCATTTGACAGCCTTGTTTGCAACAGCTGCGTTTTTCCTCCTTTCTCATTATATGGGGAGAAAGTGGGTCTCTGGAAAAATAGTAATGGTGAAAAGAAGAATTCTTAGCCACATCGTTGCTGTTACAGCGAGATCCTGTTAGACCCTGCACATTGTATGGGATTAGCTGGGGTCAGAGCTCTGGTGGAAAGCTGTGGGTCTGCTGTGCAAGCCCACGAGCAGTGCTGGGGGCAGGGGGGGCATGGTGACAAGGCTGGTAGATGCAAGGATCCTTACCAGCAAGGGTGCATCCCTGCAATACCGAGGCGATGCAAGCTGAGAGGCCCAGTGATGGCAGCCAAGGTCAGGCAAGAGGCCAGTTTGGTGGGAGAGTACAGTGATGAGGCAGGTCTGCGGGTGGAGCTCCAAGGCATCAGCCGGCAAGTCAGGGCCAGGGTCGAGTCACGACAGTAACTGGAGTCAGACACGGTGCAGTGATTGCCAGGCGAGTCTGTAGTGGCAAGGCATGTCCTGGGAAATAGAGTCTGCAGGGTAGTGTCAGGATCCAGATCGGTGGGGTACGTGGCCTGGCACGGGCATGGCTGTGATGCTCCTGCAGTGTAGCTCTGGCAGGGCCAAGGGTGAAATCCTTAGCTTAAAAGGGCTTCCTATGTGAAAGAGGGGTTTTACTTCATGATGAGGCTAATACAGAGCTCCCAGGGAAAAGAGGGCCTTTTGGTTCTCTGTCCGATAGAAAAGGTGAGGTGGTGAGAAAAAGAAAGGAGAGAGACAGACTGACTTTATGGAAGTCTCTATTAAATTAGAAAAAGAGCCTGAAGCGTAATTGCCTTACCCTCTCACCTGTTTTCTCCATTTTGCGACGCGTGGATACTCCCCTGGTCAGACATCTCTTACTTAGCTGCCCACCAGACAAATACGGGCAGGCAGTAGTGGCAAGGCCACAGGAAAACTTCTGCTTCCTTACACAGCTCCTGAAAACAGAGTTGTGTTTGAGTACTGAGTACTTGTTTTACATTAGAAATGCAAAATATCATGCCAACTCAGTGTGGAGACTGCGTGTTAAAATAGCTAAAGGTCCAGAAGTACAAAATTCAGGTTCCAGTTGCAGTTCTGACTCACAGTCCTGTTGCACGTTGCAGAGTTTAGTATTTTCCCTTCCTGTTTAAGTGTATAAACGGATGGTACAGCATATGCCTATTTTGGGATTTCTTCTTCCCATTCCCAGCAGAAGCCAGAAGTGGAATAGAAATTAGAAATAGTTAGAAATACTTTATTAAAGTTAGAATAAACAGGAAAAACAACAGTGACTATGTCTAAACTTTGGCATGTTTGGAGGCCAAATCTGGAGCTGAGTTTGGCTGTGACTCAAGGTGAATGAATATGAACATCTTTTATGTAACAGTATTTGATCTGTTGCTCCTTATGATTAAAAAGCACTCAAATAAAAACAGAGTTGGAGTTGCTATTTGGACCCATTTCTGGTAAGCTGTCAAAAAAAAAAAGAAAATGACGACATTGCTCCAGTGAAAACGTTTGGTTTAGTTTGTTCTGATTTTTTATATGACCTTTTCATCACCATCTATGTCATTGATGGTTTCAGGGGGCTTCAAGCTATATTCCCCTTTTTATCGTAGTAGTGTTCCTTTGTGCCCTTTTTGTAAGTAGCTTGTGTGAAAGTAAAATGCAACAAGCATTGCTGTGCTTTCATTCTGTAAATTGCATGTATTTGTGGATGTCCATTTTTTGTTGCGGAGAGACAAGTCTGCTTTTAAACTCAAGCCTCCAAGTCACAAGTGTGTTTAACGGCACTTTTCTTAGTCTGTGATGGTGAAAATCCACTACAGACACACCTGTGGATGCTAGGTTTTATTCCCGATGGAAGGAATTAATTTCTTTAAAGGATGCCTTTGCTTTTGCCAAAAACCTGATTTTGTCACACGCTTACAAAGTGCAAGGTATTGGAATATCAGAGCAGGTGTCAGACAAGCAAAGGAAAGCAGGCATCATCAGATGCTTTAAAGCAGAGAAATTTTCCTCTGGCAAGGAAGATATTCAACGTGTTGAACAGCATGGATTTTGTTTAAACTGTTTGCCTGACAGGAAAAGTTACTTTATTAAGTCGCATTTACTGCTACTCTTTCTGGAGTATTTTTCACTATGTACACTTAGAAAAGCAGTATTTTTGGTCAGAGGGATGTTCTTCATAGGGTTTTTTAGTTGCTTCAAAGAGTTTGAACTCTACTCCCATTTACAGCGAGATATCAATGGAAATATTGCAGATTTACAGCAGAGGCTGACTCTGACCATTTCTATAACCTGAACTGTTCAGAGAGGAGATATTTGATAGTCTGAGCGATAGGTTGAACTGTTTTGTAGTTTGACAGAGGGCTTTGAAGATACAAGTCTAAATCTCAGCTTTTAACACCTTGAAGTGGTCAGGTCCTCCTTTGTACACTTCTGGAATAGCCTCCCATAAAACTGGACTACTCTATCTTACAGAAATCACCACCACCATTTATTTTCCTTACAGAATAATTTAAACTTGAAAACAAGAGAGAAAACAGAAGTAACACACTAGTGAGAGATTTGCATATGAAGAAAAGATTTTTAAAAAAAGTTTAAATATCTACCTATATTAAAAAAGAAGAAAAACGTTCTTATTCTGTGGAATGCAGTAGTACATAAAAGCTTATATAATTTTCCCAATTGGCTAGTCATAATTACATGAGATTTGACAGCACATATTTCTGGTATCCCCTCAAGCAAAGAAGAGTGTCTCCGTTGAAGAGGTATTAGCTGGTACAGACATCATACAGGCTGGATGTTCAAAGTTTCTCCATTCCTCAGGATCCCTTTTCAACAGCAGTTAAGGGAAGAAGTCACACAGGAACAGAGGAGACTGTACATGGTAATTTACCACGCCAAGAAAGGCAAAATACAGATGTTGGAAGAAGCTTAGCATAGGGCAAATAGTTTCCAGCAGCTTCACAGACAATTTTGATACTATTATTTGTAGTGTAGGAGTATCTGGCCTTTCTACCTGTGCTGGGACTCCTGTGAAAGACACTGTGCAAAGGAGGAGGAAAGGTTTGATTTCAAAGAGCAGCAACAACTTTTTTGTTTCAAAACATATGTTTTGTCTACCTCTTACAGAAGAAAAGGTTTACAATGTTGGAAAGAGTTTATCATATTAAATTAACCTTGAGTGGTTTGTCTCAAGAAAAATACGGGATTTAGGGTCTGAGCTTCTGACTGGGGTTCCGTCACAGACAAGGAACAAGGTATGCTATGGATCAGAGAAGAGCATGACCTTGCCCTTGCAGACCCGTGTGCCTACCTGCACGTTTGCTTATTGGATCTTCTGCAGGGCTGCCTGCTGTGTAGCCATGCCAACGGGGTGTATGGGCATATACGTGCCTGCTGGGCTCCCGGGACTTCTGCCTGCCTTTGCCTGACTGCAGCCCTTTCTCTAGAGCAGTTCACTCACTGAGTTATTTGCCAGGAGCAAACCATGAAACATGCCTGTCCCCAGCGAACTGCAGCTCCCACTGTCATGGGATTTCTCAAAAGGATGAATGTGGCCTTTAGACTGAGTTTGACCGGATTTACAAGTACTAACCCAGCTGAGTGCAGAGGTGGCCCTCTGTAACCTTGCGATGCACTCCAGACAAGTGCTGTGCCCTGTCCTTTTTCAGCTTAGCACTATATCAGAGCATTGGGCCTTTTGCTGACCCAACTTATTAAAATCTTAGTAAGAGCTGCCTACTCTGTGGAAGAGTCAGGCAGTATCTGGAAAATGTCTCATAAAGAGCCATTACAGTTCCCAGTGCGTGCATAGGGTATTAGCAGGCACTTAACTGCACTCAGCCAGTCACACGGCTGCCTCGTCTGAGCTGCCCTTAGCGCAGTGGAGTGGGTGGATGTGTCTACACTGGCACTTGGGCATTCATATATCATCATGAGTTGGCCCAGTTCTCCACAGGAAAGACAGTGCTCAGAGTGAACTCTGGTAGCCTGTGAGTGTAGAAGAGTGCGTGTTTTGTAATTCACTCCCTGTGTCTGGCCTTGCCCTGAATGTCTCAGGTCTTCTCTAACTGTCCATCTGATGATGTCCCTGATGTCCTGCATAACTTGTACAAACCAGCTTGTTCCCGATTCAAGCACGCATTTCCTTGACTCATGCATATCCATGGCAAGGGGCACATTAAAAGAAGCAAGACCATTAACTCTTCCAAAACAAAGCTGCCTCCTATATTGTGGTTCTTTCTGGAACAGGATGGAAGGACAAACCGCAGGAGGGAGAAGTCATCACTAGTGAGAAAAGGCTTAGATGCTACAGCGATGACAATAGCGTAATAGCGCTTCTGTGCTTTGTCTTTCTGTACCGAAATTCTACCACAGACTTTGTTGGTGTAGTTAAGCCAGTGTAAAGGCTGTTGTGGATCCAGCATATGAAGATTGCCATAGACCAAATCTCTCAGTGAACCTGTGGAAAAGGTATCTTGAATTGCTCAGGTACAGTTATCTCGGGAACTCTTAGGCCAGTCCACTTGTGCTTTGGGAAGGACTCAAAAGGTTGAGAGCAGCTTTTTCCTTATCTATTCTGGAGCATAAGCGTGGAGCAGGTGGGAGGGAAGACCCTTGAGGGGAGGCATTTGAGAGGTCATTACTGTTTATGTCCCTCAGTGTCTGGCATCTAGGATTTTTCTGGTGCTTAGAAGAATGTACTCTCCTTTCATTACAAAGTTCTCGGTACTGTCTGGGGGCCAGCAACCTAGGGACTATCTTTCTACATTTTCTTACAAAGTTTTTTCCACCCTAGTTCCATCCTAGCTGGATTTGGAGATCACATCATTGGTAATAGCAATGAAAGATTAAAATGGCCAAAGTACAACATTAACAGTAGAAAAGAACCATGTGATTAATTAGAAATGCAAATGTAATCTTTAGAAGGCATGGAAGGGGAATCAACAACTCATAGAAGGAGAAGACATTTTGAGAGTGATGTTTGGGAGTAATGGAATGAGACAAAGGAAAGGAAAACTTTGGCTGAGCAAGTAGGAAATTTGTGTAGCTGAGATTCATTACACCAACAGATGCTTTCCCAGGGCCTGAGGTAGAAGAATCCATCACTTGAGTAATTGGAAACTGATGGGTGGATAAGCCCAAGGGGATGGTCCTTCTTGTTAGATCGGGAGATGGACTTGGATTTTCCCATCTCCCGTTTGAAGGACTGTGTGCTTGAGTGAAGAGAGTAGCAGGACTCCCTTTCTCTGTGCCAAAAGGTCTTGGCTGTCTTCTGTGGCTCTCAAACCCACAGAATACCGGGGTCTTGCGTGTGAAGGTACCTCGGTAGCTGCTTGTAAGTTTTTCTAAGTATTTAAAAAAATTTTAGGACAGTTATAAATCACCTGTGTGGGGGTGACTGCATGGAATATTTAAAGTAAGTTTAGAAGTTGCTCTGAGCACCCAAGATACTAAAGATGATAAGATTTTCATGCATACTGAGAAGTCTTACCTCACGTGGCTATTTAAAGGGGGATGATTTAGCATTTTGAGCAACTTTCCTTGTGTGAGCTATGTCTTGCGTTTTACAGGGGAGAGAGATGGAACTTTTTTATATTTGCAAATCTGTTGAATGTGAGATGAGTAACAAGGGAGTCTGGTCTCCGTTACTGTCCAGATGCTGCCTTATGGTTGTAATCAGGCAGAACACGGTGACTTTTGATGATTTTTGGGGTAGGGGTGGGCGGGTGGTCAGAGGAAGAGGTTTTTAGCATCAGTCTGTGACTGGTGATTTCAGACCAGGATAGGCCTTTTGAGGTGTCCCAAGCAGCATACAGTGTCTTTAGTGTAGGTGCTCAGGAAACATAGAAAAAAAAACTTTAGAAGAAAAATGAAAATAGATTAGAGGAGATGGTGAGAAGACCAACATGTCTATTAATGTGAAAATTCCCTTATGTTCATTATTTCTTACTTTTCCTGTGTCATACCGAAGGCTAGAATCGCAAATTTGGGGTCCAGAGTGAATCATGTTTTTCCTAGGATTTCTGATCCAGGCGAGCAGTTCAGACAATTTGAGAGGCAAGAAAGAATAGAAGGATTGCCAGCAAGCTGGACTTTTATATTTAGCACCTGAACAGAAAATTGGTAGTCCCTTTGAAAGTGATACCTCTGTGCATTGCTTTCCCTAAAGTACTGTGTAAGGGGTGCAGAGGACATAGCCTGGGTTGCAGTAGTGAAGTGATATTCCAGTCTATGAATCCTGTTTGACATTCCCATGTGATGGGCATGAATGGCGCTGAAGACGTTTATTAACAAAACAAACACAAATTCAACACGTTCATGTTTGTTTTTTGAAACAAGGTGTTCACGTACAAACTTTGTCTGATGAACTTTTTTGGGCAGTTTTACCTACCTAAATTTGTCATGCATGACTGTAACTTTTCCAGACAAGAGGCAATATTTAATACTTGTATTTAGGTACCGTTAGCTTGATACATCTACGTCTGGGCAGCTGAGTACGAGTAGTCATTTCAATAGTGTAGCTGCAGAATGGGGAGAGCTGCTATAAACTTAAGCTGTCTGGCTTTTGCTGCAGATCAAGCCTGGAGCCGGAACTGCTCAGACATGGCAGTTATATTTCAGTGGAGATTTATTATTTATAAATTCCCGTTTGTCACCATATTTAAAAACATGTGAAATCTGTTGGTGTGCAGAAAATAAGTCTGGGAGAGGTCAGCCAAGATAGCAAAGTGTGTGAAAATCATGGCAGACATCCACTTAGTGCTGTAAATCAAGCACTTTCCCTGGTTTTAAGGCAGATACTTGATTCTGCTGGATTTGTCATATGATGGTCTCTTAATCAGATAGGAATTTGAGGCCATCCTATTTAGCTCGTTCTTATCAGAACCACATGTGCTGTTTTATTATTATTATTGTTCCTTATTATTAGGGGAAACAAATATTTTTTAACAAATTACAGAGGCAATTTGGGTTGCCGTGCGTAGCGGAGGAATCTTGGGTCTCTGTAAATGAGCGGAGGTTGAGAGTTCACTCTGTTGAACAAAGAAACAGGCAAATTTGTCCAAGGCTATTAAATTTAAATCACAGTTTATTACATTTCTTCATGTAATAAACTGATCACGCGGTGAACTTTTTGTATGTGGTCATGTACTCACTGGAGGGTAACAATCATCTGGCCAAATATAGTTTCGGATAAAACCAGTCCCAGAGTGCAGAGGTGTTCAGATGAAGGGGATTGATTTGGCTCGTCACATTAGCAGAGAAACAGTTGTATAGTTGTCTGTAGTTTTGGTGAAGGAATCTGGCTCCCAGCTAAATGTAATATTTTACATGTGCTTATTTTTAACACACTCTGAGGAGCTCTGATGCAACTTTGAAAGTATTTCAGTAAATATTAGTTTTTAATATGGAACATCTGTACACCATTATGACAAGGAATGTTGACAGGCTTTGTTTTGCTCAGTTCTCTTTCACCCCATGCGAAAATGTTGTCCAAGCTGAACAGTACGGTTCCTTTTCAGTCTGTGTATGTACGAGAGAGAAAATGAGGGGGATCTGGATTAATCCTGTCTGGTTTTAGGCAGTAAATGGACATTAAGGTTTCACAAGTGCTTTAACCAGGGAGGAAGCTAGCACAGCTACTGAAAGAAACACCTGGAGCCCTCCCCACCATTCCTTCCCATACAGACCCCTGCCTTGTCAGGGGGCAGTGCAAGTGTGATGAGCGGGTTTGTTTTAACCCAGTTCTGCTCTCTGGTTCCCCATGCGCAGGCACAAGCTCTTCTGCCAGCACCAGGGAAGGGGCAGCATGGGAGTGAGGATGGGTAGCTGGGGGCAAGGGGGCGCAGAGCTGGAAATATTGCCAGCTTAAAGCTCCAAGATTACTTTTGAGCTTTCTCTACAGTCATCAGACTATCTCATGCTTAGTATCTTCCACGTTATTTTTTAATTAGACTTGCTCTTCAGAAGTTGAGAAACCAGCAAGTGCTGAGTACCAGCTAAACTGAACCCTGTTTCACATCTGAGAGCCAATAAGACCACAGGGAAAGTTCAAGATAAATATGCTCAAAACCAGCGCTATTGATCCAGCACCTTTCAACAGTACTGAACTTTACTGAAAATTAAACGCAAACACAAACCAAACTTAAACCATTAATGCATTTAGGTAGTATTTTATCCTCCAAAGTGTTAGCAGCCTGAACTAAAACTGCCAAGAAATTTAAAGTAGGCCTATGTCACGGTGTGAAGGCCGTATATTACAGTAACAGAGCAGGCATTTATTTATGCTTCTTTTTGTTACATTAGGGTTTGTGAGACGGAATTGATTAATAAACTGTCACGTTAATGTTTCCACTTAGCCCGTTGCTGGCAACATCCGCCTTTCAACAGCAGTATTAACATTATAATGACATTGAACAGGCAGACAAAAATATTGTGTGTAAATTAGGCTTTTTATAACTTACTGCTTATGTAGGATGGACTGGAGGTGAGCGTGTTTTACCTAGGCAGAACTTTTAAACCTTTGTCGTTCCCTGAACCAAGTCGCATAAAATTAAAGCTCTTTAAAAGATGGAATTTTAAAGATCCCAAGGGAAAATTTCTGTCAGTATGACACATGCTAGAAATAATGCCTAGAACAAATGGTCTTGTAGATGAAGGCTATACCTAAGTGAGGGAATAAATAAAAGGAACTGGAAGTTTTTGATATGTGATAAACAGTACTACTTACGTGGCTGTCTGAGACCTCTTGGGAGAACTCTGTGTGAATTGGGATAACAGGGAATATCACTTGCTCAGAGAAGTGAGATGTGACAAGAGGATTTTCCCCTTTTATTGGCAGTATGTATACTTGCTTTGAAATCCAAAATATGAAAGGAGTTAGAATTACGGGTATGGAAAGAGGCAATAACATGGACGACTTTGCGATGAGGACCTACTCCAGTTTACCACACCAGGAAGATCAGATAGATGCAGATTTGTGGGGTTTTGAGCAACCAGGAGAATCACCTGAAGCAAAGAATTGGTGGTAAGGGAATTCGAGGGAATCAGAGCTATCCAGACATCTGTTGAGAAAGGGATGGAGGGAGAGTATGAGCCATCCACATAATGAGGAAATAATGACACTCTTAATAGAAGAAGGGAATAATCTCTTCTCTAAATCAGTTGGCTTAATCTGCAATAAGAAAGGCTTAGGGCAGGTACTAGATAAAAAAGAAAATGGAACAAATGGAGACACTGTATGAAGAGGCAGTGAGGGCCACCGGAAGACAATAAAGACTTACTAGACAAACATTTGTTAGAAAGGTCAAAGGTACAGCCAGTTCTTCCTTGGGGCAGAATGTGGATTATATGATTTCTGGAGGTTGTTCCCAGCTGCATTTTTTTGTGATTCTGTTACTAGTGTAGGAACCTGCAATAAAATAAATGCATAGTAGACTGTATGAGCCAGTTTGCAAGCAACACTATTTCTCTCCTCCACTTTGCAGACTGCTGTCCCGAGCAGTACACTCTACTCTGCGTGTTCCTTTCCCCTAGGTAGTGAAGGAGGGAAAAAACAACACATGATACTAACCATCGTGCCAGCAGCCCTCGGTGCACTGCTCTCCCGTACTGGGACGTTAGATGTGTGAGTACAGTATAAGCACCTGAAAATGACAGAACTGCATACTGTTCTCACCAAAAACAGTCAAGACATCATCCTTCTGGAATAGCTAATTCTTTGGAACAGTGAAAGAAACTAAAGAAGAAGATTAAATTCAAGCAGTGGATCTGTATCTGAACCTGCATACAGATGTTTTGGGCCCATCTGCTATGGAGAAAAAGAGGAAAGTCTTGACATTTACTGAAATGAAATGTTGATGTATAAATGTAGATAGCTTCAAGGCTCTCATGCCTCCATCAGATCCTTTTGTAAGATTTATCTTGAAATCTCTTCACTATGGCCATACACTGAAGAAAATAAAAAGCTTATTTCCCCTGCAGGATATTAGATAACAAGATAAAGACAGATCTGTCGAAAACCTACTATTCACTGCTTGGGTGGTGAGTAGAGTTAGCTGAGAAAATTATTTTGAGTAACGTATTGTTTGTCCACTTAGAGCTAGGTCTTGTGTATAACCCCGAGAGCAGTCAATTTACCCATTTAGAATAAATTTATTTTCATATGCTGTTTGCCTGGGCAATGTAGGGTTTTTCCTCTGTATTGTTAGACAAACAGTTCTTTTCTGCTGAGCGCAAGGTTGTTTCTGGTATGTTTTATAATCTGTAATATGTATATGTGGAAAAAGATCTTAAATGTTTATTCTTTGAAATGATTGGGAGCATTCAGTGATTCAGTATTCCAAACTTGGTAAGAAATTCCCAATTTAGAAATACTGAGTAAAAAACTAAAAGTCTTACTGAGTTTGAAATTGTGAAAATATTAATTAAACTTGTTTATTAAAATATTATGAGCATATGTGGCTAAGGACCATGTCTGAGTGAAAGGTTATAGCTATCACTTACTCCAGTGGAAGTTTAGGAATTGTACAGCCTTGGAGGAACATCTTTCTAAGTAGTTGGTGTTGCAATGTGTTGAAAATGTGCATGACAAAGCTCTTTGTTGATTCCGGCTGGTGATTAGCATATGCCCTTTCTCATAACTAACCGTTAATTTTTTAAACTCTTAGTTAGCTTAAGGATATCTTTGTAAGTGTGTACTTAGGAGTGTCACAAGTTGATGATAGACTTTAAAACTTTTCATTTTTGTAAAACAAGGGGAATGGGGAAAAACTCAAAAATCTCACAAGAAAGTAATTTATAGCTACACATGTTATGGGGAATAGCCTGATACAGTGAAATAGAATACCCTGTAATCAGTGAGTCATATGTACTGATAGAAACTGTTTATAAACCAATGATCAAATGTAACAGTTCACATAAATACCAAAGACCAATCCATAACTCGCTCTAATAGCATCCACATCAGTTACAGGATAAACTCAAACTTCATTTTTCATTTCTTCATTTCATTTAGTGCTTTTCACTTTCTCTACCGATGTGGTCGTGTCTGGGTTTGGATGCCCTGGGGCTTTGGAAGCGTTCAGAATGAGACTGCTGTGCAAAGGTTAGTCTTGACTCTCAGGATGCTGGTGATGCATGGCAAAGCATCCTGCTGCTGCGGGGATTTCCCGCTACAGAGAATTGCCTTCTGCAGCGAGTGCGGTGGAGCTTTTGCGATAGCGCGTGTGACCATGTTCTCACCGCTGCTGGCTGGGAACACAGCCCAGGAAAAGGTGGCTACCTTCAGATTCTTAATCTACTGATCTTTTTCTCGGGAATGATGCTGTGGTCAAAGCTGGTAAGTTTTAAGAGTAATCTTCAGAGTGTTACACATAATGTCAGTACATGGTCTGGAAATGCGCTGGTGAATCATAGAGGAAACAAAAACATTTCAAACCCTATTTGCTTCTGGGTTAGTGCTTTTTTGGTTGTGCAGAACTGCTGTTTATTGGACACATCTCCATCCTCACTGAAGATTTCTGTTGTTTTTTAGTTATGGGACAGTGTGAGTGGATTATTCTTCTGCCACACGCTCTGCATTTCTGCATAAGTCCCATAGTTGTCTACTCTCTCTACCTCTTTTATTTCTGTATGTGGCCAAAAAGTAATATATTCTATAAATAGTTTTGTGCTTTCACAGACCTACCTCCTCACTCACCTTCTTCTATCGAAACTGCAGTTTTGGTCACTCTGTCAGGGATACAAACCATCACTAGCTCAATGTGGAGCTTTTCATCTTCCCCTGCAAGCTCTTCACCCTGTGTCCTGCTTTGGGTTTGATCCCTGTGCAGGGCACTGCCCTTCTATCTCTCAGCTAGATTTGTAAGTAGAATGGTTTCTGCTTGGCCTGGGTATGACCAAACAAGACAGGTCTGTGTCTTAACCCTTGGTTCTCTCTGTGTATGATCTCCAGCGCAGTTCTACCTGACCATACAGCTCCTTATTTCTCAGTTATCAACATTCTTTGGCCCATGTTTTTCTCTCTCCTTTTTTTTTTTCCATTGAAGTTTTGCTGTCAGACAAACTTTCCTAGTCTGTCCCTTTGGCTATGTCACTTGTCTCTCTGTGTTTCTCCCTGCGCTGTCCATTTGGTTAAACATCAAATTCACTTTGAAGGCACATCCTAGCCTACGACCCCACTCATCCTTCCTCCCTCATTCGTTACTGAGATTTCAGGATTGCTATCCACTTAGGCTGGACTTGGCTGCCCATGCCCATGTTGGTGTTCAGACTCATGGTAACTCTGATGTTTGGGAGGATCTCTTCATGAACATTTGTTACCTCCCTTTATAACCTTCCTTAAAGCTTTCTTCGTTCCCTGGTGTCTAAAGTGGTCAAGCCAGGCCACTGATGCCTTGTGACAGCCTGCCAGTATGACAGTATGATCTCCTTGCTTTCCTCTCTTTGGTTCATATTCATCTGGTGTGTCCAGTTTAGCTATTTTTCAAGATGGGAACTGTTTCTTCTGTACTTGTGTAAGGCTTAGCTTAGTGGGGTTTGTCTGTGACTGAGGTTCATAGGCATGGTGCTAGTAGCACTGTTAGAGAATAGTTTTTGTTGTTACATTGCAAATTCTGGAACTTTTCAGGAGCAAATCCTTTTATGCCTTTGCTCAGCCTTTCTGTGGCAAAAGTCCAATAGATATCAGTAAGACTGTCTGGGTAAGGACAGAGTAATAACTTAACTTTCTTCCTTTAATCTATTTATTTTATTGCCATTTGTCTGCACTCTGGCGTGCTAAGCACCCTCAGCTCCTGTGGATTTAGCATTTTGCAAGATTCCTTTCACTCCTTCCAACCTGACTTCATGATCATTCAGAAGGAGAATAAGATACAAAGCTCAAAGTCTTTGTATTACAATAGGATAGCATACAGTACTGTTTATTTTAGCAAGGCTAAGAATTCGTAGAGTTCTTACTACAATTATTGATGTCACTTCTGCTGTTACAGCATTTCAGCACTCTGAATATTTATTAGTCCTGGGCACTGGTGATAACTCTGTGCTCTGGTTCTCTGGGACCTGGGAAATCATTTGGAGGCTAATTGATAAATGGGCATAGTGATGCTGCAACCTGCTAATCCAAAAAGTCACTGCCAGGCTCTGCATTTGCATATGCAAGATGAGACTGTAGATTTTTCTTTTTTCCAGAGAGAGGACAACTAGCAATGCAGTTTTCTTTTTTGCTCCCATCACCAATCCAGAGAGATTGTCCCATAGGAAAGAGGGTTTCTTCCCACTTCCCCTCTTGCCCTTTCCTTCCTTTTCTCCAACAACAGCACATGTATGTCCACGAAGCAACTGGACCGCATGGACTCTTTAGCTTAAGCGACTCACAAACGCCTTTAAAGCCATGTGACTTTTTGCTTCATAGGAGCAAAATGTCGGATGGCAAGTACATATTTTGAATTATATGGGGTTTCTACACTGCTTGGCTCCTCAGTCTGATTTAAAGCCTATTTCCTATGCCTATAGGAATAGACTTTCTGTCTTGAGAATCTTTCGGTCTGGCACTCTACATTGTGCTAACCATTCTCAGGGCCTGATCCCGCAAGTTGTGTTCCCCATCTCTTTTACTGACTCTTCCCAGATGGTTGAAGTTTGCAGAGATGCTCAGCACCTTGCAGGCCAGGACTCCTAATGAACAGCTGGTAGCTTCTTGTTGGTGGGGAATCTACACTTAGTATTTAAACCTATGAAGTTGAAAGTGAATGACACTTTAAGAACCCATACAGTTAAACTGTGACATCCATTATACATTTTCATGGTTGTCTTGTGAAAGTCTGCATCTTGGATATAATTAGCTGTGATACTTAAAAAACCCTGTAAAACTGGGGAATTCAAGTTTTGACAGTTAATATGACTTCATTTTTCCAGCATCTCCACACTAAACATCGATGCTTGTTTGGTTACAGCAGGCACCCCAAAGCTTGACTGTGTCTTTCCAGTGTTCAGATCCATCTGGTCAGAGCTAAAGAAAAATTCTATGGCATCCTAAAAGTAAGTAAGGACAAAGGCCATGTGTGCTTACTTCCATTTCTGTTTTTCTTCATCAGAAAGTGGATTATGTGAGCCTTGTATTTACCAACTAGAATGTTGTTTCTATGGATAAGAGAAAGGCTGTAGAGGGAGAAGACAGGGTAAAAGATGCTGCAGGAAGAGACACAGACATGATGAGAGATGAGGGATTGCAAGATCAGTTTTGTTTTTCTAGAACTGTGCCACCTTAGTGCTGGAGAGGCTGTCAAGAGGCATCTGCATGTTGTAGCACAGGATTTTTGGAGGACCTTCTTTCTAGAAGGTGTGAAACTGGAGGTGTTTTTGCAGCAGAAAGTAAGGACTGATAAAGTGCCTGTAGAAGCTGGAAATGGACACGACAGCAGGAACTGCTGAGGACTTAAGATTGATTATTACAGAAATTGAATTCACATGCTGTTTGAATATCATTGAAAATCTGTGTGGATTTTGTTTTCTTGGGAGGCAGTTACAGAGCCAGGCCTCATAACTGAGATGTCTGTAAGCAGTACATAAATCCATAGGATTTATTTAGAGAACTGCAAGCTGGGTATCACTGTAGCCTATATCTTGTAATCTGCTTTTCTTTTTCATGATTTGAATAACTTCAACCTGTGATTAATTTCATGCAGGAATTCCTCTCCTACTGATTTGGGGTATTTTGTTCCAGCTCCAGACAAGATGTCAGTGAATGCTGACATTTTTGGTTTTGGCCCAAAACGATGATGAAACGGAGAACAGGGCTGTCAGCTGAGGACATATGTATCTCCGACAGCTGTGGTCAATGATCCAAGCTTGTGCAAACCCAGTGGTTAATCAGTTGGGGGGAATCGGTACGTCTTGTTTGCCTGAGTCAGCTATGTGAAGGATTTGCTAATAGCTGAAAGTTTGCCTGAATGATTGGGCTGCTGGGTGCAGTAAGCATCTGTTCACATCCTGCCTGCTGTAATTAGAGACAGGGATGTACTATTTAAAAAATTGGAGACAGCAGTGCATTGCTGGACAGAGGATAATATTTTTTTTTCGATGTTGTTAATATTGTCTCGTTTGTCCTAGTGTCAAGGCCATTAGCTGTGACTGTCCGTTATGTATATAGCTATGTTTGGGGGATTTTTAGCTCTGAAGACTCTTCTTCAGTTCTTAGTGAACAGAGTACTAATAATGTGATGGGTAAAAGTTCTGTCAGCAGTGAGGAACAGGGCCTGCCAAAGTGAACCGTGGAGGGTAACACACTCCCCCCAGCCCCAGGAGGGACTGTTCAGTACTGAGGACTGTCAGCTTGGGGAACAGATGAATGAAGTTGAAATTCCAGCAGTTCTGTAGACATCAGCTGTCTGTAGGTTGGTCACTCATCTCTCTCTGCCTAAATGCCTTGCCTGGAAACTAGGAATGTGATGGTATATCCTCAGTCTCAATGAGATCAGTTATATTCAGATTTCTGAGCTGCTTGGGTAGCGCAGTACTGGGACTGTAGCTTGACATATGGAAGCTGCAGAGTAAAGTGGCCTCTTCTCTGAGTGTATGTATAACATGCAGTTATTTGTATGTTAACAAAAGTTTCTGCCACTGATAGATTGAGTCTCTTAATCTATTGGGGAAAAAGCAGTTAAACCAGCTACATTATCTATTGTCATAATTGAAAACTTTAAAATACACTTAATGCATAAATGTAATGCTGTTGGATAGCTCTGAGTTCCCATGAAAAGAAAATACCTTTCCTGAAGTATAAATGGCACATTAGGTATTAGAGAGCACGGTTCCCTCTGTTTATGTCTCCTTTCTAAACGGAAGCATGTTCATGAAGTCAGATTCTCAGTGTTGGTAAGACACTAAATTATTAAGAAGATAGTGTTCTTGTAGTTTTGATAGCCTAAGGATATGAGGCAGATAAAGTTTTATTAGGTCCACTTGGGCTAGCTAGAACAAAATAGATCCTGTAGAAGGCCTAAAGCTTTTCTGTTTTTTCTGAGTATGTCATTTGGTCTTACATAAGCCATTAAGTCTTCCTACCCTGAGCTATTAAGAATAATCATTGTCAGCTTTGAAAAAAAAAATGTTTAACCAGCCTTAAAACTTTAAAAAAATCCACTTGGGAATTTTCTTATGATGTTTTGAATTGATTCTTTCCTACTGAGATATGAAAAATAAAAATGAATTTGGGCTCTTGGTTTTGTGCTGCTTTGCCAATGCCTCGCTGCGGCTGCAGGTCAAGCAGGCTAGACCAAAGCACAAGCAGTATGACAGCCTGAGACTGGGGTCTGATCCAGTTGTTCTCAATAGAGAAGTCCATCCACAGACTTCAGTGCATTTTGAATGAAGGCCATCTGCTTTCTTTTGAACTGATTCCAGAGCACGTGTGGGGAGTTAACTGAGACTAGAGGATGACACATTACCTAATCTGGTTACCACGTTGATCTCTTGGGAGAGATGGCTCTTAGTGGAAATAGTCTGCAGATTTCAGTTTGTCTCAACGTGGCTAACATATCGGTCTGTGGCTCAGGTGAAAAAATAGCTTAAACTGTGAGCACACGCAGCTGGCAGATAATTGCGTGTGTGATTGTCTGAAACTGAACATTTGAACTCTCAAGCAGAAGGCTGCTACTTGCTGGCTGCAATCGGTATGGGCTGGTGGTAAATTTTGATAACATGTGGACTAAAAAGTAGCGGCACACCCCAGATCCTCCAGTTAATGTCCCAAACCCTCCAATTAATAAACAGGCCTGAGAAAGAACCAACAATAAGGAGGCTGCTCGTATGTTGGGCTTCTGCATTAGACTGTTTAGATTGGGAAAATCAGTGGCTTGGGTTTGTTGGAAAAGAAGGAATCCACAAAGGTGGCTTCCCAAGAAGAAAAAGTGGTCCTGAAAAGAAGGGGACCTGGAAAGAATTTGGCAAAGATCCTGGCTGGAGTACAGACCCTGGAAGGGGGTTAGATCCTGGAGATCAAAGAGCTGCTTGGAGACAAATGCTTGGGGATGTGCTTGGCCAGTCGTGCCTGAGGCTGGTGACTGCAAACAACTGCACAGAATGAACAAGAACAACTTTCTGCCGAACTTCCTCAGGCTAGCCATGATCTTCCTCTGGGGAGGGGCAGTCAAGACTCAGTGAATGTATAAAGCTTGTAGGCGAGCAAATGAATGCATGTGAGATGATCAGGCAGGGTAAAAGCTCTAATCTGGTTCTTAAATAAACCTCAGTATCCAGTTCCACTACTAGTTGTTGTTTACTCTCTTTTGCCTGGGATAGTCTGCTGCGCTACATCTGTAGTGGGAAAGAAGTGGTCCTCTCTTATGGAATGAAAAGGAAGGACAGGAGTCATTCAGGCTTGGCATCTTTTCTTGTCATTGTGATGTTTTTAAGAAATTAATGGAGTTTATTTTAATGTCTGGGCAACATGACTGACAGCCCAAAGGGGAACATCCTCTGTTTTTCAAATAGTTACCATTGTAATTGTGCGTCCGATGAAGCCTAGCGAACTTTGTGGAGTTTACTTTCTGTTACGACTGTTAACAAGATGTTAACTAGCACAAACAGTGTTCCTTGTAAACTAGACCCTCTTTTCAGAATGAGACAAGACAGGACTGTCAAGGCTTTTGGAGAGCCATTCACTGTTTCTCATCTGGGAGGAATTTAAAGTGGGAAGCTGGAGAGGAGGGAAAGCAATAGAATATATTGAGATAGCTTCTTCAGACTCTTTCAGTTGTTAGGGTAGGACTCAGATTTGCAAAATGTTCAGGATCTTTGGGAATGCTAGGTTGTACACTCATGTATGAAGAAAAGCCCAACTCTTCCTGTACATGTGCAGTTTTCATAGCAACCTGGAATTCTTTTAAATAAATCCATAGCAAGTGCAAAACACAACCCACTCTGCCTGCTGAGTGAAAATACACTTACATACCATTTATCTGTATCTAAGCATGCCAGTAAGGCTGAAGTCAGAGCCCAGCTGAGCTGTATTGGAACTGATCAGAAGACCAGGATTCAGTAAGTTAGTGTACACAAGATCAGTGGGACCACTGGGAAGCAGGGAATAGCATCAGCAGTTTACTGCTCCCTTGGCTTAGCTTCAGCCAGGTTCGACCTGTCATTGCCTCTGTGTTACAATGGGGTGTTTCTCACAGGTGGCAGGTTTTGCTGGAATCACCTTTTTCAAGCACTTCGTCATCCATAGCTGTGTATTTTGGACAGTAACACAGAGGGGAAAGTATTAAGGGCTGACATTTAATGTTGGAATAAAGTTATCAAATGCAGCTTTATGAGAGCTGCTAATTAGACTTTAGATGCAGATCCTGTGCAAGGTTGAATACTGAAGTGTAACTTGCTGCTGGCCACCATGCCTTAGAGGTTTTGGCCTTTGTTGAAGGTCACAGTGGAATAGGTTGTTGTTGCAGCAGATTAATATTGCTTAAAAATGACTCGCAGCACATTCATCTGCAGATTTCAAAATCTTTACAGAAATGGATATGCCACATGTTTTCCCTCATTCCTTCCCTGCTAAAAATGGAAGCAGAGAGATGGAGAAGTTCACTGGATCGTCCAGTGAACTGCAGTCATCCAGTGGCAAAACCAGCAAGGTAATCCAAGAGTCTTGGATTGTGGTGGGTCATTTGCTTCACATACAGTTTAAGAAACTGAAGCCTTTGTAATTGGTTATTTTTCAACATCTCCCTTTGATGGGACCTTATTCAGACATCTTTCATAGGCGTTTTGTCTTCTTTAATTACCACTTATTTCTGAGTCATTTTAGGATCTGCAACTGGCTCAGTTTTGTCTATGCTTGAATCTTAGTGCTGTAATTCTTTCATTGATACAGCTACTTCTATGCCCTGTGTCTTGCCTGGGATACCCCCTGTTTTCTGCCCAAATGGCTACCGCGCATGGTGTAGATGACCCGAACAAGCATTCTCAGTGGTGTCCTAACCTGCCAGCTCTAACTGGCTCTGCTTGGAGTTCTGTGTTCACATTTGCTCTTGATGCAGTGGGTGGGTTTGCTTTCAAGACCAAACTTGTGACAGCTTTCAGAAGACGTGGTAGATGCACATTTCTGTTTCTTTCCTGTTAATCTAATCCTTGACTTTATAGACAAAAGAAATAAAGGAGCATTAATCCATCTGGTTTTCAAGAGAGCATACGATTTGATGCTCCTTTGCAAACTGATAGGGAACAGGGATAATGGAAGGAGAAATAGAAAAATCTCTGAAGTGGGCGAGCACTTGAGTGAAGAACATGACACGAAATACAGCACTTCAAAGAGAAACATCAGTTTAGCTGGAGTTTATTGGAGGAGTTCATCAATGCTTAGTTTATTTCTGATTTTGTTTATCACTTTCATTAACAACCTTGGCATAAAAAATAGACTGTGTTAATTAAATTTCCTGTTGACACTCCACTGGGAGATAAGTCAGAACTTCAGCCCTTCTTAGTGGTCTAATTAAAAGCTCACCTGTCATCTCTGAACCTTATTTGTATCTGTGCTTTTTAAAATTTCAGTGGTAAAAAAACATCCCTTGTGCACCTTTCTCTTTCATTGGACGTATTAAAGGTTTAGTTTGGCCCAGCTACTTGAAAAATTTAGATTTTTTTTAAGGTGTCTGTCAAGTTGGTATTCATTAATTTGCCCTGCCAAAACGCAAGTGAATAATGTACCTTGATGCAAAAGCTCCAAATCAGGGTTACTATAGATAATTATTCATGCTCAAGACTTTGGCTATGAATCATTTCTACTGTGCAGTCTAACTGCTTATGTAGCACCACCAGTTTCATAAGTCTTTGTTTCTGATGTAAATAATTTTCAGTGATATAAAATGTGGGAGGGAACACATTTGCTTTGAACACAGGTAACTCTATGACTAAAAGAAATTAAAACTTTTACAATGAGTTATAGGGGCATCTAAGTGGCAATTAGAATCCTTTAAAAATTCATTCAGATTTAGAGAAATGTTGCTGGCAGTCATTCATAAAAGTAATTGCCCTGTGCACATGAAAAATTTAGATGTGGTAATTTAGTAATGAATCTGAGCTGTCAGAAGGCATTTTATGGGTAATCAGCCATTCCTGCAGGCATAGCAGTGACTGAAGAAAATTGAAAAATAACTTTGTGGAGGCAAGATTATCTGAAATAAGTGTTTTTTCTGGAAGCAAACAAAGAACCCTATGATTTCTAGAAATGTAGTACACCGTAAGCCGACAAGGGCAGCCACTGGAGCAAATAAAGAATCAATTGTGTCCTTATTATTGATCCAGACTAGTCATTTTAAGTAGTGGTCTTTGAGAAGTGAGATTCCCAGATACTCTGTGTGCAGATGCATTATCCATCTCACAATAAGGGGAAGCAGGAATTCTCCATTACAGCTTTCAAATCATATTGTCAATTTGGAAAGGAGAAGCTCAGTTCTCCTTTCATTTTACTTGGATGAAACTGGTGACTGTATTGGTATTAATTTTTATCTCCCCTGGAATAAGGGAGGGTATAGCTGGCTATGTGTTGTTGCAGGGCATATTAGGGACCAGCAAACATGAGACTACATTTTGGAAGTTTAGTTGGAGCCACTGATGCATAAGGAAAGTCAGTACAAACCATTGCCTTTGGATGTGGGAGCAGTTCACTCCCACTCTGTGCAGGTGTTAAGGACTTGAAAATGGACAAGAGCACTTGCAAATCTCTTTTACCCTAAGTCTCTAAATCACTCCGGGGAGAAGATCTCATGATGTTTGTCTTAGTTGTGTTATTGCTGTTGCTTTTCCTCTTGTCTAGGTCTTCCTGGGGGATTCTGAGACTGTAAGGCTCTCTGGGAAGAAAACTTTTCCAAAGATCAGATCTAGTTGGGGTTGCTGCTCCATTCAAATACCCTTTTGCCAGAACTGATTTACTATCTGCCTGTCTGATCTATTGATACAGAATATTTATGGGTTTTTTACCTTTTCCAGTGTTAGAATACTATAAGGAGACACTCCTGTATTCTAATTTACAGAGTGATTGTTTAAAAATGCTGATCTTGGATGCTCTTTCAAGTATTAAAATAAATAGCATTAGATGTCAGCTTTACTTTTTGTTGTTTATGCAGCTGGTATTCCTTTTCCTGACTTTTGTTGTTTACTGAGGAATGCTAAAGGGGATGAGCTCAACTCATATTACTGGTCTTCTTTACTTTATGGTGTAGTGGAAGGAAATTTTCAAGAGAAAACAAAGATTTGTTTTTTGCAGAACTGAAAATACAATGTATTTCTGTTGACCTATGGATTTTTTTTAAAACTTATTTGTGCCCTCTTTATTTGCTACAAAGCTTAAATATGGTCTTAGATCAACATGACAGGTTTTCTTCAGTGCTGTGAGAATGAATGTAAAATTATTTTTAAAATTTCTACCATAAAAAATCATTAGACATAATCAGCAAAATAATATCTTTCATGACAAATGATGAGATGAAATCTATCAGCTGGCAAGAAGTAGCTAGCTCCAGTGTTAAAGTTTTTCAGTATTGTCTCCTTTTCCCATAGGTCACTTAGAAGATAGATTGCCACTTGGAAGGAGCCACGATATTGAGTTTACGTGCTCATTCTGCGGTCTGGAATGGGACCCTGCTCTATCATTCTGGCTGTCTGGTAAGCCTCCCCACCCCAGGCAAGAAAATGGAAGACGTTGCTGAGAGAAAAGCACCTTGAAGAGAATTCCTTTTTTAACCCGAATGAGTTACCTAAATATTACTGCTGTAGTGTTTGGTCATTTTAAGGTTTGCAGAGCTATAAAATATTTGGTTATCCTGGGGGTGGGGGAGGAGCTGAAGGGCATCTCTTATTTTTGATGAAGCGCTGAGGAGAAAGAACGGTGTAACAGAAAGACTATTTATAGACGTTGCTTGCCAAATCAAAACCCAAGCTTTAGTTACATCTGTGCACACTGTAGCCATGTTTATTAAAGGTCTAAATGCAGTATCACCTTCCTGTTTGACTTGTTAGCATTTTGCCTTTTTTCTCAAAACTTGGCACCTGTTGATGTGATTGACTGCGAGTAAGAGCGTGGATTGAGGCTGAAAATCAGTCAATGACGTGAGCTCATTTAACATGCTCATAGTTACTCCTGGGGAGATTCCAATTGGACACAAGAGGAAAATGTTCTGCGATGAGAACAATCAGCCATTGGAATCATCTCCCCAGGGAAGTGGTGGGTTCCCCAATATTGGGCAGTTTTAAGATTCAGCTGGATGGGGTGCTGGGCCATCTTGTCTAGACCATGCTTTTTCTGAGAAAGGTTGGACCAGGTGATCCTTGAAGTCCCTTCCAATCTGGTATTCTGTGATTCTGTGATTGAACATAACCTTTTAAAAACTGTTGTACTTCTGCCTGCTTCTGGAGCATTCACTAATGGTTACAGATTGTGTCCCAAGACTGCTGCAGTCAGATTGGAAGACTTGGTACCTGAAGGGGCTAGGGAGTGGGCAGAAGCTCTTTCGGGGTGTCTGGTCATTGAAGGGTTGCTCTTGGTGTATTTTGTTGTATTCAGGGTTTGATTTCCACAGAGGCTGTCCGTTTAGGCAGAATGATCAATGCTAGCACTTTACAAAACCCGTTGGACCTTGGAAGTAGCCTTGTCACTTCAACAGAGGCTCCAAGTCATCCAGCTGGGCTTGAATTCCTGTTTCTTTTAGATAGCTGTTATCTGGGTCAGAGCTGAAGTTCTTGCTCAGAACACTGCACAATATTTGCACTTTCCTGTCATTGCTGTTGGATTGACAGTGTCAGATTTTCCAGTTTCTAGCCCCCAAATGCTGTGAAACAGTGGTGCCCTTTAGGATTTCTGTAAGGTCTGGCAGCAGAGTCTCGTCCTGCCCCTGCTCCAGGGGGCTTCATAGAGAACTCCTTGCTACGGACTTAGGCCTTCCATTTTTTCGCTTTTTTATGTCAATATTACATTGCCTCAGTGGGTTGTTGACCCTACATCTCACCGCCTTCCCCACTATTAATTTCAATTGGGACTGAAATCTAGTGCCAATTGTTGGTGCATTGCTATACTGAAAATGCCTCGTGGCTCCCTGGGTGGCAGCACTCACATCTGTGCTTATGGCAGAAATAGCTGGGTGTAGTTGTTTAGGTAAGAAGGATGGGGTGAGCGCCATATATTGCTGTCCTCTCTTGGACGCTGGTGGCCAAATGGGGACCACGGGGAGTCATAGACCCCTGAGCTAAGTCCTCACCAAAGGCTCCAGTCAATGTCTGAAGTTAAATGCTCTGCAGATTCCCTTTCTTTTCGATGTTGGGTGATAGCAGTGTGCTTTTTTACAGCAGGATGCCCTGTCTGTCCCACGGCTGTTTGCTTTTCAGTCACTGTCATCTGAAAAATTGCCAGGGCATTAGCAAGGGTGCTAGCTTTCCTAAAGCTAAAATAGATCTGTACCCTGATTTTTTTTTTAGCAAACAGTCAATGTAGTTTTCAAACTCAATTAGGAATTAAAACCTTTATTCTGGAATAAGGGCCAAATGAATGCAGTTCAAAATTGAAGCTGGTTTGTGTTGCTTTCCTCAGAGAAATGCATCTGTTCTGGGTTGGGTGTTTTTTTGCCTCCGTTGGCACATTTGTTTGTTTGTGTTGCATAGGGAAGTGAGTATGTTATAAAGCTAAATCTTTCCTACCGAGCAGCAGCTCTGGCTCAGCTTTGGTGGTTATTTAAAGTCTCAGAAGAGAATCATCAGCTGCTCCACTTGTACGTTCAAACACACAAGGTGATATGCTAATTTGCCTTTCATTAGTGTCTGGCTGACGTCACCAACAGGGTAGAAAAGAAAGGGGGCTAAGGAGATGAAGTACTTTTCCACTGTTGAGCTGGTACTGATGCAGCTATGTACGATAGCTTTTCTCTCTTTTTTTTTTTTTTTGAGCAGTTCTAATTTTCTGTGTGGCTGCATCTGTGCACTGTAGCATTCAGATATTGCCCTGGTGTATTATGTTCAGAGCTGAGCTTTTTATGAAGAAGGGAAAGGGAACAGAGGGGGTGAAATTCCTCTTTTTCTTTAGTGTTATTACTGTCTGGGATAAATTCAGTTAGGTTAGACAAGTAAAATTTCATGATGCCACTCATCAGTGCTGTTCACATATGAGTACATATCTGCATATTTAGGCAGTCTGTCTGCTCTGAGCAACATAGATACCATGGATAATAAACAGCTGCGTGACACTTAATGAGCAAGTAAGAGGCACAGGCTCATTTTTCCAGGAGAGTATGTACTGGGTGAGCTCAAGAAGAAATTGTAGCAGAATTGAAACGGAATCTGTTCTTTTTTCAGAGCTGCTGGAAGAAACCTTTGCAAACTGAGAAGGTTTTACATGGGTATAGCAAGCAGCTTTAGCAATATAGTACATGAAGATGTACATCACATCATGGGGTGTAGTACTGCACCAGAAGTCCACGGAGCTGTGTTTGATTCCTGTTTTCACCTCCAGAGGTGAAACACTTCATGTCTTTGTGCCTCAGCTGCCCCATCACTTGTACAGTAGGGATAATACCTTCCTCTATAAACTGTTTTGCTATGACAAGTCTAAGATATGAGCTAAGTCTGCATCTTCAGGAGTTAAAAACATCAAAATGCATTTTGGTCGTGATAATGACTAAATGTAGCCTAAGATGAAGCAGATTTGCTTGATAGGAAACCATTTTTACTCAGCACTAAATGAAATAAATTGATACTGGAATTAATTAAATACAATTGCTATTGCAAGTGGATGGCTGCGAGTTGGAGAAATATTTTTGTCTTGTAATTAACTCAAAAGTAATAAAAAGGATAAAGACAGAAGAGTACTCTGATGTTGAAAAGGCCGTAGCAATACTATCAAGATTGTTTCTTTTCAGATGAGAAATCGAGAGTGCAGAACTCTTATTGCTTTAACTTCAGCAAAAAAATGGTGACAGTAGGGACCTTGTTAAACTAGGACACAGATTTCAGTGACTAGAAACTTATTGTAATCACAATTACAGAGATATAATCTTGGGCTTTAGCCCATATGTCTGTCTTAAAGAGAGCTATTAATGCCATTGGTTTGCATCCAGCTTGCAGACAAAGATACTTAACAGAACATTTTCTTTTTGCTTCTGTCATTAGCTGGAGTGCACAGACAAAATGGCTGGGTCTATCTTGTTCCTTAGTTCAATTAATAGACCTCTATTGTTTCTCAAGTATAAAAATCTGACAACACAGGATGAAAAGTTATTCCAAAGCCTGTCAGTGGGATGAACAAATGAAATCCATCATGAGTTTAAATGGAGCCACACATTATAACCTCTTGCCTTTCATTGGATCATGTATCTTTTTCCTGCGTAATGTTTATTTTTTTTTTGGAATGTGAGGACAAGGACAAATTCAAGGAATTGCTGAATCGTTTGTCATGAGCTCCTATTATAGTCCATTTACTTCTCGTCCATGTTGCTGGGGAAGAGCTACTTAAGATCTCTGTTGAGGAAAAACGTGCCATGGGGGTGCAATTTATAACTCCTTCCACTCTTAAAAGAAGAATCAACCCCCTGGGTAATGACTGAAGAAACAGCCCAGATTCTCCACTGTGGTTATGCACATTAGTAACAGCAGACAGTCGACTTGTAGGAATTGTGTGTTTGCTCCACTTCTTCGTAGGAGTTGCTCATGAATTACTTGATGATTGCTATCACCAGGGTACTTTGAGTCCCAGGAGTGGCGACTGTAAATATATGCTGGTTTTTAGGACTGTAGTTTCAATTGTCTGGGACCTGTGAAGGTAAATACTGGTCTGTAATTGAAATATGTGGAAATAGAGATGTGCAGGAAATAATCCTAGCCAGCAGTGATGCATTTTACTCTTTAGAAATTGAATTCTTCACAGGAGAGGCAAAAATTGCTGTTAATGAAGACAGTCTCACTTAATAATCTCTGTTTCTCATAAAAGCAGTTAACTGCTGTCTAAAGGGAGTGGGTGGTCATGGCCCAGAAGGAGCTTGTTTGCCCACCAGATTGAGCTAAAAAATTCTGTCCAGGCTCGTCGGGTGCTAGTGTGTGCTCCAGGACCTCCTAACCTAGGGTCCTGCAGTACAGCTATGCAAGGATTTATTGCCAGCAGCTCCAGTATGTGACTGGGACAAGGACCACCACGCTGTGCTCTCCCAGGAGGTGCTGCGGGGTCACACAGGCTCTCGGTTCAGTGCCTATGTTCGCCCTGCTATGCTTCAGTCCATCAGCGCTTCCATTTCAGTTTATGCTTTTTCTTTCCTGATAACACTGTTACTAGCAGTGAAATTTGCTGAGGCATGGGAGGTTCGCTTAGTACAGCAGAGGAGAGGTGCTGTGTCAAGCATGCTGGTGGCACCGAGCCTTGCTGGAGAGCATTGGAACTTTGAAACTACCTTTGAGAATGTAGTTTACAGAGACCTTGGTCCTTTGAGGTGTGCTGTGTCACCTCTGAGATGACAGCAAAACCTCAGTGGTTGTCCCGTTGATGAGACACCATGGGAGCTAAAGGTCACCCCCCCAAGACAAGCACCACCTTTTTCTTTTAAAAAGAACCTGCTACTAATGCTTTTTACCCAAGGCTTTGTAACACTGCCAGTCTGTGTACTCTCTGGGTGAGTGCTTCTCAAGGCTGACGCCCAGGTGTGAGCGCATGTGAGGAGGAGTTAATTTAAAATAAGATTAAATAATTGTGGGAAAAGAGGGCAAAGGTAGTTACAGCAAGCACCCATTTAACTTCTTTAGTTCTTTTTTTTCCTTTAAAAATTAAGAGTGGTTTACCTAGTTTTGTCTCAAAATTTGTTTTTTTTTCTTTAAATCAGTGGTGTCATGACTGTTGGTTACATCAGATGGAAAGATAATGGGGTTTTTAAAGCCTTTGGGTCTCACATTTTTCAGGGTTAAAATGGAGTGGAGAGAAAGGTTTCACTTGAAAAAGAATTTCTATTATTCTAATTAAAATTACTTGTCAAAGTAATTTTGACAAATCTGCTCATTAGTGAAGAAAATAGTATGAATGACTTAAACCTTACAGATAAGGAAACATAAGGAAGAAAGCAGCTTTTGTATTTTTTTTATAGGAGATTTCATTGAGTATAATCAGGAGTGGAGTAACAGGAAGACTTAAGTCACCTATCCTTGAGGTGAATTAAAGTAGCTGAATTAGGTTCTGGCTCCTAATACTGACTCCTAGAGTAGATGGCTTATTGAGAGATTTTGTTCCAGAAGCTATTTTTTTCTCTAGGAAAAGAAAAAAAATTAATGCCTCTAGCAGGAGGACCTGAGCATTTTTATGTGCAATCATAAAGATGGCGTCGTTAGCGTAACAGAGATCGAGTGGGATAAATCATGTAGCTGAACGATGCTGTGAAAGGAAGCGGTGGATGGGTGGAGGAGGTGAGGGAGGAGGAGGTGGGTTAGGGAGCCTGTGGGGTTGGTACAGCGCTGGAGTGGTGGGAGCTGGGCCAGCAGGAAGTTTGAGGGTAAAGAAGAAAGGTGGTGGTATATTGTCTACAGATGTCTGGATAATCAGAATAAAACTTCTATCAGAACAACAGGCTGATATCAGGGAAAACTGTTTAATGGGTTTTGGGGTTTTTTTTTTTTTCTGTGTAGGCTTCATTTAAAAAAAAAATTTAGCAATGATCAGGCAGGTGCTACAGCTAGCCTCGGTGAGAAAAGCTAACAACCCAGATTAAAATAGGAAAATAACAAGTTGGAGAGGAGTTAAAGAGTTGAAAGGGGAACGACTGACTCAGTTAAGAGCCAGCAGGAATTGCTTCTCGGAGCTTGTGAAACTGTTTCAAACAAACAGCTTTGAAAATGGAGGCAGTGGGGTGGGAGGAGAAGTGGAGATCTTCAGTTTGTAGAAGAACAGCGGGGCGAAAAGTTTAAAACAAACCATCTTGAATATGACACGGTGTTAATAAACAGACAACAGGGTTAAATCATGACAACAACCGTAATTTCCTTCCACATTAGGGTAGCAGACCGTGTCAATAAGGAAGAGGCCACTTGTATCTTCACTGTGAGAGAGCTGCTTGATACTATTTTGAATGACATTCTTGTAAACAAGATAAAGACACACAGAGTGACATGAAGCGAGAGTAGCATAGTGGGGAGAGTCTTGAAGAGTAACTATTTGTGAGTTTCTGTCAAATAGGGAAGATGGAATGTGTGGGATTCCTTGGGAGGGTGTTCTGGATCTAGTGCATGTCAGTACTTTGGGAGGAACTGAAAAATATACATATTGCATTTCTAGGCCACGCTCAGCTGGAAAGGCTGCAAGCATTTGCATGAAAGGATTAACATTCAAAAGAATCTTGAAGATTAGAAGAACTCATTTGAATTAAGTGGGATTCAGTTCAAGGATAGGTACAGAGTGCTATGATGAGGTATAAATTATTTGCGAGATTAAGATGAGGAATGCACGGCTGGCTGGCAGTCTCTCAAGAAAGGATGTGGGGTTATAGCGGATAACAAACTGAGCACTAGTTAAGACTATCGTAGTGATGCAAGGGAGCGTAAACAAGACCATACCATGCAAAACACCGGAAACAACTTTTGTGCTGTGTTTGGCGCTGGTACGGCCACAGCTGGACCATTTTTTTCTCATTCCGAGCCCCACACAGAGGCTCGGACTGAATGGAGATCAGAGATCTGCAGAGCACAGGCAGTGAGGAAAGGTTGGAAGAATTAATTTGTTGAATCTAGAGACGAGATAATTGTGGAGCTGTGAGGCTTCATACAGTAAAATAAAATGTCTACCTCAGAGAAGGAGTTATGCTCCCTGTGTGGTACAGATAGCATAAGAAGTAGTAGGCTTAAACTCCACTGGAGGAAATCTGTCTTAGGCAGTGGGAAAGGCTTCTAACAGCAGAGCTATGTAAACTATTGACGTAAGATTTTTAAGAACAGGGTAAACAAATTTCTGAGAAAAAATTAATGGGTATTACTGCTACTGGAATGGGACAGAGAATGAGTAAGACTGCCCTTTATGCTCTTTCTCAACTTGTTTTCTATGGGTGTCCTCTAAAAGAGCCACGCACACCTGCTGAGGCACCACAGGCACACAAGAACACCCAGTTCTTGTGTTTTGTTTTGGTCAAAAAAGCAGTGGGGACCAAAAAAGGGGAAACACCTGCTTGTCCCTAAGCTAGTAGGAGACGTTCAACCTTCCTGCAAAACTTACCGTAGTAAAGGGGTGGTGAGGAAAAGGAGAGCATGGGGCTTTCTCCTGCTGATTGCTGGCCTGTGCAAGAGCCAAGTGATTCTGCCAGTCTCTCCAGTGATGCAGTCATGGTTGATTCTTTCTTGAACGGAGAGGCTCTTAAATCCAGGTGCTGCTTTGCAGGGTCATCTCCGGAGTTCTGCAGGGCACTGTGCCTGGAGTGTCACAAAGCAAACCAAAAGCAAATGCCCAACGTACATTATTTGAAACTTCAGGTCAAAACAAGCCTCTGCTTGAATTCACAGAAAATCCCAAATAGACCTAAATTCAGTATTATTTTGGAGAATACAAAGTGTTCTATAGTTATGTGATAGCTGTCACCTTGATTGTAATTACATGAATCAAAATTAGATTCTAATCAAATAGTTCCTTATGATCCTTGTAAGCGAGATGGTAAGAACTGCACTGGCAAATGTAAGTAGTATTCTAACTGATCATAATTCTACTGTGACTATCCTTTTTTTTTTTTTACAGATGCTATGTTATATTCTGTTTCTACGTAAAGAGAATTGTATCTAGTATGAGAGAAAGCAGTTGGGAGTGCCAGCCCTGTGTTTTGCTGGACCCTACCAGTAGCTTTTTATGATGGGTGCTTTCGAAAGGAGTTTGTCTTTTTTGGGAAAATGGGGTGCAAACAGAAGTGGTATATTTATAACTAAATGGAAGTTAAATATCAAACAGAAGTGGTATATTTATAACTAAATGGAAGTTAAATATATTTAATAATTGCAATAGTCTGAGAACCTTGGATTAAAAATGCTGTAGAAAAACAACAGGTTGAAGCTATAGAAGCCAGTTTTCTTTCTCTTGGTTCGTGCAACAGCATCACGCTGCCTCGCTTTTCCTGTATCCTGTGTCCCATGCCCCAGGGGGAATAAAAATGATAGTGGGTGTCTCAAGGAGATGGTCTGGTAAATGGAGAATGATTTCCACTTAAAAAAATTACTCTCACCGTGTTTCTTCAGATGGGGCCATTGTCTTGGATTAGTTTTTTGTATTTCACACTGGCTTGCTAACACAAAACATCCCTTTTCAGAGTAAAGCAAAGAAATTCAGGGTGGGTTTTTTAAACTATAATTACTTTATGAAAAAATATTATCTCAATTCTAAAAATATTGCCAAATAGCCATTTTACACGTAATTAAATCACTCTTCTCCTGATACTAGTCCATCAGTCTAAAGAATTACATTGGTTTTGATGATGGTGAGAAAACGGTATGGGAACAGAGGACTCTGGTTTGTTTTGAAGGATGACTCTCTAAGAGTGAAGCTGTAACTGTATGAAAATCAGGAAGATGAGACGAGATTTTTTATTTTGTTCCCACTAGGACAAATTCTGTAGCTTGTTAGTATTTCTCTGGTCAAGGAGGATGTACTGTAAGAGAAGCTTTTGTTACAGTGTTTCAGGAAGTTGGCTTCTGGCATAGTACTTGTACCACTGACTTCATCAGAGTGCTGCTTATGGCCAGGATGCAAAAAGCATAGAAGTGATGGGGAAAAGGGCAGCATGGAGATAGGGGAAAAAACCCCACTGCATTTTATGACCCTCCTAAGTGTAATTTATAATTTTCTCTGTTATGATTGCACACACATACAATTTTCCATGCTATTTTGCATGTCCGTACAAGACAAATGGCACTATGTCAGGAAACACAGAGCTGTCTTTGTTACATACTATATGCAGGAACTACTGTGTCTCAAGTGAGTGAGAAGCAAAACTGCCTATCTTTCTATATGTTTTCGTGGATCTTTCTTTGTATTTAAAATGCAACCTGTGCTATGACAGTGAGAGAAAAGAGCTGCTAATTGCGTAGGTGTTTGAGTGTGGCTTGGAAATAGTAACAAAACTGGACTTTCAAATGAAATGCAGCAAAGGATTTGAAATTTAAATTGGGAAGTGGAAAAAATGTGGTGGAGTGTATTCCAAAATGAGTGACTTTTAAATGAGGAAGTGGTTAGAAGCTGGAACTGGAGCTCTGAAGAGCTGGGTTTGAGTCCTGGCTTTGCTGCATGCTGGCTGCATGAACTTTGGCAAATCACTTCCTAACTTGCTCATGCATTTCATCCTTCATTTTGACTTTATTCCCCTCAATGTAGGGCCTAAGTCTCAGTGTGAGGATTTTGGTGTGGTGCACAGTGGGAACCCTTCTCATCTGAGGTCTCCGAGTGCAAAGGTAGTTTGGAGGATAAGTGATGACAATAATCAGAGTGTCTGAAATCCACTCAAGAACTCATCCAACTGAGTGAGTGTTTGCGGCTATCTGGAAAGATGACGTGGAAAATAATTTTCCAGTGAATGAGACTTGTGTTTATCCTGTGCCATCCAACTAAGCAGCAAGAAGTTAGTGCTATCTGAAAGAAAAGAGGCAAAAGTGAGCAGTAATGGCTGGAGGGAAAAAGCATTGACCATCCCTGTCTGCCCTCAGCAGCTTCCTGCACTGTGGGTAAAAATGGTTCTCTCAATCTAATCTGTAAGTTATCACATAGACCTGGTTGAATAGACATGGCAAATAGGCACAGTGTTTTCTACCTTTGAAGCTGGTTGGGGAAGGAAGAATAGGACTAGCTACTTTGATAGAGTGCAACTAAAGAGTGAATAACTGAGAGAAAAAAGCTAAGAGGACATCCTTAGCCAAAACCTTGCTGTGTGCTAAGGCAATACAAGTACAGTCCAGATAGACAACAAAGTAGTTTGCATCAAATCTGCAATCACTTCAATGTCATTGCTGCAAATAGGCCTGAATGGGAATAGAAGATCATTCCCGCTCCAGAACACTGACGAAGTTTGGAAGACAGTATTAAATTTGCATCCAAATTCAGATGCTTACATATCTCTGTTTCCTGGTCCTATCCAAGATCCTGAATGTGAGTGTCCATCAGATGCAGTTATTTTAATGTAAGTATTCTGGCTTGACTGCGTATATAATCTCAATCTGCATTCACACAACAGCATGGATGACGAAGGATCCATGCTCTAACTAGATGTCTGTGGAATGTCTCATGGTTGTAAATGATTTTTGAAAATCTCATCTGATAATGTTTTTTTCATTCTCTGTGGAATACAAGTAGATGGGAGGATAAACAGAAATGGTGTGCTCGAAGTAATCCACATACTGAAACGGGGATGGTGCAAATGTCTCCTATTCTGACACACAGAAGGATGGAAATACTTCTTTCCTGAATCTTGTGTCTAGAAAATATCTTTGAGATACATACTGAACACTTAATTAATACTTAGATTGGTGTGTAGTACACTGACTTTTCACAATACTGGCACATGTAGAACACTTCATCTGCCATACTGCTACTTCTCAGGCATACTTAATTTGCAGAGATCTAGTGCTCATCTAAGATGGCCAGTTCACAGTATTGCAACTCTTGCTGGATTAAGTAATTGGGCCAAGACCAAGCTCTTTCAGCACCAGACACTGAAGATAATGGGGAAGAGAGTGGTGCTGAAAACATCAGTTTAAACTACAGGAGGTAGTGATATACTCATATTCTATGCCCAGCAAGGCACTTTCTTGATTGGATACATCAGGTAGTCTAAGAAAGAAGAAGATTTCTAATTACAAGGCTGGCAGTAGCTTCGTCTCTGTCCATAAGTCATCTGTACTCTTACTCAAATAATTCTAGTCTTTTTCTAATAAGGAGTTAATATTAGTCTGGAAATGGTACATCTTTCTTTATGGATTATTAAGTTCTTTATGTATTACTTTACTTTGAGACTCTAGCTTGGTTAGCTTGAAGTTGTCACAAAAGATTTATCAAGGAGAGGCACTGGATAAATCAGATGAGATTATCTAACTACATGGCTGATCCAATTCAACACAGGTAGGTTGTAATTGATAACATATATTTTTTTAGTATCTCGTGTTTGAAGCCAGTGTTATGACCGGGTAATACCCAGTCTAGTTTCTAAATAAAGTTAGTGAAGTTATTTAAATGAGAGCCTGGAGGATTAACTAACATAGAGGGACTCTTTACTCACTCTTCTCCTGTTTAAAGTAAAAAAAGTTCTTGATAAAACATGTGAGCATATTTTTAACAGGCTCAGCCTCTGACGCTGTTTGAAATGGTGATGACCCTGTTGATCCTACATTAATGAAGAATTATAGTAGCCTGCTCTTGGATGGATAATTGAAATTAAAAAGGGCTACAGAGTGGTGCTTTCGAGTTCTTGGGACGTAACGGATTGCTGTTTCACAGAGAGATTAGTGAAGGCACTAATCCAGGCTGTAACTACAATGTCCAAAAAAGATGAAGGCTTTGTACTGAATCTGTAGCTTGTGAGGTTTGCTACCTGCGCAATTTCTGTTATTCTGGGACCAAACAATAAAGGATGCTGTCATAACAATCTCTTTTGTTGCCACTTAGGCCAGCATGTTGTAGTCCTCCAAACAGGCAGGAATTTACGGCGTGTCCATACTCGTGTCTTCCAGGTTGATTGGTGAGGTTTGTATAGATTTATGGTTAGACATAGAGCTATATAAAATTCCACACCGTCGATACGTGGTTACATTTATTTGACTGATTCTGTAATTAAATGGATTTACATGGATTACAGACAAATTACTTTAAGAAAACGACAAGGAGATGGCTAGTTAAAGCTGAATTATATCACAAGCTTAGTGGTATGTTATGAGCTCCTCTGTGAAATCTAGTTACAGATTAAGATTTAAAAAGTGGCGTTGACAGCAATTGAGTTCTAGCAATTGTAGCTGCTGAATGGTTTGCCCTTTGAAAACTCTGTCTTTGTTTAGGTATCTAGCTAGAAATTTGCGTGTCTACAGTTGGGCACACATTTGTGAAAATAAACAGTAAAAATTTAAGAAAATTAAGAAATGTTAATTTTAAAAAGAAAAAAAGTGGAGCTTGAGGTTAAAGCCAGCTCAGGAAAATGGGTAAAAGAGAGACAGAAACTGTCAAGTAAGCCAAGAGCGACCAGTGCTTTTAAGAGGGTTCTAGATTTTAAATCTAGATCTCTTAAAACTGAACTATAATGAATACTAATGCAGTCATGTTTTAACTACATTTTCTAATTTTTTGGTAATAAAATGTATGTACTAAAACGGGTAAATGGAAAAAATGGCTTTAACTCCAGCTAGGCTTGAAATGATGAGTCAAATTAAATTTTATTTTTATCATCTGTGCGGCAAGTTGATGCAGAGCGTGTTTCTCTTCCCTGTCCCTGGAGAGCTGTCTGTTTAAGTACAGGTGTTCTATCTCCCACGTATGCTCTGAAATATGTTTGTTTTCAGCATGGGCACCTTTTCACAGTGTTGTTTTGATCTCTTGATAAGATCAGTTTCATTGGTAAATCAAATTGGGGGAAATCACGATGCAGAGAAATTTAACGATAGGAAACAGATCTGCAGTAAGATGAAGGGCTTGAGGAGCACTGCTGTTTACTATACTGATAACCAAAAAGCATTTAATTCCCAGATTTAAACAAGATAAGTATGTTAGAGCCCCACCTGCTTCAGAAGATGATTTTTTTCCAGCACGTGAACTAGAAACACAGTTTTGTAGGGCTGAAAACTGAAGTACTGTTATTATCAACAACTTACGTTTCATTATTGTGTACTTATACTTTGACCCAATTTGCTATCTTATCAGAACAGCTGAAGGGCTAGTGTAAGGCAAGAGCAGAGTTTAATCTGAAAATATGGCTTAAGATATTTTAAACTTTATAAATTGATCACCATAAAATCAGCCTGGGCATTGATGCACTCTGGTGTGTCAGAAGAGCTCGGTTTGCCCTTGGCTGTGGCTGAGGGCCATGCTGCTATCCGTGGTGCTTCCAGTTGTTTGCACAACCTGTACGGTTTGTTCAGTTGGACACCTTAGGTCTGCCCCTGACTACTACTAGGACAGGTAACCTAAATGGTAATTGCAAATACTTGGCCCGTATTAGATTTTATCCATGGTGAAATCTGGGAAAGCATTTCGTAATGGACCTACCACTTCACTGTCTTCATTTTTCATCATCAGCTTGAGGCACATCTCAGTTCTGTGAGCCACCTAGAGTATGGACCAAGATTTAATACATGTCCTCCTCTCATGGTTCTCCAAGCTGTGTTCTTCTGTTTTAATTAAATACTTCATTTATAACATTGAAAAATAATGATATCAAAAGAAAATAGGTTCCCTGGGGGTTCTTTCTGCTGCTGCCTAATGCTTTCTAAGCTATCACTAGGAGAGCAGTGCCAGGATGATGTATGGAGCTAATAGATCAGCATGATGAGGTGGAGCTGGAAAAGAGAGGATTGGGTTTTTAAGAACATCTACCTTACTACATACTGATTTCTATGTTAATTTCTTTGTGAAGACCTGGCCAGAGTGGTCGGATTTACACAGGCTAATTAGGAGAACAAAATATTTCAAGTGGTTGAATTAATTAGCATGATAGGTTCTTGTGTAAGTTTTTCTAGCCAGCTATTGAGATGGCTTAGGATCCTTTAGCTCCATTCTCAGAAGTGGTAAAGGAACTCAGTTTTATGGACTTACATCATTGCACATCATTTTAAGCTAATAATAATTTGACTTACGAAAATGGTAAATAAACTCCAAAGTGCTTATGAAAATTTGATGGTAATTCTCACTGAAAGTCAACAGGATTTAGAATTTCAAATGGCGAAGTAACTTTTGAATATTATACATTACTACTTCACGTATTCAGGAAGCTATGTCTTACTTGTCAACCTCTTTTCACACGAAGAAGATTGGAAGTTTTTTTTGTTGGAGGACTGGTTGTACCAGCCCTCATCTGTTGCCAGGTTTCACGCATGAGAATGAAATGTGAACATCCAGTAAAAATTTGCTTTTTATTTTCAGTGAAGTCTTATTTTAGTCAATAGCCATAGTTCGGCCATGTGTTTTCTCAGATCACAGTTTTTTTCAGACTGGTAGGCCTCTGTCAACCATCAGAAATTTCCCAGGAATCACAGCACTCCTTTATCATTACTGTTGTAATGAAATCTAAACCATACTGTTCATCATGGCTTTAAGGACCAGCTGCAGACCACTTCTCATTACGTCCTGCAGGTCTGGTCTGAATTGTTTTGGCTGAGATTTTGTGGCTGTTTCTGAAAGAAGAGCTTTCTTTTGTGTCTTCATGCACCAGAGAGTGCCAAATGAAACACACAGATTACAGGAGGAAGGTCTTTAAGTGCACACACGTGCAGAAGATTTTCTGAGCAAATGTTACTGATGCTGACTCTGTGGCATGGTGGAAATCCATGGGAAGAAGGCTTCTAATAAGCAAATAATAAAAAACGCTCCTCTTGCTATTTATAGTGGCATTAATCAGTAAAGGGCTTTTCAAATTGAGGATGCCCTTTTCATGAGCTTTGAACCCAAATCCTGGAGCCTTAACAAACCTCACTGCAAGCGATAACAGCTTTGGAGCTTGAACATGTCTACCCAGTAGATAAGATGATTAACTGATTAATTTAAGCTTATAAAACAAAGGTCCTGTTACTGTAAAAACTTGTCATGGTTAATTGTTGAAGGTCGCTTTCTGCTGTGGCAACAGAGAAGCCTTCCTTGTGAAAGGAAGGTTCATAACTGAACTAGTGTGGAGAATACACAGAGGCAAAAAGAAGCCGCGTGGGGATTTGCTGAAGGTACCAGCAATCCGTTTAGAGAGCATGCAACGTGGGCCCTTCCTCCCCATCTTATCTAACTGGTTTGTCTCTCTGGGTATGTTTACACTTGACATTTTCTGCTGAAGTTGAGGTATTGCTCAAGATAAACCTGAAATAACCAGTTAACCTGAAGTGGTTAATTATTTCTAAAGCAAGTGTATTGTCTTTACTATTCTGGGTGAAATACATGGACGATCTGAAACCACCGTGCTTTATCCTGTCACATTGGGATGGATTGAATGAAAGGAAGACAACTGCCCACTGAAGCACCAGGGCTTTGTTGGTATCTCTTTGCATGGAATTTATGTACAGGGGTTTTCGTCAGGTACTTTTCTTGGACTTCTCTTTGCATAGTTTGGCTGTTTACAGGAATGCAACCCCAACTTGAAAGATATATGAGAGAAAAAGGGAGAAGACACTGGATGATCTGGTGACCTCAGCTGGATTGGATCCCTGATGCAACCGATCGGGGGTTGCGGCACAGAGGTGGTGAAAACAAAATTGGGGTTCTCTGGTGCTGAGTAATGTCTCCTTATGGTGATCACGTTCATGCTCAGAAGAGGTTAAAAGCTGAAGGGCTACAGCAAAATGGTTACTGCGTATCATTTTAAAACAGCATAAATAACACATTTTCCTTATGTTTGTCATCTGATCTGACTACTCAGTTAAGGCCAAGTGACAATTGTGCATTTGTTAGGAATAATTTCCGATGTGAAAACCCAGAGCTGGTACCTAACGTAAACCCCATGTTAAAGTTCACTGCTAAAAGCATTATCCTCTGACAATTTATAGCATGTGATGGCTTCATAACGTAGTGGCTCTATTTACAGTGTGTTACCCTGTATTAGGTGCTGCCAGCCATCTGTAAAGTGCACTGCAGCTTGTTATCACCTGCTTATGGGCATTAAAAAGACTGATGGAGCAGATTCTCCTTTACAGAAAAGCCCCTTTATGTCACTCAGGCTGGTTTAAAGGGACTCTGAACTGCAAGTAATAGAATCTATTCCTGCTTTATGGTCCCTCTGTACTTCTTGGATTGTGCAAGGAACCACAACATAAATGAAGATGTCATTAGGAATCTGGTTGTGTTCAACTGCTAGGTGGACGAAGGACATCTAAAGAATATCAATAGTAACTCTTTGGTCTTTCCACTGCTATGAACACCAATCCTTAAATTTGTAATCTGTCATGCATTTTGCGTGCCTTGCAGATGGGGAACACAGCACACAGAGGGAATAGGTGATTTGCCTGCAGTGTGGAGCAGAACTCAGGTCCTGTCACCAGAACCAAGCGGAAAGACTTAATGCCATTCAGAACTAAGGTGTATGTGTAGAAGCAGGGTTTTTTTGTTCTCCTGAATTCCCTCCAGAGGAAAGTAAACCTGATCAGAATGCACAATGGGACCACCAGAGCACAGAGTTGTGGAAAGCCATGGGACAATCCACTCACGTGCCTCTTGCTGCTTCCCTGGTACTGCAGCCTTTGGTGTCCCCGGGACGGGGGACAGTCTGCGTGGCTGTTTGCTCTAGCAATGTTGGGCTTCAGAAGCCTGACTTCCCAAGCAGTGCGGCATGTAGGGGCTGTCAGAGGTTTGGGAAGGGGTAATGCTAGGAAACCAGGCTTTTGAATGAAAATTGCGTGTCACTTACGGCTGCTTTGGCAAAACAGGTACACGGGTTCCATTTCTGCAAAAGATTAATTAATTTGCTGGAATCTGATGAAACGAGATGTTTCTCCAGTCGTCCTATTGGTGTTGCTCTCTGCATTCACTTCCTGGACTTAATCACCCCAGTGCTGCTTCTCTGTGTCTGTGTCTCTTGCTTTTGGCTCCTACATACACTAAGGGGAAATGCTTCAGCAGATAACTGTTTTTTCTGTCATTTGCTCCTTTATCTCTTTTATTAGGTTGTCTCTGCATTGCCAAATTTTAGCACTCGCTGATCATTGCTCTATCTTATCCCTCAGCTGCAGGGAACTAAATCCACACTGTACTGAGATGGGAAGGTTGTAAATGAAATGCTCTGGCATAGCATTGGCTTGTCTGGAAATTGTTGCATACCTTGGTGACTGTGACTCTTAGGGAATGACAGCAATGTAAGTGATGTAAAAACATTTATAATAAACCATGTATCCGTATAGAGTCTTCCCAGTGATGCTGCTGATACATCATAGCGTGCTCTGCGATGCTTCACCCAGAAGAGCACGGTCAGGGGTTTTGGGAATATTAATGTGAGCATTTTTGTTGTTTTCAAGGAGCTGAATGCCAGATCTGAAGCGTCACAGGTTGGAGTGGACTCATCCTGGCTGGCCACCCTTGCTGGGGAGTGCCTCCATGACCACGCTGCCTGTGTGCCACAGTTCTGCTATGCCCTGCCTGGGGTGCGAGTGTCCTGCTGTCCAGAGTAAGGGGCTGTGACCCATGGCTATGGAGAAGGGCAGAGGACAGGGCAAACCAATGCAGAGGAGTGCACAGAATGAAGCCCCACCAAGCTTCATTTTTTTGCTTTGGCTTCAATTAGTGGTGCAAGTTAAAGCTGCCTATTTGCACCACCACTCTGTCCTCAAAAGTTTTAGCTTATGCCAGAGCTAGAGAGCAGAGGGTCATCTGGTATTTTTCCTGTTGCACTTGGAATGCTCTAGTTAGTGCATTTATTGTCTCTTTATGCTCAAAACCAACGAGACGTAGCAGAATATCTTCCTGGAAATGTTCCTTTTTTGAAATAATAACCACCACCTTCAGTGTTGCTCATGGTGAACTCTATTAAGAGTGGCATAGAATAAAACTTTTCACAACACTCATTTGGGGATACCTGTATCTCAGCAGCAGTTGGAGACAAATCAAATGTTTGCAATGACTGGGAAGAAATAGAGAGCAAAATTGAAAATGCCACTGTATAGATCTGTGACTCACACACACTTTGATTACCATGTGCTGTTCCCCTCATTTCTAAAGGATGTATTAATGCTGGAAAAGGTTCAGAGAAGGGCATCAAGTATGAAGGTGTTACGATAGATATGGAATAACTTCTGTGCAAGGGGTGACTCGGAAGACTCTGTCTTCTCAGCCTGGAAGAGAAGAGAGGTGGGTACACAATGTCTGTACCTCTTGGGCATCCGGGTAAGCTGCCAGTTTCCTGCAGGTGATACATGGAGCCAGAATCTGCTGGCCCTGGCTGAAGCAGATGACTGATTTCTTTCTTCTCTGGTTCTGAGATGCCATAGGAAACCCTGAAGTCCGGCTTAGGTGCTGTAGCAGTTGGAGTACAGTTCATGTTTTCGCAGAACTCCTGTAAAAGTGCACAGCCTCCTACGGTTACAAATTGTTCTTTGGCTGCTCGGACAGGAAGGTTATGAATATGAATTGTAGAGATGTCTGGAGGCAACATGACCATTTGCTTTTTTTCCCCCTGCCAGTTCTTTTCTTTTTCTGTTTTAAATTGTGCTGATAAGTCCCCACAAGGAATTACATCTGTGTGTGGCTAGTGTAAACAAAACGGAGGATCAGTGAGCTGGAACATAAGGTCAACTGAGACAGAGTTACCTTTTCTGCATCTTAGAGATATCACTGCCTCTGGTTCACAAGGGAGATTAGTTGATGCTGTAATAAGCAGCAAGCTTCTCATTGCGTTCTATTACCGGTCCTTCACAGCAAAGATTTTCTTGCTTATGTCTTTTTTTATTATTATCATCTGCATTTTTCAGCTTATGACTTGAGGTGTTTGAATCTCCAAAGGTTTGTGACTGGTTCTGCAGCGTGGCCTGCTTCTCAGAAGTGCCGAGAATTAGCAGCTGCTTTTGTGTTCAGTGGGAAGTTTTTCTTGGAACTTCTTTCAGGAATTCCTTTCTGAATTTCTTTCAGAAATGCCCATCATTTCTGAAATTATGTTACTCTACAGAAGTTACGATGCCTTCTGTCACTGCTGCACGCTCTGTTTATTAAACAGCATTTTTCCCACAGGGTAAGGTAGTGGTTACCCACAAACCTGCGTCTCATGGCGTAGCAAACGCCATTTGTTGCTTCAGTGGCCTTGGTTGTAGGGTGCTGATCTCTCATCTACTCAGGCAGGTGTTACAAGCCTGAGAAATGTCTCTCAAATTTTCCTCAGTTTGAAAGATACATCTGTATTCTGGAGAAAGTAAGAGCAAATGGCCTTTTAAAATAAATGGCATGGGAAAAGAGGCATGCCTTCCCCTGTAGCACCAGCTTTCTGTTTTCTTGTGCAGGTAGGATAAATCCAGCTCTCTTAGTCCACAGCCGTTGGGACAGTTGGGACAGTTCTAGCAAAGATAGTGTCGCTGTCCGGATCCGTCACAGGGATCAATGCTATGCTCGGATCCCCCTCCACCCTGCCATGGTCAAGTAACTGGAGAAGCATCTGGGAAAGCAAAAGATTCCAACAAGACTGAGAGGCAGCTGGCCCCAGTGCTGTTCGGTTTGTCCCTGTTGGTCCGAGTAACAGCACAGCTTAGGGACACCGCACGCTTGCCACCGGGCAGAAACAGCTGCCTGCACCATCCCGAGGGCCCCTTATTTTGCTTTTGACAGAACATCTGTCTCTCCTCCTGTCTGGAATAAATAGCTCTTGCCCTGATTAATAAACATCCAGTGAAGCCACCTGAACATCTAGGGGGAAAACCTTACTTCCCCTTCCACTACCCCACTCTGCTGCTTAACAGCTTCACTGAGCTGCGTCCTGTCCTTCCCCTTCCCTGTACGTCTGTAACAGCTCTCCCTGGGTAGCTGCAAGCTGCTCTCTCTTCTCGTTGGATGAATAAAACATCCCGGCCTTACGTCACGATAAAACCTGCCTGGCTGCACTTTTGAAAATCTTCTATTTATTTATTTATATGCGGCACTAATATAATTTAAATGATATCGTAAAGTCTGATGTTATGAAATTAAGAATGTGGAGTTTTTTTTCCCTTATTGACTGGCATCAGAGTACTGCTGGAAAATATTACAGCGTGTATTTTATTATTGAAGATGAAGCTGATGTAGAAGTTTCCTGACTCATCTTTCACCATTTCTTTGACACTCAAGAAACTTCTTGCCTGCAGCCAGGGTGATATACATTAAAGAATTATTGTTACAATGCATTAGATTATACAAATGTGTTACTGTAAGCTGGTGATATTTTTTCAGTCAACAACTTGACTCATGGTCTCTATCAGAGTGAGGGAGGCTGTGCTTTTAGGCTTTGAAGTGCTGAACACCGTCATTCAGAAGGAGAACACTTTTCCTGAAAGAAACAGAAGTATACTTAAGATACTGAAGTGCCTTTTTCCTCTTCCTGTTGGAGCTCATATGAAATTTTTGGATATAGTCTAATAGGGAGAGAATGGGTAGTGTGACTAGACAGACTTTTGCAGCCACTTAGTTTTATATCCATGGAAGACTATTAAGTTTCTGAGGGGAAATAGCTTGTTTATGACTCCATTGAAACCATTTAATCTCAGATATGACAGCTGAATCAGTGGGTTTTCAGGATGTGCTTGTTCTCGTCACCAAAAAGAAACGATGGCTCGTCATGGGAAAGGTAGTTTGACCGAAAAGCCTAGCCCATAGTTGAGAGCAGGAATGAATCTTGTAGGTAGTTGAGACATGTTTTAGCAAGGGAATATGGCTAATGTAAGGTAGACTCTCCTCTGGTTCCTGAATACAAGAAGCGTGTATGCTGTTAATGGTTTGGGTTACCGTATTTTGATCTTTGGCTGAAAAATTGACATTTTTTGTGGAAATTTTCTCTCTTCTGCTCTCCAAATTTTGTCACCATCTGCGCTTGACTTCTCTTCATGTGTGTCTAAGTCATGACAAAATGCAGAGTATGGGGTCCTGATCTCATGGAAATCAATGAAAACATCCTGTTGCCTGCAAGGGTGCAGATGTTTCACTCGTAAATATTTCTGTCTTACACCAAGTAATCGCATGCTTTGGTCAATTATTGCCTGTAGTTTGCTTGTCCCTGGATGTTTTCCTGGTTCCTTGTCATTCTCTCCCATTGGATTGGTCCTAAAGTAGGTTTATTCGTTTTATAGCATGTCCTGTGTCTTTTTGGGGACTTTCTAGTCCAGCTTTGACCCAGATAGATAGCATAAGATTTAGGTAGGAGATATGGTTTCAAAAGCAACCTCAATTAGTAAAGGTCCAGGTTACCCACCTTCCAACATGCGGGGAGGACAGATCCTATTGAGACATTAATAGGGCTGGAGAAAATGTGGTGATGCTGTCCAGGCTTGGGTCTGACCACTTACTGTCTTCCAAAAGGTGCTTTGTGCTGCTTTCGATACTGTAAATATCTGTATCTATCTATATATATATCTATATAGATATATGTGCATCTGCCTATATATATGGCAAAAGGCAGGTTTGGGCACTAAATATGTAAAGGTCCTTTACCAAAAGGATGATGTTGCTGCTTTTGGAAATGCACACTTGAGCCAACATGTGTGGGACAAAGCAGAGCTGGTGGCCAGTGGCCCGGCTGAGCAGGGTCTTGCCTCGCTTCTGAAGTCATTAGGGCATGACAGCTCTGGAGGAAAGATTCCCAGATCCCTGTACCAAATTTATGGCAGAGGCAACAAGAGCACTGCCCTTTTTGCTAGGTGCAAGCCTTGCTCTTTGTGTACATATCGAGTTGTGTTTGTTATTAATGTTAGACTTTGAAAACATTTGAACTGGCAATTTTTTTTTTTATAAGGTGTAGAGGTGTCTAAACTGCTGTCAAGCAAACAAGCAAAGTACCATGATGGTTTTGTGGGAACAGGTCCAATTTGATAAGAAGGATGAAATGACTAAGCATGTGCTAAGCTTTATTGCTACTCAGTGCATTATCGTTTCAGTTGTGTCAGTGTTTCCATTATAAATACCTCTTCTCAGGGGAACTCAGCTGCACATCTCATTTGGGGCTGGAAAATTCCATTTAGAGAATGCTATTAATTATTTAAAAATACACTTTTGCTTTTTAGGTCAAGATTTTCAAAGTAGTGATTTGCAATGCTTGCCGTGAGACAGTTTTGGAGAGGCCTGATTTTCAGGTGGTCACTGGAGATAGGCAACTAATCAGAAAAATAATAATCCTCCCTCTCTGCCCATCCCATTTCCAGATGCACCTGCTCTAGTTAAGTTTCTGAAATATTCTGATCTGTGTTCTATTTTTAATTCCTCTCTTAACTTTTGATGATGACCAGAAGCTCAAGATGGGTGGTTTGATTTATTTCTCATGAAAAAGTAGAAGGCCTAAGATCAGAATGTGACCTGGAGTAATATTTGAACTTCTTGTATAAGAAAGAGATGAGTTCATTCTGGTGTCTCTGCTGCTGCTATTTGCCACGTCTGGCTGGCTGTGCTAATGCAGTGCTATCTGTTTTATTAGATTTATTCATCCACTGCTATGTATTTTTGACATGAGCTCTGCAGAAGATCAGGGTCTTTCAAGCCACGTCCAGGCTGGTCAAGGTTTGTGTTATTTTTCCCGTACCGTGTGTATGCCTGTGTGCTTTCTCACAAACGGGTGACTGTCCGCAGACAGCATTGTCAGTGCTGAGGCTTTGTACCTTCTCACCCATTTGCGTTTCAGACCGAAAGGACGAGCCGAAGCCCAGAAGAAGGAGGGTGAATTGCACGAGCACTTGCTTCTGGCAGCACAGCAGGTAGCTGTGCAGTTGGCAGGCATTGCTAAATACCAGTGTCTGGTGAAACCATTACAGCTGGTTAGGTTACCACGCCATATGTAACTGGAGAACCATTTTGCTGGCTGTCGGTGAGCAGGAAACCCCCTGGCAGACAGTGGCACTGTGGGATAAACTACAAAGAACCCAATGTAACTGATTTTATGACACGCGTTGCATATTTTTCCTGAGCAGCAGAGAAAGGCCATAACCTCAAACTATCAGAAACAGCATACGCAGCGGCTCTTTGTGTGCGGCAGAAGCAGATTAGCAGATGGCATTTTCTGTCCTTAATCTATGAAGCACATTGAAAATTCAGGAACAGATTCACGTGCCTTTACAAAGACAATATTGTGTCTGGTAAAGAGTCTTGTCTGTTTGCCCAAACTCAGTAGCATTTGTTTGAAAGGATGTGCTAGAAGAAGCCATTAGCCAGTGTTATTTTAAGCAGGCCCATACATAAGTTCAATATAGTGGAATGAGAAAAGGCTTTTCTTCAGGATAGCTGTAAAAGAAGTACTTGGAACTTGAAAGATAACTCTGTAGGATGTTATTCTGCAGTGAGCTTTGAGACCATAGTATGCTCCCTTGTATATTCCATACTGTGAACTTGATGCCAAAACACTGACAGGCAGCTGTCCCCCGTCATTCTGTTTTTTATGGCTTTAATAGGCTATTATAAAACTAGCAGTGAGAGTTTGTCGATTCTGATAATAAAAATAACACGTGCGTTTTCACAATGTGCTTTTCTTGTCTCCAGTGTGCATTCTGAAATTTATCTGTAGTAGCATCCTTTGAGAATTGTGGTTAGGGAGCATTTTCAGGCTACTGAAAGTAAAAGATGATGGGTAATGTATGATGTTTTTCTTGGGCAGTAGCTGAATTAGATTGCTATCTTTTCAAATCTAGAGATTTCTTCTATTTAAAGATAACATAGAAAATGCACCGTGCTCATCATGGGCAATACGGTGCATTTTCTTAAGCAACGTGTCAATGAAGTATAGTATATCATTGTTTGGGATGGTAAGGGGCTGAGGCAAAAACTGTCTCGGCTTAAGAGCCAAGAAGAAGCTTGAACCAAGACAGCTGAGGCCAACCCCATGCATGAGGGAAGAGGTTTAAAGTCCGCTCCGAGGTGGTAGGAAAGACAACTATAAGGATGCTTCTTTGTATGCTGGGAACAGGTCAATGTCCCAAGAAGTTCTGAGATCAAGACCATCCCTTTCTTCTGTTCTTGGTACCTGTGATTCTCTGTCATGCAAAATGGTGAAGAACACAGTATGAAATGCTGTTGCATTTTATAATGTTATTACTATATAGACTATAACCATTAGAGTTTATTGTCTCAAATGGCAATAACCTTTGAAGCAGAATTATGAAGCTAACCCTATATAAACTCTTAATGGTTCTTATGAGCTTGTCTCTCTTAGATTTGAAATAGCATTTCTTGTTTTGACTTGCAGTCTATACGGTGCACTTTTTCAGTTATTCCTGAGAATAATTATCTATATTTAGAAGGTAACTCTGTGATTTTCCTCTGAAATAGGAACTGGTTTTGGAATTGGAATGATGAGTCTGTGACATTTTGCTTCAAGGACATTCCAGTCTCAGTTTTTCCAGATGTAACCCAATGCACTTAGAGCTGGAGAAAATTATTTTTCTCTTTAGTGCCAGAGGTTTAGCTAGTCAATGCAGATTTCAAATTGCTTTACTCATGCGAATGTCCAGCAGGACTTGATGGCTTGAACTCTCCTCACTTTGGTTTTGGTGAGTTGTTTGTGTGTTTTACTCGGCAAAATAATAAAAATGGTCAACTACTTGATTTTTCTTCTGATGATCAGTTTGGGATTAGTCCCGTAAGATGATTTAAGAGAAAGTACTTTTATGCTATAAAGCATATAAAGGGAAGATGTTGTCTTGGTGGAGCTTGGCCCGTAGTTTGCATTGAAAATTGCCAGCATGTATTATATGCTTTATTGCTGAGATGAATGCGTTATTTAAGACTGAAACTTGATTCTTGTGGTTTGAGGGTGCATTTGTTTAGATGGTGCTATTCATATTGCAACCTATGAGAACCCAGAGGGAGGAGAGCCACACACTAGAAAGCAGAGGACAGAAGCAGCACCAAGAGGGTGCTGTGCAGAAATTCAGTTTCAAAATTGAAGAGCTTTGCAGGCTGTTGTCCACTAGGAAATATGTCGATAGAACAGGTACTTACCTGAGACAAGCAGCAGATGCTAGCAGAACTAGAGACAGCCTGTGCAGTGGAATGCTGTTACCTGCTGAAGAAAACCAACATCTCCATGATGCTGGTAGAGATGCAGCTCCAGACAGAGACCTTTGTCTAAGCAAGGCAGCAGGGGAAGCAATCGCTGGGTCTGTGCACTGGGCTGGCCATACAAACCAAGATGAAGTACTATACATGAAGTCATTCTTACTCTCTTCCTGAGAAAGTGGTTGAGAGGTAATACTGTGTGGGATCAGTGCCTGAAGCAATGGAGTGGCTTTTGAAAGCTTATGATTTTTGTGATCCTGAATAAAACAAGACATATAAGTGGGGGTTCTGTGTTTCTGACTTACTGGGTGAGAGGAATAGCTCACTTCCCCAGAGAATTGAAAACTCTGGGATCGCCCACGATGGGCTTGCAGTTTTGGTATACTAGAGAGGTTTTAAGGAGAAAAAAAGGCAACCCTAAGGAGATCTCTCTAGAGAGCAAGGTGGTCAGGGTACCCCAAGAAAGGCTAAAATGACCACACGCACCGTACCAAATGCTCAAGTGTAAGCAGGAGGCAAGTGGGAATGGTGGGGTCCTGATCTTGTCATTCAAGATGAAAACAGCACAAAAGATAGAACTTGGGCAGCAGTGTGAGAGGTGTGGGAAACAATACTGTTTTGTTTCAAATGCCAGGAGAACACCCCAGGGAAGGTGGCACAAAGCACCAGGATATCTTCCAGTGCTGCATAGCCCTAGCAGCACTGATAGACAGTGACCATGGGCTGGCGAGGTGTGACCAAGTACGCTGGCCACTATGGAGGATGGAGAACCAGCAGTGCTCCACAGAGCACCTCCCACAGAGACCTCCATGGAGAGCATCCCCACAGGGCTCCGGGTGGGGAGTCTGTTGGGAAGAGCTAAGGAAATCTTGCATTTGTGAAGTTTTGCAAGTCACTGAATCTATTCAGTGTCTCATTTTCCTTCTCTTTAATGAAGGGAAAGATGCATGTTATTTTGGCATGTTCTTGTCACATGTTTTTGATAGATATGATTTGAATCTTAAAAGATGAGTGTGAAGGCAAGGGAGATTAGAAAAAAGAGCTTGAAACTAATTCTGGGTTCTGTTTCCACTTCTGCTACTGGCTTTCTGTGTGATCACAAATGAATAATTTCACATGTAATTTCCATAGAAATAAGAAGGAGAATCCAGACGCTCATTGCTCAGAATGGATGTGAAAATAATGCTGTCCTTCCGCACCATCTATTTAGCTTAGTCATGCCTCAGGGCAGACAGGGACCATCTCACCAAACATGTTTGCCCAGGGTACTCTTATGTATTTTTATAGTGTCCTGAATGGGGTCTGGAGGCTGGAGAAGATGCTGCAATAAAAATAAACCTTTTTTAATAATAAAAAGAAGTTCTGCTACAACCAAAGAATTCTTTCAAGATTAAGCTGGTATTAGTGGAGTGGGGGTGTCTGTGTTTTATGCGCGTTATTCGTGTAGACCCCCTCTGCAGAAATACATGTTATTTATTCATAACTTTTTACTGGAAGATTTCTCAAAGAGTTGTTTTGCTGTCTTGTGATAAAATCTCAAGGTCACGGAAGAGATGCTTTTAGGGATGCTCTTACAACTGGCATTGTAAAATTTTATTTCTTAGCGAGATGAGGTGCTCCTAGTGGAAAGGCTGATAAATTTTAATTTCTATTTCATAGCAGTGCATTGGCTGTAACTGTCTAATTGCACCTGCACAAGACTTGACAAGCTTGCTAATGGATTAAGCGGCGCTGATGTCATGGTAGCCGCAAAGAGGAGATACAAGCAGAACATGTGCTTTTCTTGTCCAATACACTGGGGAGTGCAGACGGGTTGCCAAAAATTGCAAAGAAATCTTAACAGTTCAGCAGTCTGATCATGCTTCATGCACATTTTTCAGCTTTCAGGACAAAAGGGCCTGAGCAATAGGAATGTGATGGAGCCTATGGATACATCAGAGGTGCCTGGGGAGGTGTTTAAAGATGTAACAGGTAAACCCAGAGAAAACAGTCATGGAGAGCAAGAGAAAATAAGATTTCAAGGGGAGAAGTGTGTCTAGTGGTGTGTTGGGAGGTGGGCAGCTTGAGGAAGGTGAAAATGAGCTGCTAGTCATGAGCTTTGAGATGGGGTGAGTGACTTGCATGAGCTGTTTCAGCACAGCACAAGTGGTGGGAGCTGCTAGGGGGTGTTTCCAGGAGAAGCTCCAGGGAACTGCAAGTACATACGCTGTATCTTTCTATTGACAAAAACCTCTTTCCTCCACCTTCCCCCCTGTCTTTTTTTTCCCTTTTTTGACTTAATTCAGTAATGCATGGAAAGCAATTAAGCTCCCTTGCAAAGCAGCACAGCACTTGGAGATGCAGGGCTTTGGATTTAGTAGCTGTGATAAATGATTTGCTGGGCCAAGTGCTTTTTTTTTGGTATGTGTGCCCTACCTTGCTTGTGGGGATAACAACATCACTGTAGCTTTCTGGAGCAGGTTAAACATCAGCATTTGGGATATACTGTACTAGTGGTAAGTTCTTTTTGAACAAACTTAAATTACCTTAGGTTTCGACTATCCATTTTTAATGGCCAAGAGGCTACCTGAGAAGAATTATGTAGCCGATTTGTACCACTTGACAAATCACATTGTTTGGGTTTTCTGTTAATAGGAGAGAAAAAATGTCTTATAAAATCTAGGTCTCTTTAGATGATTCTGTGCCTAGAAAAATCTCTTCTCTTGCTGTTCTTCAGCACAGCATTGTAAACATAATTAGTCCTTCGCATTTTTCTCGTTTAATTCACTCCTCACTGCATGCATTAGAAGCAAGTTGAAACATTAATTAATTTGAGTGATTTCATAGAGCTGAAGGAACTCATTTAACTGTCTTATCACTTTCAATTCAGATGCCAAGCACATAGTGCCTGCCTGCTGCCTTCATGTGAGAGCAGTCTCTGGCAAAATTCTTCACCTAAAATGAACTTGCAGACGTGTCATTTCTTGACTGGCACCTGCCATTTAATACCTAAATTTGCCATCTAGAAATGCAGAAGACTTCATTATGTGTCCTGTACTGTGTATGGTTTAGCATCTATGTCTCTGGATTATATTTACACTCCCTTAATGCATTTTGTAATTAATTCACACATGGATACACTGGTTTTAAAACACAGTCACCAAACCCCATATATTAACATTTATTTTCATTTCTTTACTCAGTGCTGAGTATCTTCTTTATCAAGTATCTTTATCACGCATTTCTGTGGATGAGCAAAGGGTTTCTGCTGTTCTTTACAAGGCCTGTTTTTAATCCTGCCTGCATTATGGACAAAATCCTTGCTTCAGCCAGGAAAGCATCCTGCTGCTGCTGTCGGCCTCTGTGCCAAACGCTAGGTTATAAGCAAGCAATGCTGTATGGGAAACGGAGGTGTAATATGATTTTCAAGGGGTAGTCATGGCAAAATTGACATCCTGTCATCTGGCACGTTAAGCTAGAAAACAGGCTGGTGCATCAGGAATTAGCCCTGTGAAAACCTAAAAAGGAGGAGGAGAGACTTTAAAGAAATCCAGATGAATCACAGAAAATCTAGATACCATTTCTGTCTTCCTCCTGTTCCTTACCAGAACAACCTGATAAATGTGTGCATGTTTAATGCTTCACCAGTGGTAACCAACTTCATTAGGTAGGGTAGGGAGGAAGTGGTGTTGCTACTTGTGTAGCTGGGCCCTGATTTGATTTACTCTGATTTGCACTAGTTTAATGGAGCATGAACGCAAGGCACCTGATCTCCAGGTTTCCGTTACAAGCCTAAAAATATAAGCTGTCTGTACCTGGGAGGTCTGGACGGGCTGAAGCTGTGGCGTTGGAGGTTGTGTGCTTTACAGATTTCAGGAGGTTTGGTAGTGATTGTCAGTAAGATCTCAGTCTCATGACAAATGGCGAGCCATGACTGTGTCAGTCTCTAGCATTTGATGGGTGGAGAAAGACTGTCTGCCCACATAATGTGGGCTTATGAAGCATTTCACTGTCATCTAAAGGTTAAATCATTAGCAAAAAGAAACTTATTAAAGAACGGAGGAAGCTGTACAGACAAGTTTCCTGGAATACTTCACTAAATCAGAAGGAAACCAACCATTTCCATTGCATTTGGTATCTTTATCTATGCCTGTGCCAGATGTTCTAGGGTGTGAGGCCTGAGTCCCTCGAAGGGGATGGGAATTGTCCTTCTGCATCTTGGATTGCGCCCTGGCTCTGCTTGAGCACTGGAGTTTGCGCAGATCTGAAGGCACACTCCATCTCTCTTGGCTTTCATCCTGGTCTAAAACAAATGTACCCGTAGACGGCTATGGGAGCTGTGCTAGGTTCCCAGTGTAACCTTTCCTCCTGTTTTTATACCGTTGTAAAGAGCAGCCAGGTAAAAGGCACTGGACACTTTCCCCATGTTAATATTAACACAGTTGTCCACTTCTGTTTTTATCTGCGGCCAGTTTCTTGTGTCTGTTGTATCTAACTCGACAAGTGCTGACATTCTTCTCTCATGCTTTGGACTATGCTGTGAATGGATTTATGTAAGTGTTTGTCTCTCCTGCTCTGTGTCTTATTTTATGGCTTGATGGATGGGACAATTTCAGAATTACGGGATCCAGAGTAACGCTGCTGTTAGTTGCCATTTTCTGTCAAGTCTCCTTGCCAAATTGCAGGTGACTGTTTTGTAATTAAAATGGTTTGGAAATTTTGCTCATTGGTCAATTTTAAATAATTTGATTATTGCTAAATTCTGTGAGACTGCAGTAAAGTAAAAGCAAGGGAGAATGTCTTGTTATTGGTGTGGCTTTGTGTTTAGCATGACTTGCATAATACTTGACTATTCCTTTTCAAATATGGTTGTCTGAAAAATACTCTGGGGTAATTTCTGATTCCTCCTCCTGTGCTCTGGGAAATGAACAGAGATGAATCTCTTGTGCCTTGTGCAAATGCCCAGTGCACTGCTACCTGCGAGCTTGTTCTTTGGAAGTGTTTTGGACCCAAGTGTCAAACTCGTCATCTATACAGAAATTTACAGGGCCACTGTGCATTTTCCCTGTTCTGATAATTCTTATGGCTTGTGGCAAAACTGTTTCCTGGAACATTTTCTAGAGTACTGAATTAGGTATAGCAACTTCACTATATTCCTGTTTGGAGGGAAAAAAGGATGAGNCCACTGTGCATTTTCCCTGTTCTGATAATTCTTATGGCTTGTGGCAAAACTGTTTCCTGGAACATTTTCTAGAGTACTGAATTAGGTATAGCAACTTTACTATATTCCTGTTTGGAGGGAAAAAGGATGACTTTGGGGTAACAACAGGCCTGGCACTCATGAAATATGAACTTGATTCCCATTTCAGCTGCAGTCTCCTTGTGTGCTTGTGGATAAGTGACTTCACCTTATTTTTTCTTGGTTGTCTCATCTTCAAACTGGAGATGTTAATGATTCCCTATTCTGTGAGAGGGTTTTGGTATTGTATTTGAATTAATTATCATCCTCAAGGGGCCCAAATTTCATGATATCAGTACAAGACAGCAACTTGCAACGTGCGCTATCAAGTGTAACGCATGAACGGAAAATATTTCTTGTACATAGGTTAGCCTCTTCCATGGTAGAATGCAAAAAGTGCAAGGAAAATATTTATCTGTGGTGACAGCTTAGTCTACTTGCCAGGTTATTTTTACAGGTAATTTTTGGATATATTTTTAGCTGCCAGTCTGGTATATAACTGAAACTGTTGGCCACGGGTGCCGTGAAGCACCAATGTTAAACAACAGCAGAACCCTTCGTTCTCGNAGTGTAACACATGAATGGAAAATATTTCTTGTACATAGGTTAGCCTCTTCCATGGTAGAATGCAAAAAGTGCAAGGAAAATATTTATCTGTGGTGACAGCTTAGTCTACTTGCCAGGTTATTTTTACAGGTAATTTTTGGATATATTTTACCTGCCAGTCTGGTATATAACTGAAACTGTTGGCCATGGGTGCCGTAAAGCACCAATGTTAAACAGCAGAACCCTTCATTCTCATGGTGTCCTTCTTGTCTAATAAGAATAATGGGCTTCCGTTTGAACATGGCAACCCACATCTGCAAGGCACTTCCGTGTTCCTCTTCAATTTTACTCTTAGTTGACTGCCTACACCATGGGAAAGGAGTTTGCTCTGAACAGGGCAGCTTGGTGCTGATAATAGAGCAGTGCCGGAATCCCTAGCCTGTAGATGGATGCTCCTCAAGGATTTAAGTGGTCCTGCCTCACTTAAAGGCTCTCAGGCTGCTCATGGCATCTTCCTTCTGTGTCTCATTCCCTTTTTTTGTATCATTCACTGGTAGTTTTTCCCCTTGTCACAGAGCAATCCTGAAGGTATTTATCTGCACTGTAAAGAGTAAGGTGTCCTGTGTGCTTGGGTGTACATGAAGTGTTTGGCCAGGGAGTTCCTAACGTGGCAGGCAACATATAAGCTGTAATGAAACCACCCTTCCACCATGTTTTGTTCCTCTCCAGGTTACTTTTTGCTGGCAAAATGAAATGTGATGTCCTTCTAAAGTGGATCTAACACTGTGAATGAGGCCCGAACACCACAGAGTGATCTGAATTGACTCACACATTACACTCTCATTAGTGCAATGTAATGCAGCACTTGCATATGCCAAACGTGTTTGCTAAAGATGGATACTTACGGGCCCTTCCTACTTGCATTACTCCTCCTTTACCTCTGCAATAAAATAAAAGTCAATTACTTTAGCAGCCCCTGTATCCTGCAGAAGTGATTAGATGTTAACTAAAATAATTTCTTTCTTTCCTCTCTTTAAAACAGATCTGGAATAGTTTTGCTAAGGGAAAAATGCTGTTGTTTTTCTTCAGAGCTATGGTTATGCCCAAATCAAAACACCAGATCTGAGAATCCTTAAACTTGGGTTCCAGACACAGTTTGTCATTTAAAGGATGGGACTGGTACTTCTTTTGATGCGGAGAAACAGCAGCTGCCCAGTCCAGAAACTGGTTATTGCTGAACTCTAGGAAAGACTGCACACGGACATAGAGTTGCATTTTGCAGCTGAATCTTTCTTTATTCTATGCAGAGCTTAGTAAATAACCTGATAGCCAGCTTCTCACAAATGTTCTTAATTTTCTTTTGTACAGGCCTTCATTTGGAATTGTGAATGTGCAGTAAAGAGCTTGACTGAGCTGTTTCGGAAACCAGTAAATCCTTTAATTTTATATTCCAAAGCTTGCTGTCCCCTTCTCCTCTAACACCACAGCTCCCATGTCAGCTGTTCAAATGAAGTTGAAAGTCAGATCGTTGTGGATGTGAATGACAGGTTTGGATTCTCACACAGCTATACAAGATTTAGATACAGTGAAGATAATAGGCGATGCTTACTGCGAGGCATCAAATAAGAGCTTTCTTCCCGTGCCTGTGTTGAGTTTAGCTACTGGTGGCTGATGATGTTGGGCCCTCTGTACAATTAATCGTTGGTTTGTCGTTATGATGTGTAACAATTATGCTCTGCAAAGTGGAAAAAATTATATGGAAAATACCAAAATTACTGAGGAGTGCTATAAAAAGTTACCAACTGAAACTGTAAATCTAGCATTAAATTTCTAAGATTGATTCCTAAGATAAAAATGACGTTTATAAAATATTTCCAAACAATGAGCTCTTAATCTATCACATTGAGCAGTGAAACCATCTGAGAGGCTTGGAATATGAAAGGTAGGAAACATAGCACTTGGTCTTTTAAAAGGATTGGATTTTCCCATTGGAACCTCAATAGTTCATACCACAATGGGGCAGAGGATTTAGTCAGAGACAGTGAAAGACCTCCTGAAAACATCTTCTGAAATTTCCAAGAATGGTTGTGTACTCAAAAGTCATACTTAAAAGTTATGACTGAGGGTGAGAAAAAGAAGTTTGCATTGCAGCATGTTTTTTTGAAGTGTACACATCTCCAAGAACAGGCTTAAGATTACAAGTATGTATTTATAGTTATAGCAATGGGACATTTGCGTGAAATCCGTTTGCAAGTTTCCAAAGAGGGCCTATTGTTTTGGGTGTGCTGCAGCTTTGGTTTTGACCCTTTTGTCCGGTGTTGGTGGCCAAGCAAACAGGAAGAGCACTGCAGCGTTTTTGTGCTATCACAGTGGAATTTGGAGCAAAGCAATCCTGTTGTACTGCTGCAGTCACACCCCTGCGCCCCCCCTGATGGGAGGAGAAGTCATCCCATCATCCACTTTTTGAAGTGATCTAGAACCAATGTGTGAGTAGGTTCAATTTCTTCACAACCTTCTGCAAAATTTGAGAAATAACATGTATTAAAACGTTGATAAGTTTTGTCTTTTATCCACTTGACTGACAGCTGATGACAGAAGAAACGCAGAAACTTTTCAGTGGCAAGGCTTGGGTAGCCATGACAGTAAGAAGATCCATAAAGGAATTTTGCAACATATCATTCAGATGTTGGATTTATTTTGTAGCCTTGTGAGAGGTTTTGCCTGAAGCACTGTGAGTTCAGTGGGTGATAAACTCCCAGCATTTTAATTGGAGCTGGATGAAACACACTTGCTGCAGGGCTTGGGGCGCTGCTTCTGCTAAGACGTAGTCATTGCACAAAGCTAAAGCATGTACGTATTCTCTTTAGTATATATCTAGAAAGAATTCTATAAATGTCCCTTCCACATTTTTTGTATCTGTAAGTTTGCGTGACAACTAGCTTGGCAAGGACAAGAACATGCTGAGAAAAGATCTCAGTACAGTTGGTAACCTTTGCATGTTTCTCTTACATGCAGGGTTTCTTTAACAGCAGGGATTGCCTTACATTGTGAAACATGTACATAGAGAGTGAAAGGAGGCTACCCTGTCCTGCCACCCTATGGAATATAAGACTTGGGATATAGTATCACCTCTCTAGTAATGTCAAAGCAATCCACCGGTTAAAGAAGGGATGTGCTTGGGTTCGGTCAGACCCCAGAGTATGCAGGACAGTTCAGAGAATGGATTTCCTTGTTGTTTTCTCTCCAGTGTTTAAGAAAGTCAACCTCCATTCTTGTCCTGTGAGCTTTGCGCCTTTCATGTTGGGAGTCACCGCAGCATCTGTGGAAACAGCAGGCATGATGGAAACGATGGGAACTGTAGAGGAAGGTACTTAGATACAGGTCAAGAAAGTGGCAGCTGGATGCTTGATATACACCCCAGGAAGATCTCGGAAACTGTGTGGGTGTCCTGGTTCTTACAGAAGCATGGCCCTCTGGTTCTTAGAGGAAAGCTCCTGTTGCCATTTTCACAGTGATGAGACTTTACTGGTCTTACTGGCACTCATTGTGTTTAAGTGCACGGGGGTAAGCTTGGTGTCACACCTCCGAGGTGAGTGATACGAACCCAGACAAGGGCGTCTGAAATTGGCATGTTAACACATACGGAGGTTACTTTCTTCAGGTCCCTAACTAGAGAGATGAAGCTAGTAGAAAAGAGATCAGTCAGCCCAAGGAGAAGCAGGTCTTGTTTCAGAGTGCGTGCATGAGATGTTGACACAGGCCGTTGGGTGTGTAGGCAGCAATGAGTGTTCACCTCGCTGCCTGCTCAGAAGAGGGGAGAGTGTTTCTAAGCTGGAGAGTGTTTCTAAGCTGGATACTTATATTTTGAACCTCAGTGTTTTCACTCTGGAAACCATTTGGGGCCAGGCAATTGAAACAATTGACTGAACTAAAAAGCATATAGTTTTTTAACATGTAACTTAAATGCCGGGAAAAAAAAAAAGCCAGTGAAATCCACTGGGCAGATCACACGTTCAAGTCTGAAACTTGCAGCTTCTTGTTTCTTGTCAGCATTTCTCAAAGAGTGGTGGTGCAAGAAGTATTTAAGACGTGAATCATGCGACATAAAACAGGGTAGCTACCTTAGCTTGCCACTTGGCTGATGATGGCCACGAACAGCAGAGCTTATTTGATGCACTGCAAATAGAGGAGTAGGCAGGAGACACTGGCAACACTCCTGAGAGTCCTGCATTTCTCCTGCTTTCATTTTTAAATCAGGCTATTGGTACACCTGTGAAACAACTGATCAAAAATACAAGATAGATAGTGAAGCTTTCTGTGGTGTATCATACAAACAAGCTTGAAAAGAGACATCCAGGGTGTATTAAGCCAAAATACCCAGTGACTCTGCACAGTATGACTCCTGCATGGCCACGTTAACTTACCCTCAGTGAAGTGCTTTGGATCCCTGTGGCATTCTTGGACATGCGCAAGTGCTTTTGTCCCCTATAAAAAGGGAGAAAAATAGGAGTGTTGTGAGGCTGTGTTTTTAATATCTGGAAGGATTTCAGTGGCAGAGTTAAAGACTCGCTAAGCTTTGGAAAGAAGGTGGTGTTTCAGCACTGATCTAAGCCAGACTGAGACCGTACTGCCCCTGAAAAGGGTGGTCTTGGTCTTTATGAAACAGTATGATGAGTTTCTAGTGAATCCCTTGGGTTGGAAGGGAAAACTGGGTTGTACTCATATTGTGGGTAGATGCGATACTGCTTTCTGGCAGTTCTGCCTTTCCCGAGATCCTTGATTTGGATGTATCATCCACTCAGTTCTCTGGGAGTTGGGTCAGGTCCTTAGTCATGCCTAACTCTACAAATGAAAAAAGTAGTGTTGAGGAAACAGAAACAGAGTCCTGAAAGGAAGGCCATCTTAATCTTGCTCAAAATCTAAATACTCTGGTACCTCTTTTCTGCATTAGTCGCTGGTAATGAAGATTATCCGGTGTTTATAGAACCCCTGTCATAAAAAAAATAAAAAAATTTCAAAAACCCCAAACCAAAATAACATAGAACAAATTTATCAGCACTCTTCTTGGAGGAAGATAACAAAATTAGAATGTCTTTTCAAATCCAGCTAGACTTTCACTTAAAGAGAAAAACTTTTCCCACATAAAGAACCTTCAGGGATTTAGTTAAAATGTGCTAAGATAAAATATATACCACATCTCACTCTCCTCAAAAAGCCTTATTATGTTCATTCCCATTAACTCCGTCCTCAGGGTATTTAGTACGTCTGCAGAACATATTATGGCCATTTGGTTCTGAATGTTTTTGCAGGACTGTCACTGAATTTAAGTCAGAAAATGGCTAAAACTGTGAACAACATTTCAAAGACTATAACAAGAGTTTTCAGTAATAAGTCACCAGATAGAAATGTCTCACTAATTCCCTGTCAGGCTAGGCACAGTCAGAGTTTGAAGGAGAAGGTAAGACATATTTTATTTGATGTATCTTGATATGGTGCTGTCCAAGTGAAACTCTGCCAACATTTTCACTTTAATTTTGCATTGCAGAACCCTACCGAAAGTTGTCTGACTGCTGTTCAGTCATTAATTTCTTTCCAATAGCAGCCCTTTCACCCTCAGAGGTGAAGTTGGAAAACTGGCGTTGACTCTGCTGTTTCCATCATTTTCATGTTATTTACCCTCGAATATCTGCACAACATAGTTGTGTATGTCCAGCTTCCTCAGCAGGTAAAGACTTCAATCATATTCACGAGGCAGCAGCATGGCGATTCTTGTACCAAGAAAATTCTTCTTGAAGGTTAGGTAAAGCCTCTTCATAGATACACACAGCGGAAGAGTAAAAAGACTTGATTCTTATTGACTCAGATGGCTTTTATATCTAAGTAGGAATCCTTTAATTCTGAAGTTCAGTGCTCTAGCTTTCTCTTGCAAGGCTGAACATTTTATCCGTGAATTTCCTGCTGGACAAAGGAATGGTGAGCTCCTCTTTCTCAGGAAAATGAACTGCTGCGTTCATTATCATCAGCTCTGTACAAAATGGTTTGCCAGACGTTCCAAGCATGAGGTAAAGTCCCTCCTGGGCCTGTGCTGCAGTCCTCACAGTGGGGAAGACAAGCTTTTGAAATAATTTCAGTTTTTATTCATTAGCATGTATAAAAATAGGACATTTGATCCATCCAAAAGCAAACAGCCAGAGTATACTGTGTCACCCAGCTGGCGTACAGGACAAAAAGGTGGAGATGCAAGAGAGCACAGCAGCACTGGCTCAGAACAAAGGTCATCTGCTGCAGTATCTTCTGCCAGATGCAGCCACTTGCAGATACTTGGAGGATGGGCATATGCCAGACTTTTCACCAACTTTTTTTTTTTTCTTCTTGGTCAGATCCTTTTTCTCCTTAGTAGACCTGTCTTCCAAGTGTCTGGTCTTCTCTTGGACCCCTCTAAACTATTTGCAGCAATAACATCTTTTGGCAAGGCATTCCACAGGCTGACTATCTGTTGCATGAAGAACCATCTCCTTTACCTTGAGGTTGGCTCCTTCTAGCTTAAGTTTATGGCCTTAATTTTTGTACTGGAAGAGACAGTGCATAACTGATGCCTGCTGATCTGATCCTGGCCACTCTTGATTTGTAGATCAGTACCTTACCTGTACTAAAACGACCCCTTTCGATACTGAAAGGACCATATGGAAGTAGTTCCTTGTATGGAAGTTGTCCTGTAGCTTTGGTCATTGCAGTTGTTTTTCATTCTGATACAGCCTTTTTCAGTTGAGGGAATGAGAACCACACACCACATTGAAGATGGGATAGATTCATACAGTCACATAATTAGGTTTTATGTGTTGTTTATTTCTTCTTGATAATAAGTATTATTTTATTTTCTTCTATTTTAATTTTGCTATTTTGACTCCTACTGAGTTGATGTTTTTATGGAACTAGCTATCCTAATGTCAAAATGCTGTTCCTGGCTGTTAATTGTCAGGTTTAAGTCCATCATTTCCTATGTGAAGTTACAATTTTTTTTTCCCCCTCCATGTGCATTGCTACCTACATTGTCAATCACATGCCATCCTATTGCCCAGCCACCAAATCTTGTATTGCCTCTTAGCAATTCTTCCTAGCTGCCCTCATTCTTACTGTCTTGAATAATTTATCAGCAGCAAACTTTCTCACCTTTTGGCAGTTATTTATAAGCATATTGAATATCAGCACAGTTCCCTGAGGAAATCAGCTGATGATCTCTTTCCACTGTGAAAGCTTACCCTTTGTTTTTTGTCTTTTAACCAGTTATTTTTCCTTGAAAAGAATTTTGTCCTACTCCGTAGCCATGCAATGTTCACACAGATATGATTAAAAGGAGGAAAATCAAAGTAAATCATCACCAGAAGCAAAATTTCTGCAGATCAAAAAACTCCAAGCAGAGCCGAGCTGTGCCCAAACAATAAATGCGGTTGCGTAGCAGTTGTAATCACTTCAAATCCACACAGCCTGTATATGCTTATCCCAAAATGTGATATGTCACCCAGTACTCCAGACAGGGCATCCGCTGGGCCACAGAGTGAACTGCCAGGCATCTGTGAAGGGGCACAAATACCCAGGTGCAAAGGAGAAAGATGTGTTGGGTTCATTTTGTTTTGTTTTTCAAATTTCACAAAACCACCTCTCTGCTTCTGGTCTCTCAGGGTCATCCTAAAGGGAAATGCTGAAGTCTGATCCTAAAACTTAAATCCCCGGTGAAACGCAAAAATCATGCTGCCTCCTCTTTTATCGCATAGAGGGTATTTCTCCATTGCTTTCTGTCTCTTCCAGACGCTGGTCTTCTAGCTACAGTCTCTCTTCTCTACCTGTTCTAGCAACCAATTACTTTCAAGATGGTCAGAGAGGCTTCTTTATCCAGACGCTTCAGTAACACAGATTACGGTGTCACCCGCAGAGAGATGCATTGAGGCAGCATGGTGGAGCGAAGTGGCTGGGAGGAGCAGCCTGGAGTTGAGGGCCGAGCCGGGACAGGAGGAGCTTTTTACACTGATTTTGCTGAAGAGCAGCATGATTCCTATGTATAGATCTTTAGTGTAATTGTGTCTAGATCATACATTGCTTAGAGTTCATTAGTTGCCCAAGAAAATGTGGAGATTTAAGCCTGAAAAGATGTGTTCTCCAAGCTTTATCAGATGGTAAACCAAGAATATTCCCTCTCCCTGAAAACCTCCCCTCCTTATTAAACTGCTTCTCTGCTCAGGCTGGCTCTTGTTTAGCAGAGTTGCTGTGTTCTTGCAGGTCTCTTGTTCTGGAGTTGAGGTAGGTAGAGCAGATAGTGGCTGTGTGCCCTGATTTTGGCCAGGTTAACAAGACACGTATGTGGCAAAGCTGGGAGCGGCAGTCAGGCTGCCTAACTCTTTCCTCACGTACGGTTGTGCTAGCTGTGGCCACCAAGCACTCTCCATTCAGATAAACCCCTGTAAACCTGCAACCAGCTGGGAGCGGGATGCTGTAATGGAAAGCATTGGGCAATCTTAATTTTAGGCATCAAAACAGGCAGCTTGTGTGATCGCTACAAAATGGCTTTATAGCTAAATTAGCTTGGTTGCACAAGGTTCTTGGTGCAAGGCCTGCTTTGCTATCTATCTAGCACATTTACAGGCAAATCTTCTTGGGTTTAGGACCCCCAAAAGACCAGCCAATATTTTTTTATGAAAGGCTTTGTGTTCTTTCAGTCAGTGCATATTTCCACTGTTCGCTGAGCTCTGTTGTATTTGTTGGCATCTCTGCTTAGAGGATCTGTTTGTTATTTATTGTCTGAACACCTATTCAACAAACAGCTAATGAGTCAGTGTTAATGGATCAGGTCAGTTTTCTAGCAGAGCAAGTTGATGCATTTAAAAAAAATAGAAAGTGAGAATGATGTGGATGCTTGGGAAATACCTGTAACGTTTTTTCATCCAAACAATTTCATGCTGCCCAAAGACCAACAGGTACTTCTGAGAACCAAAAGGAGAACGTCTAAAGGATCTTTGGTGCTGGGCTGAGTTTACTGATTAGAGCCATGTGAAATGCCCATCCTCACCTCATCTCCTACTCACCTGTCTGGGCTCGCTGAAAGGACAGATTTCTGCCTTGCTCTGTCCCCATCCTGATCCCACCCTCAGGCTAAAAACATGGCCATCATGCAGCATTTGTTGAAATTAATCTCTGTCCAGATGGAGCTACAGATAATAGCTGTGTCAGTCCATGGCCTATTTTAGTTGTTTATTTTGTTGGGGGAAGCACTAAGTCTCGAAAATGTTGACTCTTACAAGAGGATGTGCTGGGCATGCCCGTATGAATAAGTGATCTGTAATTGTGTGCAAGTGCTTCTACAGGCTTCAAGCATATTTTTGCAGGTGCCCCATCTGGGGAAGAAATGGCCACGAATGAGACCCTAAATAATGCTAAACATTGCAGAGACCATATCCATGAAGTATTTAAAGATTTTTATAAACATCCTGGATTCTGAATTTACAAAACACCATTTCCTCCATCTGCACTCAGTGCTCATCATTTTGTTACAAAACCACTTCATTCCTTCATCACTAATAGCTCCCTTTGAATACTGAATTGCCTCATTAGGCTCTTTTATCCTGTGAATGAAATTCTTCCTCTGAGTCAAATAGGCAGTCCTTTATTTTTCGCATTGATTTTTAGTTAAATATATCAGGCTGGCTCTAAGTAATCAATAAAGCAGCGTGGAAAGACTTCCGATCTTTGAAATTATGTGGCATAGGCCTTTTATTATAATGCCTCTTTCTTTTGAAATCTTGTGTTTAATGGAAGCTACTTGCCGCTGGTTTAAACATACGGCTACCCTGTTTGCTCTCGTCCAAAGATTTACTCCTTTCCCTGCAAGAGGGAATGGCAATTCCAAAAGCCTGATTCCGACCGCGATATAACTTGGCAGAATCACCCCTAATGATGGGGGTCACGCTTGTGTCAGACAGCTGGAGGAGTTCGCAGAGTTGGAGTGGTTTGCTGAATTAGTGGATCAGTCAGCGGAGAAGTTAGAAAGAACGCTCTGCCTTGTGCTTTGATGCGATAGCTCTTGTCAGTTGTTAATAGGAGCGAAATAACCACTGTTATGATGATATTGGCTGCTGTAAATTCGTCTCCCTAATTGATCTGTCGAGCAGATTGCGTGTTTCTAAATATGGGTATAAGTCGCTTCCTTCTGTCTCACTGGTTTTACAGTTTAGGTAAATGAATGCAGATATTTTATTGCTCCTTTAATGACTAAGTGGAAAACCATGGATGGTTTTCTCAGCATATCATCTCCCTGTAAAGTGCAAGGTCTTTTGGGACCTGAAGGTCTGGATTTGGTAAAGAAATAGTTATAGGTTGTTCGTTAAAATCCTGCCAAAGGTGGGCCAGAGAACTGTCTGATTTACTGCTCGTGGCTTTAGGGAGAGGTGAGGGGGACTCAGGTTATGCATACACCAGAAAATTGTTGCAAGGAAAGCTAAGGCCATCTTGAGTCCAGCATGTGCTAGCAGAGAAGAGCAAGATGATTTGCTCCAGGATGCAACTGGGAAGTTGCAGTGCTGCACTGTGTTGATCTCACATTACCTTGCATCAGTTTAGCTGCCGGGCTGCCAGAGGCCACGACATGAAACTCACCATCCAAATGGCAGCTTTATCGAGAGCCAGTGGGAACAAACTGTTGGCGTTTTGTGTTAGGATGGACTAAGCATGGCTGTATGGGAAAAAGGTGGATAACAATTGCTGGTGCATTTGTACTCTTTGGGTAGCTAGCTAGCTAGATAGCTAGTTTCAGCTTAAGTGGTACTTTCTGAGAGTATGTGAAACTGTAAAAGACAAAGGCAAAAGCCAAATAAGAGCAATTTGTTTTGTAGTGCATAGGCAGAAGGGGACACATTTACGAGCTGTCAGATTATGACAGTCCCCTTGAAATCAGCCCCACACTAATGCAGACAGCACAGCATGTTGTGGCCAGCAAGGAGCTGATGCAGGCTCTCTGTGTGTTATCACTTGGCATGAGACACCTATTGTGATTTACAGGTGGGCTGGGGTGAGTTAGTGGCTGATAACAAGTTAGGGTGTCCTCACCTTCAGATTTAGTTTCTGGATGTTTCTGATGTGTTTTGTGATGCTCCATAAGTTACTTAACCCCTCTGTGCTGAAGCTGACAGAGAGGTTGTGAGACTTTAGTTACTGTTTTGGGGCTGATCTACAGTTTCAAGTGAAGCTTGTCCGTACTATCACTGAAGAAAACTGTTGGCATATTGTAGACCAGCATTAGCTGTGATTCAACTTGGCAACTACAGCTGCCTGACATAAGCACCTGCTATCATGCGATTTCTAATCTTGAGGGAACAATTAGTGTGCTTAGACCCAATGATGTGCATTTCAACGGGGCCGTAAGGCTGCTGTCGGGGGCCTGGCGCAGTTCCTTGAAGTGGTATTCCCTGTTCTTCATGAAAAGCCCTTCCACAAGAGCATTTTGCTTTTCCAGACCCGGGATTGATACTTCATGTATGAGTCAACAGCTGTTGAGCTGAACTTGGACCACTCCAGTCTGCGCCAGCAAAATCGCAGCTAGCATTAATGTACCACAGGCAGTGGAAGCAAAACAGCGGTGTGTTGAAGAACTGGCAAAAGGGGGGAATCGCTGCTGTGCAGCACAATGTCAGAAGCCCAAAGTTACCGTAAGCAGAAGTGGGTCTTTTTGAGAACACTCACAAGTACATATGTCCTCAACGTGCNACTGGCAAAAGGGGGGAATCGCTGCTGTGCAGCACAATGTCAGAAGCCCAAAGTTACCGTAAGCAGAAGTGGGTCTTTTTGAGAACACTCACAAGTACATATGTCCTCAATGTGCTGGACATGTGAAATACCACGTAATTAAAGTTGAATGGATTCTTATGGCTGTTACCCAGCACAAAAGCAAACCTTGGAGCTGGCTTCCCAGCTGAGACATAAAAAAAAGCTGGGTGAGGTTATTGAGAGGAGTGTGTGGGGGACTTGGGGAATAAAATGCTGTCACTCAAATCCCATCTCTCTGGGTGGCCGTGTGGAAGGCAACCTGCTTCCCTCTTGCAGGCTTTGAATAATGATCTCCACTTGCTGAGAGTGGGGTAGCAACATTGGAGTCAGTTGAGGTACACCAGTTTATGCGTGATGGGAATCAGCGAGATGGGGATCGGTGTATTTACTGCCTGCCTGGCAGGCATGAGAAAGGATATTTGTGCCATTTACAAATGTGTAGAATATGATTTGTATGAGTGTTCAACATTATAACTTCCTCCTGTGTGTCTAGCGTGGTGGGCAGTGCCAAGGGAGTGCTGCTGGAGCAAAGCTGGGAGGTTGAGGCAATGTTGCTTGGGGAATGGAGGGCATGGGAGAAGAAGGAAGGAACAGGAGCTACTTTTCAAAGCAAGAAGTGAAGACCTAAACAGCACCTAAAGAAGAAGAAATGGAGAGTAACGAGTGAAAAGAAGGAGGGTAAGGAAACAGATGAAGCTAAGATTGGTTTGACGCTTGTGATTTTGCCGTTATCACTAATCCTGTTTCTGCACCTTTCTGCCATAAACGTGCCTGGGGTGGACACAGAAAGGGATGGGGTGGCTTCCTGAGCTTGTACAGGAATACTTCTTCATTGACTTCTTTTTACAGTGAATTAACTATCAGAGCAAATTAAGAAAAGGCTTTCCAATCCAGCTCACCTCAGCATGGTTGTTTGGATGCCCTGTGAGGGGACAGCAGAACAGCACTGGCATCCACATATCTCATGCAGAAGGGTTATCTCTAAGCTTTGTCCAGCAGTTCTATACATGAGAGATCACCCCTTAGCAATTCTGTTAGAAATACTAACTTCCTACCAGCTCCTGTGACAGAGAACTCCACAGCATCTCTTCATGGGTCCTCCTCTGGCCATTTGAAACCAAAACAGGTGTTTTAGTCTGTCAGTGTCAGTCCAAACAACCATGTCAGCATTGTTCTGCTTGTATTGAGGCTGTGTCTCTTTCTCTTCACTGTGGTATGAGTTGGGGCACCGTTTTTTTTTCTTGCAGCTATGTCTAGGGTGCTCAGGAGAGGCCACCGGATGTGTAAGGTGGTCTGGTAAAGAAAGTACCACACTCTTAAAAGTTAGTAATCTGCTTGGTATGGATAGGTAGTGAGCAAGCACCCATACTGCCTATTGACAACCTTTGCCATCCCTAGGCTGCTGTTTTCTTGTGACTGTTTTCTTGGATACTTTACAGTAACCTGGTGGCTGCTTTATTGTGCAGTACCTATTCCCCAGAATTCAGGATCCTTGGGAAACCATCCCTGTAGCCCTGGCTCCACCTTGATGTGGACAAGCAAAGGCAGGGAAGCTTGTAAAAGGAACCTGATTTCAGCAAAGAATCCCTCCAGACAAGAAGTAGAGCCTGTGAGCAGGTTGATTGTGAAGGTATTGCATTGTGTTTGCAACATGCAAAATGGACCTGGTCTGTTTTAGTTATACTGTTAAAAACGGTTGTGGCTTAAAATGCTGTAGGACTGAGACTTCATAGAAACGGGATTTGCTAAAGTGATCCCCTTTCATGATGGCATACTGAGTTGTGAGGCAATTGCAGTTATTTACACAATGTGTAAATAAACTTGCTCCCTTGACTGTAAACCATGTCCATTAGCCTTATGGCCTTGTAATGAATCCTTTTAAAATAAGTAGCTGGGCTGTGCTTCGAGATTGCTAGAACTCACCTGACCAGACTCGTCTCGTATTCCAAGATCTCTCTTGCATTCCTCCTTTCAGTCATTTGCAAAGCTGCCACTTCAGCTCTTGTAAACTATGTCTCCTCCTGCCATGCACTTGCAGTCTGCTTCTCCAGATGCTCCTCTAACCTCTGCTTGGGTGATGCCCTTTTTTTTTTAGTATAAATTGCTCCTTGTGCTTACCTACAGCATGTCTTTCAGTAAAGCAGATACGGCTCTTGGACACTGAACACTTATGCGAGTTGTGGAAATGTCACTCAATGGGCTTGGTCAGATAGGGAACCATTTGCAGTTGATTTTCATGAAAAGTGGCTGATATAAGGAAATAGTATTGACTTGTAGTTTAGAAAATCTAGATTTAGTAGGAAATCTTGGAGAGGTCATCCTACCTGCTGTGCTTGGGTCTGGGATCAGCAAATAAAACAGACTTCCCTCCTTTCAGACAGAATGTTACTGCCACTTTTAAACACCATTGTAGAAAAATGACCCAGCTCCTTCTGGAGGTCTGCAGAGCTGGATTTATTGTCCCCTGCCTGTTTGCTGCAGTAGCACTTGAAATCTTTAGGGCTTATGTTCATGCTAACTCCTTGAATCCAGAACGAACATTTAGATGGTTAGTACTAGTATAAAAAAGTTGCTCCAATGAGTAAATAATAAAATCACTGTTGCATGAAGAAATAGGTACCTTCTCTTCTGTTTCACGTTGGTCTTTGGGTTGTACTTACCATTATGGTGTCTGAGTGCCTGTCAGTAGCACGTTAAATTGTGTGGGAGTAACGTATCAGGTGATGAGTGGCTTGGCTTCATCCTCCTCTTCATGCATATGCAGAGCAGCACTTAGCATTTGTTATGTAAATACAGCATAGTGTATGTTTATATTTGAGAAGCAGTTTTGGTTTTGCATTTGGCTGAGGAAGTGGTGACAATTGCAGTTGTGTGGCCCATTTCTTGTGAACTTCGGTGTGAAATTTGTCCCTGGTTGAATGAAGCTGACAAAAAACCTGAGCTACCGGCCTAGCCGGATTTAGTCTTCTGTATATCCCATTAGCTCTCCTAGTTTTTAGGACCCGAACAGGCAGGCAAAGCCCCTCCCCTTTATTGTCCCCGGTGGACATATTTAAGGGGAATGCATTAAAAAGCATCTCTAGAAAACTTTCCACACCTTTACTTCTTCCTGCAAGCTTGGCCACGAGAGGGATTGAGCCAACTCAGCTTGCACCGTGCCTTTGCTCAGAGCTGTGCTTGCCAAGGAAGGACCCCACAGGATTTGACTATCGCGAAGTAGATGGATTACTAGGAAAAAGGAGACAGCTTTTACGGTAGCGGGGCTGTATCTTAACTACTGCTCAGTCACTTGGGAAGGCTGTAAAGGCTTTCATGAAACTACCAGGCTCCTCCCAAAGCACCACTTGATCTAGTGCATTTTCAGATTCAAAGCTGAGCCTATTAAACTTATCCCTGTACAAAGACCACCCAACACTAGCAGGGTGTGCAAAGAAATTTCTGTTTATAGTTTAGTGCAAGGGTCAGATAGCTTTGCTATGGTTCAGGTTATCCACCCAGAGAAAGCATGCTCTTTTGCTAAGCGTGGGTTACGTGAGTCATTTCTATTACCCAGACCTCTAGACATAACATAAAATAGATGGCATGAAATAGCATTGAAGATATTAAAGATGGGACGAAATTAAGTGTTTTTCCCCTTGCATTCTTGAGCTATAGAGTAATGGATTTCTAGTGTAAACTCAGCTACTAATGCACACATAAGAACCGAGGGCAAACAGTAGAAATGTCAAACTTTGTACTGTAAAGATGCAGAAACTCAGTCAAGGAAAAGGCAACACAGAAGTGCTTTCGCAATACAAATGTGGTGATTAATTTCCTAGCAGGGTTAGCTTTTATCTGCTTCCAAAAAATGTTAGTAAACTGGGTTTATCTTAAGCTGCTTAGAATTTATGACCCTGCCATTATCTGGCATTGCAGAATTTTCTCTCTTTGTTTGAGAATGACCCGTAAGGCCCCAAATCTGTATTTTTACTTTTTCATATTTAAGAATACGTTATTTAAAAGTAAATTCCTACTCAACTTGCGTGTTGCCAGTTCAGGTCTTTTCTAACATTCGTCTGTTGTGATCCTGTGGAATGACTAGGGGATTCAGAATAACAGATCTCACACCCACCTAAGACTGAAAAAATTATTTTTATCTTCCTTTTCTGAAAGGTGTAAATTTTGAACATTAAGTTCCCTCAAAACTGGGAATAAATGATTTGAAGGAGCACCTCTCCCCATTAGAGACTGCACTTAAATATACCGGCTCCCTCGAGTGCTTGGGAACACTTGCATTCATATGTATTTTTAAGAACTTTTCCTACTTAGTAATTAATACTCGTCCTTATATAACACTGTGACTGAAAGCACTGTGCAAAGGGATGAAAATGGGCAGTCTGCCCTGTTAAAAGGAGATGAGTCTACAGTACCGCTGATGGACCTGCTCCCTGAAATCCTCTAGTGCAGTGGAGGTTTAAAGTTATATGTCAGATATAATACTCTCGGTCTGTTGCACTCAGTGTCTGCAGCCAGTCTTTTAACTATTAAACTAATAGAATTTAAGGCTAAGTATTTTTAGCCGTTTTTATGGATGGCTTTGTTAAACTTCTGTTTCAGAGGTTTTGTGATCACAAAGCAGGCTGGAGAGAGTTTCTGTCCAGCTAGTGGATCAAAGTTTAATTCTCATATGGTCATGCACATACATCCATTTAGGGCCAGTGCACCATTTCCGGTAACTAAAGATTGCCTGACTTTCATGATTGCTTCACGGTTTGCATCAAGTCAGAAATACTTCCCATTTGTTGGCCAGAGGAAATGAGTGTATTTTGTTTGAGCTAGATTTGGTCTTGGTATATGATTTATTGTAGCCTAAATGTGTTTCTCAGAATTTTGAAATTTGTGAAGTCATATTGATAACAAAAATTAAAAGCTTCAAGTAATCTCTTGAATACATAAGCTATTATTTTATCTCTACAGGAAACGCAAAAGAAAGAAATGCAAAATAATAGAAAAGGAAAACCCAGTTACTTGACTTACCCTCAGCAACAAAGAAAAGTTTCCTTTCTTTGTCTAGATGAAGGTAAAACAAATCCATAGTCCACCTTCTTGAAATACTCAGTAATTTTGTTTTCTTTATTTTACTCTCTGAAAGTACACACAATTTAGGTAGCAGATTATGTATGTAAAAGATACTGGGAATGAATTGAGACTTAGTAATCAATGCTAGCACTAATTTCCACATCAGGAAATTAGTTGGGGCAGAGCTGGTATTGAAACATGTGGGATGTCTGTATTATCTGAATTGAAGCATGCTTGGTTGTTTGTCTTGAAAAAAAACAGGCTCCTGTTACTTGGAAAGAGCAACTGCTTTTTTTCACTATTTTCTCCTGGGCATCCCAATATCTTTGTATGGGTTGGCAGCAGAAGACTATGAATGTCTCTTTTGGAAACCTCTGGCAGAAATACCTGTTTTCCTTGCAGGTGACTGAGCCCAGGACCAGCATGAGGTCTTGGTCTCTTTGGCTGTCTGTAAATTGAAGCATGGCTCAAGTTGTGAGCTATAGGTCTCTAGAAGGTTAAGGTGGTGACTCGGATCTTTCATATACGCTCATCTGGCCAAGGGGCGTAAATGTGTTCGCACTGCTGCAGCTGAGTGTGATTCCTGAAGGAGATGCAGTTAGCGGAGGGGGAAGAAAATGTCAGGGCAGCACAAAAGGGAGGACAGGTAGAAAGATGACTGTGAGATCTGCCTTGCTGTGATGGAAAAGGGGAAGTTGTTCGGAGTGAAGAAGACATGAACTTCAGTGTGCGGTCACTGATGGCAAGTGGCCAGTCTGTAGCAGCTACTTTCTGTTGCTGTAGTACCACAAACCAGCTCCCAGGAGATCAGTATCATGGTGTGGAGTCAGACCTTCCCCCGATGTATCTAGAGCTGACAAGGCAGTGTGGATTCAGAACTGAACGTGGGACGGAGATCAGGAAACCTGTATGTGCTGAGTCTCCATCCTGTTCTCATTTATCCTCAGGTGACCAGATGGCTCTGGCTCTCTATGCTTTTTCTGACAGACCCATTTACTGCTTGGAACAAGAAAGAAACCATCCATTTATTGCATAGTAAAGAGCAACTTGGAGTTGCATATACAAAATTATTTTGCTGAGCTTCAAAGGATAACCAAACTTTTCTTTTTAAAGAAGGAGACCAGTGGCAGGGGTTTCTCTGCACAGGCTGACAGCCATCCCTACGAGGCTGGCACTGTATGCAGTCTCTGACACCAGCCTTTGACACCACTGCTTTGCATGGCACGCATAATGGATGGCACTGCCAGGACTAGTTTCCCGATGTTGTATAGTACTAAGGAAGGGGCTGTCATCTCCTAAACTTAACCTTACTGATTTTTAACCCAACCATTATTCTGCACAATTGCTATCATTTTCCCTTTTGGCATGAAGCAGTAAAGCCTGTTGAAAACCACAGCAGGGCTCAGCTGTGAACACAAGTAGGACTTCAGAAGCCAAAACATATTTGGCCAAACTTTTTTTGTACAATGTTTTCCTCAGAACTCCAAGCTGTAGTCAAATGTTTCACTAAAATGCCTTGGGAATGCACAAGAAAGCCCTTGATGGTAATGTGTGCCAAGGGAGTTTTGTTTCAGTCTTCAGCCTAGATTGTCCTTAAGGCCTATGGTACTGCATGAAAGGTAATGGAGTATCTTGAGGGAGAGTCACAGGCAGTTCAGATTCATGCCAGTGAGTTCCTTTACCTCCCGCCTAGACCCTTCCAGCAGCCGCAAATTGAGCTGGATAATATAGTCATTACTGCATCTCCCTTTCAACATGCTCGCTGCAGCCAACAGGAGCTACTTGCTCTTGTGTTGGTTATAGTGGCATTTCTGGTACATGTCCTCAGAAGTAGGGAATGTATCTGGATGATTTTGGTACGGAGAGGGAAGCACTGGTGTCATTATCACTGTTGTTTCAGTTTAGCCAGAGTCCCCTTTTACCAGTCTATCCAACTGCCAGTTGTATCAGTAATACCAGTCTATCTAAGAGCCCGTCTAACAACCTCCCCACCATTGTGGTACTCGGCTTCTGTGAAGCCCTAAAAAGATACAGGGACTGGTTCTAGCTGGCACTCGTACCACGGCAGCAGCGTTTTGTGCTGAACTTCACCTGGACTGTATTCTTTTGCAGATAGCCAGTGCTTTTAGCACACAACAGGAGGGGACGTGTTCAGTTGCAAAGCCAGAGCTCAGATGCGAGGGTAGCTCTCTGCATGCTCGCAGGCCCAGCTTTTTGTCTGTGTCGTGGTTTCACCCGAGCTGGCAGCTCAGCCCCACGCAGCCACTCACTCACTCCCGCCGGCNGATAGCCAGTGCTTTTAGCACACAACAGGAGGGGACGTGTTCAGTTGCAAAGCCAGAGCTCAGATGCGAGGGTAGCTCTCTGCATGCTCGCAGGCCCAGCTTTTTGTCTGTGTTGTGGTTTCACCCGAGCTGGCAGCTCAGCCCCACGCAACCACTCACTCACTCCCGCCGGTTGGGATAGGGGAGAGAATCAGAAGGGTGAAAGTGAGAAAACTTGTGGGTTGAGATAAAGACAGCTTAATAGGTAGAACAAAAGCCATGAGCACAAGCAGAGTAAATGAAGGAATTCATTCCCTACTTCCCATTGGCAGACACATGTTCAGCCATCTCCAGGAAAGCAGGGCTCCATCGTGCATCATGGTTACTTGGGAAGACAAACACCATCACTCCGAACATCCTCCCCCTCCTCCTTCTTCCCCCAGCTTTATATGCCGAGCATAATGTCATATGGTGTGGAATATCCACTTGGTCAGTTGGGGTCAGCTGGCCCAGCTGTGTCTTCTCCCAGCTTCTTGCACACCTGCGTGCTAGCAAAGCACGGGAAGTTGCAAAGGCCTTCATTTCTTAGCAACAAGTAAAAACATCAGTATATTATCAACATTCTTCTCATACCAAATCCCATACTAAATCCAAAACATAGTGCTATTCTAGATACTGAGAAGAAAATCAGCTCTATCCCAGCTGAAACCAGGGCAGTCTGGCAGCACAAAGCTATTCGCAAGGAGGGTGGTTCAGCTTTCTGTGACTTTATTAATTTGTTTATTAGCAGCCAGCTCCGGTTGAAGCATTTAATGTAAGTTGATTAAATAATGGGATGCTGTTGCCCTCTTATCCCAACCACGTGACAGGTTGGCTATTTTCAAGTGACTTGTTCTTTTGCGTTAACAAGCAGAATAATTCAAATGAATCGCTTCCAGAAACATGAGAAACTGGAGTGTCCCCAATTATTCATGCCTCTCTTCCCTCTGAGCATCGCTGCAGTGGGCATGCAGTTGTTCTAAACATAGGCTATGTTTTCTTTCAGGACTGTTTTATCCTTGACAACCCGTCAATCACCTGGAACAAAAACTCTGTTCCACCTTTTGTTATTATTCTAATCACAATGTCTTTTCTAGATCCATAATTGTTCTTCATGGGTTATAAAGCCAGCATAATTTGCTGTACTGAAAAACATTGATACTGATTTATGTGGTTTCAGTTATGCAGTGTGCATTTAATTTTATGTCCCATCTCGGGGTAGAAACCTCTGCAACCTGAATATATGCTGTGCAACAGGACCCCTGCTTCTTTTCTGTTATTACTCCTATGGAGAGAAACATGTCCATTTTCAGAAACATTTCTGAAGGTTTGTTTTCTCTTGATGCTCTCTGCTTTCCACAATCACTTCCTTGCCTTGTGGCATGCTAGGGCTAATTTCATGGCTTGTTCTGTGGTTGTGGAATATCTGCTCTTTCCCAGGATGTCTGTAAAACAAGCTGACAAACCAGCCTGGTGCTTAGCACGCTCCACACTTTGCTTCATTGCTTCGGATGGATTTAGTAGCCTTTGAAACCAATTAATGTGCAGCTCTCTCACGAGCCCTATTTGTACTGTGTCTGTGTATCCCATAATCATCATGAAATGCAATTTTAATTTTGCATTTTTAAATTTGGGCTGAAATGGGAGAGAGTGAAAGCACATCTGCATTGTACGTCGTGCTCCACAGGCATACCACTGTGCTCAGGGCATGGGCGTCCTCCACGGTGCAGAGCTGAACTGAGCTGAGGGGCCCAAAGGCAGGGCATGTGCCTGGCTGTGCATGGTTTGTAGCTCACTGCACGCTGCTTTTTCAGGGATGGGTGCGCAGTGACAGCAGCTCTCTTCTGAGGAGTGACGCTATGAGATGTGATGGCTGAGAGTGCGCTCCTGCTCTTACTTGGAGATGGTGGTGAAAACCTCGCTCGTGTGGCTGCTCTTTGCCATTTCAGATAACCTAGTTCCTACCTGCCGCTTGATCATCCCAGGTTAGTGCTGGCTGTGGCACTGTGGGGTGAAAGGAATTTTGTAATATTTGTCAAGATTTAAAATCCCTGTAAAACAACAGAGAAATGTTGGCTCCTGGACTTAAATGTTACTTACTGATAAATACCATTTTTTATGTGCATGAGCATTTGCTAAGTTTTAGTCTTAGTGAGGTAGAAGAGATCTGTTCAATGTGGCTTTGGAAAACACGCTCGTGTACTGCTTCTTTCCTGGCAACTTACTTTCTTGTCCACAATGTAGTGCTTATCTCATACAAGAAATGGATAGCTGAAAAACCCTCTTCTTTTTGAAAGCACCATTTTCTTCCCTTTCCAGGTTCTTGAAGCATGGCAGGACGGGCATAAGCCTGGTCCACTTAAGAGCATGTTAATGTCTTTGGGCCCAAATCTATTGTGTTAAATGGAAGTAAAGCTAAGGCAGACTTTTTACTGTAGTTGTGCTCCTCTGTGTCGTGGAGGCTGGATCCAGCCCTTTGCGGAAGGCCAACTGAAGCTAGTGAATCCTGCGACAATGATCTTTGTCTTGTAGATCTGAGTGCATCCTGAACAGCCCATAGGTGGACTGAAAGCTGTGGACATGAGCGGCCTGGAAATCCTCTTTCTGCCTTTTAAGGTGTGTCTAAGAGATAATGTTTCTCAGATGGCAAGGGCCGCTGCTTCATATTTTGATCTACGAAGACTGTGATTATCTCTGATTTTATCTTTGCTTGTGAACTAGATGATGCTTGTGTTATCATCTGGGCCTTGGTTTAAGGCACATGCTAAGCTCTGCATCTTATCTGTGTACTCTGGCGTGAGGAAGGTTTGTATGTACATTTTAAGTTAATGCCTTTCTGGTATCAGGAGCTGTCTCCCATTTCTTGCATCAGAATAAGAAGAGAGATGAATTATGTAACTGAAAATATCTCTGGATCCCTTCCTTGCCTGAGATTATTGATGCCATGACCCCTCGAGGAGCAAAAGCTGAATAATAGTGGCTGATAAATAGAAAGTGTTTCTCTCTCATTCTCCCCTGCCACTTTCTTCCTTTTCCCTGCTCCACTAATGTATACAGACAATTTTCTGAAACATTCCCTGTTACCTTTGTTGACAAGACCATCTAGAGGCACCAGCTAAGTTTTTGTGTTTCTTGTGGCAGGTACACATTGAGAGCCCAAAGAGTTGAACAGGACACACATAGACACAATGGCCCCAGGAAAAAGACAGAATTATTATTGTTTTAGAAATAAAACACTTGAATACTGTGGACACTTTATAATGGGCTTTCCTAGTTCATGTAAGGATTGCTGCTATCATCAGTCATTTATGTACTAGTCTGGTAGCAGTTAGGGAAATGTAGTATGCGTGGTAAACTAAAAATTACACCTCAGAAGCCATGGAGGTATTGGAGAAAACAAAGAATATATATCTGAGATTTTGTTGTACAACTTTCCAAAGGCTGTGACACAATTCACAGCTGTAGCTCCAGGCACATGAAGCTCCTGGCAAAATGTTGGTTTTCTGCTCACTGTTAAGTGTTCATCTCTGGTAATTGAGCTGATCTGAGGTTGTGAACTGCAGATTTTCTCATATGAAATTCCAAGGAGGGAGGGATAAGGTGTTGTGCTTGCGGTGCTCTCTTAGAAAAAAAAAAAACCAACAAAACCCCCCCCCAGCTTTTGAACTGCTTCTGTTCATATTCTTCTTAGGTTTGGTTATGTTTCTTTCTAGGCTTGGAAGGCTTTTAATTTGGGATGCTGGCAGATATCCTTAGGAAATTTCAGTGGTATCTAAAGTATGCTTGAATCTCTTTCTTCTTCTTCCTTTTTTTTGTGAGAGCTAGGGTTGCTGTCAAGGATGGAAGTATTTTCAAATATTCCAAGTCTGAGATAAAAAAGTTCTGATGCTTTTGTTCAGACTTTTTTGGGCCAAGCCCCTCTAAGCTGACAAAGGGGATCCTATAAGAAGAGTCTTATATTTTTCCTGCCATTTCAGCACTTCTCCTTCCAGTACCACACAGCACCTAGAAATTCAGATTTTCTTTAAAAATGAAAAATTGGAATAAAGATAATGACCTCATTTAGGAATTTCCTAAATTTTGATAAAATTTGCCTGTAGTGTGGTGCTGATTCCAAAGGGCTCCTGATCTCTCAAATGTTTTCTCCTGGGCATCTCTCTCCTGGCTACACAGCTCAGAATTGCAGTGGGAGGCCCAAATCCTGTGCTTCTAACCACCAAACCGCATGCGTATAAGAAACGGTGAGTGAGTTACGGTCAAGCAAAGGAGTGAATTTCTATATGGGTTTCTTCATTTTCTTGACTTACAAGAAACGCAGTGCGCCCCATGCATCCTGATGGCTGCAAATGCCACTGTGAACCCAGACATCAGAAGCTCCTCGTACTTTTTGGCTCGTTCCCTAAAAGTCCCCCCAAAGCCTAGAAGAGCAATGCTCGTATTTTTCTCCCCCCCAAAAGCCCAGGCGTCGCCTCCAGAGGGCACTGCAAACTTGCTGTGCTTGTGGTCACCGGCATGCGATGTGCAAGAGGGAGTTGTTCAATGGGCATTTTGTTGCAATTAGGGGACATAAAAATATTTAACTAATGTTTTGACTGTCACTTTGATTGCAAAGCATGTGTTTTTAGATATAGATTGTATGCACTTTGAACTCAAAAAGTCCCTGTGGCAGCCGCGTTTTGTTAACATGAGGTTGTTGTGCTTGTAGAGTGAATGTGAAAAACATAAATAAGCAGCAAAGGAACAGATCTAACTCAGTAATGAAAAAAGATATTTAATATAACTCTTGGGTCTTCTTGCTTCTCTGTGAATTTGCAGCTGAACAGATGCTATACAAGCAAATATTCATCCAGTAAAAAGATACAAACCCAGAATTCTAAGGAATGGCACAATAGTGCTTAAAGACACCATGATAAACCCTCTCCTAACATTACCGAGAGACACTCCCTTCCTTCCCTAAGTAGTGTCCAGAGCAGACAGAAGCGAACAGAGTGGGAATCGAGGCACAGAGAGGAAGAGGAGAAATCTGAATGCTGGAGAAGATGGTTATGATTATAGCATTAGAAAGTGCTGCTTCTTAGCGTGGCTTATAAGACCATGTTGGAAGCCTGTGGCAGAGATGCTAATCTTTTGCAATGATGAGTTTCAGGATGCCGCTTGTGTCGTGAGTGTCGCTGGGTTCTTTTGGCCTGCCCAGGTTAAAACTGCTGCAGAAGAGCACAGCAGCCTAAGGGACTACAGGAGCCATGAGGGACAAAGTTGCCTGCTGCTCCGCTGCTGGCTGCGTTCCTCAGCACTTTCACGGCAGAAATCCGCTCTGGCTTCACGACCCCTTGGTGTTGCTCTTCTCCCCTTGACTGAGACGAGCTGGGAGGTTTGCCAGTCCCGCGCTGAATCACTGGCTCTTTACTGGAATTGCCCCACTCTGTGTACTGGAGTATGTCCTCCCGGGTGCCGGCTGCCAGCTGCCCGTGCCTGTTGGTGAAGGAATTGGCAGGAAGGCTTGGTGCTGTCTCAGGATGTGCCTCCCAACCCCCCGAGTGAGTAGCTCGCTGGGGTACCGGCGCCAGAGTCGGCATGGCACTCCGCCTGCCAGGTTTGCTGCGCTGACTGTATTAGCCAGAGATGTAGTGTTGCACTCGTGCAGGGGTATCACTTCCAGTGTACAGGCTGATGCAGGTGTCCCTGTGCAGCTCTGTGCCATCTGGACAGACATGGTGAGGCTGAGCTTGCGAGGTAGCTCTGAGGAAGTCCAACACCAGGAGCTAAAAGCTGGTTTAGCCATAAACGTCTCAACTGTCCTGGAGTGGGAACGGGCAGTTTGCTCCAGGCCATCTTGTCGGTGAGGGCACCACAAGCAGTGTTCAGAGAGGCTTCCAGCTTGGGCAGACAGTGCCTCTTGCCGCTGGCTCCAAAACAGAAGCAGCCTTGGGCAGCTCAGCTAAAGCAGCAGGCAGGAGAGCACATTGCAGCCAGTCAGGGCAAGTGGTGGAGAAGCAGCCAAGAGGTCTCAGATGGCATGGTCAGTGGGAAGATCACGCACAGGTTTTTCATAAACTGGAATTTGAGTCCTGTGGAAAATTGATGCTTCAATAGTTGATTTTGGTCTAATAGTCCGACAAAGACTGAAGGTACTGAAATTTATCATTAATTTATCAGACGTTCCAAAGTGTGGTTGTTCTGAAAGTCAAAGCATTTTGATTCAGCTTTCTTTGACCACATCCTCTGGATCAATTGTAGTTCCTTAGGCTTCCATTCTAATTTGTGGCTGGATTCATCTCCATGGTACACAGCAGCAGTTCAGCCTGGGGGGAATATCCCACAGCATCTTCTCAGATTAAATCCAAGCAGAGAAAACAGAGAAAGGAAGGAGTAGGGGAAAAAAGAAAGGAAGAATGTGAGATATCACTTATCCAAGACAGTGTGGTAGCTGAGACAGACAGTGATTAATGAAGAATTGACCTAAAAAGAAGTGTTTTCAAATGGGTCAGCCGAAGTCTTTCAATTGGGTCAACAGACGTGGAACAAAATCTTTCATTTTGGTTTTCTGATTAAAATAAAATAAAAATAACCGCCTTTTCCTTCAGAAGGCATTGGCAGAAAGTTCGCAACCAGCTCTACTGGTAGCACACAAGAGAAGTTTCTTTCTCTGGCTGGTAGCAAATTTGCATACCCAACTCCTGGCCTTCTAGATAAGACCCCTCTTTTACCTTCATAGTTATATTTGGCCTTATTGGTGAAGCTAATGGCTTGGGTTTTGAGGGAGGCAAATACAGTGGGATCTTGAAATGTTTTAGCAATCCAGAGTATCCTCCCCTGCCATTTGGACTCCATCCTTTTTTTCAGCTGAAAATACACATTTCCCCCCACATCTGCAACAACCTTGCTTTTTGCATTCTGGTCCAGTTTTGTTGCCTCTAGATTTGAGATTGTCTTCTGAATTAGGGGTCCCATCTGTTGTTATCCTGAGCAGCACAGAAATAGAAAATCCTGGGGGTGAATGGGGCATTGCTTTGCAGGACCAGACTGAGCTCTGCATCCAATTTAATGTTCAGTTTAAATTCTGTTGAATATGCACCTTAGATCTTTGTTTTTTGGGAGCAATGTGCCAGGTAAATGAAAATTTATATTTGAGAATTTTCCGTTTCCTTGAAAACAAAACACGTTACTAGTAAGCAAGATAGGGGGATAGGTGAGGAGCAGGTTTGCTGAGAGGTGGGGACGGCTCTGAGCACATCGTTGCCCCCGCTTTTCAGTGCATCTTTTTCTTCTGGTATTTGACATTTTGTACTCTTATTTGCAAAACTAGAACCCCANGTTACTAGTAAGCAAGATAGGGGGATAGGTGAGGAGCAGGTTTGCTGAGAGGTGGGGACGGCTCTGAGCACATCGTTGCCCCCGCTTTTCAGCGCATCTTTTTCTTCTGGTATTTGACATTTTGTACTCTTATTTGCAAAACTAGAACCCCAAGGAGGCTGTGTTTATGTCCAGCCAGGCACTGAGCTATCCTGTCTTATAAAACGTGTCTGCAAACATTTGGCCTCTGGCCAATTTCAGAGCTGCTTTGAATAAACTTATGTATATGAACTACTGTGTAAACAGTTCTGGGCACAGCAAATAGGAATGGCATAGCTTAGTGCCTATTTGATGACACATTCTATGAAGACATCTCACTTGTAAAACAGTAATACATCTATTAGCTGAAACATGTGACTTGGGGGTCACTTAACATTCAATCAAAATGAATAACATTCAATCAAAACAACAAATCCAAATCTTGATCTGAATTTTATACCCTGCGCATCTTCGGTAACAACGGAAGAGGGTCTTCATGTGGCTACTGTCCAGTGGGATGTTCACATCATCACTATGCAGTTGAGTCCATTGCTAAATGGATGTGGGCTGGGAAAGACAGCTGGCTGGACTGGGACACTGAAGGACTTATTCTTGAGAAGCAATGACTTTATCTTCCTTTTTGTCTGCCCAAGCCTGTCTCCAATTAAGAAGACCTATTTCTTCCATGTGTCCACATACCAAAATCTGCAAGAAGATCCCTTACCCTATAGCACAGCAGTGTCTCCACTGAGTAGTACAATATGCTTTGAGGATCCTGATTTTCAAAATACTGATAAAAGGTGGGTCTGGATAGTAAAGTCAGAGTATAATTCTTGATCTGAATCCTCCATAGTCGCAGGCGTTCAAACCCTGGGCTTTGGTATATGCTGTTGTAAGAGACAAGAGCTAGCTGCAAAGTTCAGGTCAGGAACCTGACTCTGAATTTCAATGAGTTACAGGGATTGTCCAAGCAAACAGTGGTTACTGTATGTATGGCTGAATTAAAAACAAGTAATTCTTTAGGAAAAGAGAAAGCAACAGACAGCTTGTCACTCACTGTGTTTCTTTTGAATTGGAATAAAACTTTTCAAACCTTAAAAATAAAGCTGTGAAAAGCAGCTACTTTTTATGTAGGCTTCGCACGATGTAAAAATTCACAAGAAAGCAGAGGGCAGAGATTTTGTCACTGGAATCTGAATCGGATTCATTTTCTGGATTTGACCTTTGCTCAGATCTGAATGTAATTTTAGATGCAAGGTCCCCAAAGTCTACCCTTGGATACTACCAGTATGGGGTAGACTGTATTGCTCCAATAGTATGAAAAAGGTAAAATGAACTTTGTTATTTTTGTTACTGTTCATTGTGAACTCAGGTTTCATAAAACACTGGTATCTCTGGCAGAAACATGGCATACAAATGGTAAGAATGACCATTCATTGGACTGTGAACAATCGAGAACGTGAGGAAAACCTGGTCACCTACATCCTGTTTCATCTTGTGGCATGAAATGCTGACCTCAGTATTTCCAAGCTGGTATGCAGATTTCAGCAGGAGGAAGAGTGATAGGGAGGATGTATATGTTTGACATACTTGATGTACAAGTGCAACCACGCAAACTGGATCGCATCTGTTTGCTGANTGAGGAAAACCTGGTCACCTACATCCTGTTTCATCTTGTGGCATGAAATGCTGACCTCAGTATTTCCAAGCTGGTATGCAGATTTCAGCAGGAGGAAGAATGATAGGGAGGATGTATATGTTTGACATACTTGATGTACAAGTGCAACCACGCAAACTGGATCGCGTCTGTTTGCTGACATTTGATTTCATTTTTCACTGCAGCTCTGAGTTAAACACTGTAGCTGGAACTCTGTGATTTTATGACTAAGCAAATGGGTTTGTAGACATGCAGACTAAGGAAGGGCAAACCAGGTGTCATTTTTTGGGTGTAAGAAGTCCCTTTTTATGATGGAGAGAGAGAATTTACATTCCCTTTGTGCACAGCATGATCCAGTGTGGCTCTTGTCCTTTTCCACTGCACAAGGTGTGAGTGGTGCCTGCAGGAAGGATGACAGAGGTGTTGAGTAGCTCTGTCGCTTCTTTGCAACTCTGTTCTGAAAGCGTGGAAATGGCCCAGCTGCCTGGCATGGCAGTGCTGCGAAGGTCGGAGCGTGTTGTATTGGAAAGAGCCGTCCTCCTTCCTGCACTGCCTGATAGAAATCCCAGGGAGAATTTTAAGCAAGAGTTTATTTGAAAACAGATGAAAGCAAGCAAATTAATCAGCTAGCAACAAGAATATGATGTTCTGGAAGACTTAAGCAGTCTGAATAATGAGCCAGACGTGCAGCCAGAGGCAGTGGCAGGCTTGCCAGTGTGAATACCCAAGGAAAATGTGGAGCAGGACACTCGTGTCAGCGAACAAGACTCTGCAGCAGCCTACTCTCAGGTCTTGTGTTTGCAGTCAGTAGTGGGAGGGAGGCAAGATGGACACACTGCAGCTGATGTTCTGCACATGCTTCCTCAGCAGTTGCCATCCATCTGAGAAAGAAGAAGAAACACAAAGAAGAAAGCCCTTTTCTTAATAGCGATGTTCCTCCTCATTAAACCCCTCAATTTATGGCGCTTCCAGAAAGAAATTGAAAATATGCCGGTTTGGTGCTGCTGAGAGTCTCCAGTTTTAGTGTGGTGCTTTAGGGAGTGTGGTCCCCCTGAAGGAGCTGCAGTGCTCTGCTCTGTGTCAGAGGCACCAGCACGTCACTAGCGCAGGGTCAGTGCTGTCCAGCTGGGAAGACCTTTCCTTTACCACTGAGTTGTAAGGTTCAGGCTGCCTTTCTCTTCTGCCTAATTTTTGTACTGGTAATTTATGAGGGATGGTAGGTGCAGCCAAGAGTGGGTAAATCGATCTGTTCACGTGGGAGGGAATACTGTAACGTTCTGCCTTTTCTGAGAGAAATAAACAAATCTCTCATCTCTCAGTGTTGCTGCTGAGAGGAGACTCTGCGCTGGAGTGTCCATGTATTGGGAATGGGTGAATGGGAATAATATGTAGGAGATGTGTCAAAGAAGCCTTAGAAATATGACTCTGTATTAATTTCTCTGTTTTGGGTAACTCAAACATGTTAAATGGTTCTTGCCGTGAGCTGGGAGAAACAAAGGAAAAATAAGAATCTGTATTTACATTTTGTAATGAATTTGCTTAGACTCCATTTATTCCTACTCTGAGTTTACTTTTCATTAGTAGCCTCCTGGTAGGAAAGTCTGCTGGAAAGATGCATTTGAACTTAATGTAGCAGTTGATCCACAAGAGATGAATTTTAAATGTGTAATCCTGTGATCTTGCTGCGGAAGTGTAATACCAAGGGTCACACACAACTATTTAAACATTTAAAAAAAACACCCTGTGTGACTTGGAGTTATCATTCCTAACATGGAGCTGCAGCAAATAATTCTTTACCAAGAGTTTTTTTAACACAAACAATTTTCAATAACAAATGCCTTTGATAATACTTCCAACTGTTTGTTATCAGGAAACATGCAAGCAGAGAGGAGGAGATTTACTGATTAAGTGAGACGTTTCACGTTTTTCACCCACTGCAACTTGCATCCAGCTGCAGACCTCGGTCCGGTCGTTGAGATCAGTCAGCAGCGAGGGCCAGATGGGGAGCTCCTTACCGATTCCTAACCCGGTGTCGCTGACGGCTGCGGGGTCGTTGGCGGGAGCCCCTGCTCTGCAGTGCGACAGAGTCACATCTTGTCCCCGAAGAACCTTGCTATCTTCCTTTACAAAGACAAATGGCTTTGCTTTGCACAGGAATGCATTTCCTACTGGTTGTCCCCAGCACTGTTTTTTTCCAGTGAGGGGTTAACCTTGAAGCCCTTGAAGGACCAGCAAATTGGAGTTCAAGGGTTCAGAAGCAGCCACTGGGCAGACAGCTGCTTCCCTTAAAAGGTTACCAGCGTGTATTGCTCACTAACTCACCATCCTCCTGAGTACGCCTTGAGAGAACGTTCTCACCCAAGCCTTTATTGGAGATCGTTCTTCTCTATCCTTCTATTAATAAGCAGGTGATGTCAGCCGGTTCCTCCTTTCTCCCTCCAGGCAAAAATCTAACCACAATGAGCAAATAATAGGTGAGATTTGGAGAGGGGATGCTGATGGTGTTGGAATGCACGATGACCCCAGGAATAGGCACTGCCACTGAGTCAGAAGATGACATCAACACTCCTGCTCCGCTGACAGGTTTGCTATCTGCAGAAAAACCGGGCTTAGGCCTGTGCTCCTATTGTGTTACAGTTAATGCTGGCATTCACTGGCAGGCAGTGGCTGCTGTTAGTTAATCTGATCAAGCGTTGTTTAATGGGGTGGATAACAGCAATGTAAATTCTAAAGGGGTGATGCCATGCTCTGGTCTGGAAATGAAAGTGGGCTCAGGTCACAGTGGGGAGTCACCCTCTCAGTTCACTGCTTATCTGGGTGCGTGTCCTGGTTGGGGCACAGCAGGACTGCAGATGCTGTGGGTGTCTCTTCGGAGCAGAAGCAACTTCTTGGCTGGGAATGAAATGTAAAACTGGGATTTGCCTTCCTTGTCCTCCTGCCACTTTTCCTCTCCACCTTTGCCTTTCCCTCAGACTCCAAGGGGGCTGTTCAAAGCATTGGGAGTAGGTGCAATGAAATGGTCTAAGGAGAAGAGTGGGATACTTGTGTGTCTTCCTTGCAGTGGCCCTTCAAAGAATTTTCAGGATGGAGAGTACAGTCCTGTTGGGAAAACGTTTTCCATGTGCCTGTGAGATGGGAAGGATGGCTGCCAGGTGAGGAATCCTCTGCCAGATCCCTCTGCGACAGGCTCTACAACATGCAGCGTAGCCCTCTCCTCCACGCCCACTCTACACTAACATAGGTTTTTACATATTCCTTGTCTGCTGAGTCACAAATACTGCATTTTTCTTGCAGTATAGTGATAGGAAGTTAATATATTTACGGTGAGCAGAAGCAGTGGCTTGTCTTTGAAGACCTAGGCGTGGTCTTCAGGTGTACACCTCCTCAAAAATACAGTGGGGGCACATCTTCCTGAGCTGTGTGGAGAGTCCTTTCCCCTGATTTTATTCATAAGTCTGTCTGATGGACCCCAGGTTGTTGTGATCTTACTGTGTTGTCTCCATTGGGTGTGTGGAATTAAATGATGGCCATGTCCATGCTGCGTGTTACTGTGTACCTTGGGACAGAGGGTGATCTCGGTAGGTATGGGCTGACAAATTGCAAAGTACTCTGGTAGTCATATGCAACAGTTCACTACAAAAAGGTTTCTAGTTAGTATTCTGGTGAAAACAGGATTTGGGTTAGATTTTTTTCCTGTCTGTGTCTGTAGTCTAAACCTCAGAGCCTCAGCTGATGATGAGTTTGAAACAGAGATAAGTATGAGGCTAATCTGCTTGCACAATACAAGTTGGGAGAAGGGTAGAAAATCAAGAACCAGAGATTATTGGGCTATTAAGATTTTCTTGCTTCCTTCATTCTTCCACTGCTAATCAGTATGTTGCTTTATAATTACTAGAGCCAAAGATGAAGTTTTACTCTGCTCCACCTGATAACGTCCCTTATATCGCAGGCTGGGATAGCTGGAATCTGCTACCTTCTGCTTATTCCTGGAATAGAATAGAAAAGCCACAATAAGGCTTCTATCTCTCTTCACTTATGGAAGGCAAATGGAATCTGAAACTGTCCATGAATCACTTATTATCATTTTTTAAAGACCTTTACAATTTGCTTCCTCCACTCAGAAATACAGAAAGTGTTTTCCAGTATTTGCAGATTGAAAAAAGGAAAGTGCTAGATGATGCAGATACAGTCTCTTGAACATTAAACAAAAATCAGCAAGATGAAGTCCAGACTAGGAATCCAGTAGCTTTAATAGCTGGCATAAGTCAGAATACTCTGAGGAGGATGCCCCTTTTTTAGAAGGCTGAGCAGGTATTATAATGCTCTCCTCTTTTGCCCCCTTTCTATCTTGCTGTTGCAGAAGTTGTTTCGGTGCCACTGTTCTTTCTGATCATGCATTGCAATAGTGCAACACCACTCTGTTTAGGTTCACAGCAGGTCCATGGGGAACTGCTTGAATCCCAAAGAAGTCTGAAAACCATCCCTTGAAAACACATACAGCAATACTGAGTTTTATATAAGCGTATTTGAGACACAGTCTAAAGCTAAGGCTGCCACTCTTTCAAAGAGAAGTGCTTTCTACGAAGAAAAAAAAAGATTAAGCCAGCCTCTTCCAGGCAATTATTTCCAGGCCACATAGCAGGTGTGAATGATGTGAAATAATATTTCAATAGAAACCCTGAGTACAAGAGTTGTGTAACCAGGCACTGTCCTGTGTCAAACCTCAATGGATGTTACTAAGAAGACGGCATTTTTACTCCCAGCTAATGTAGGTAGTGTGGATTTTGTGTTGGTTACTCATGCAGTCCATTTCGTTGTGGCATGACTATTTATTATAGGTGGCTGCATATACACCTGTTACCCAGTAATTACCTTGTTTGTAATGATAAGCCAATGACTAGAACAGATTACTTCAAGTTAATACACATGGATTTAGCTGGACTCTGCCATTGACTTAGTATGTGAACCCAGATAATCCATTAATTTTCATGCAGCTTGTTATCCTGCATTTAATTTAGAACAACCAATCACACTAATCTTTATAAACCTCTTGGTCGTCTTTGACTAACTTTTGTGGTAGGAGGTCAATCCTAACACTGTTCTTACGATAAGGAGGGTTTCCGTTACAGGGGCTTAGCAGTTCAAGGGAAAAGAATTAGTTTCAGTTACACAATTGAGTCTAATAATTGTAATCAAGCCTTGCTAGCCTCCAGTTTAACAGCATAATCTGTAGAAAGGTTCTCTTTGCCAGGTTTCAAATTTATTTGGTATTATGACTGTGAACACTGAAAAAAGCAAGACAATAACTTTATATTCCAATTTCTCTGTTTCAGGATGATTTTAAAGAATCTGAGGGAGAGTCAAAATCATATCTGCACCCAGATTTTAGTTTCTTCTCCTTTTGATGCACAGTGATGGTTCTAGTGAAGATGTTCAGTCAATTGCAAAAAGTGAGTTGATCCAGATGCATATCAAAAGTCCCTATTTGCAACTCTAAAAGCCAACAGTGTACGACTGGTGCTTAGGACCCATCAGTAATTAGCCTAAGCATGTTAAATGGCTAGGCCAATGGGGCAGAGACACCTAGTATTAACAATATTTCACTGTTCTTCATTTTTTATTGAAGTGCTCATAATGTCTTGCCCGATGTCTGGTGTAATATAAACAAAATGTCCCTGTTCTGAGGTGCTTTGTTTAAGAACACCTAGGAAAGGATAAGAAGAAATATGTACGTATTTTTAAACACAGATCAGCTGTGTTCCCTGAGGAAGTCTGGCGAAGTGAGGTTTCCAGGGAGGTTTGAAAAAGGGAAGTGTCCCCGTGCTGTGGTTGAGCTCAGAGGTGAGTAACAAGGCATGGTCACATGAAACAACACATAGGGTTGCTTAGTGAAGAAGCCAACAAATACAGATGTGACAATATTTGTGTTTTGAGACCAAAGATTTACTAAGCATACAGTATTATCTTGAGCTGTAGCTGCAAAATCAGTGTCTGTGATGCTGAGGGGTTCTAACCATCCTTCTTTCTACGCAAACCCATTCCTGTCTGCTTGTGAGATGCCTTTTCTGTTGCACAGGCTAATGCATGTGTTACAGATGAAGATACTGCTTCAATAGACAGCCTGAAAAATACTGTGGTGGACAATTTGTGAACGGAACAGATATGGGGAAAGTGAGCCCTGCTTTTATCTTTTGCACATGGAGTTGAACAAAACTGTTCCTCAATCAGCAGCACATTAGCTTTCATCCCCCTCCTCTAGCTGACATCTTCCATTACTGACCTGCTCTCCTCTTTGATCTGCTTTTTTGTTTTCAAACAGCTTATTGTTTCCTCAAGATAGATCAGCTTCTCCTATGGGCAGAACATCAGTAAACACAGAGAAAAATGAAAGAGATAATAATATGAATTTATGTTCTGAATAAATTCCTGTTCCGGAAAACTAAGCAACAGCTCTTTCTCCCCAATGACATTTCTCTAATAACCATTTCATAGTAACAAGGCTATGAACAAAAGAATCTTAATAGCTTTAGGGTGTTGTACTATTCAGTCATTGTTCAAGGTGGAAGGATTTAGATGGTAAGGATCCCAACTACTCCTGGTGTGTTTAGCAGGAGCAACAATAGTTAAATGACAATATTTGAATATGTTTGTGCCTTGCATTTCTCTATGGTACAGTTAATTTGTCTGTTAGGAACTGGTACAAAGCAGCTTGAAGTCTGTCCGATTCTTTCAATTAACTTTAAAAAGCCTTCTTACAGGCCTTTAAGTCAAGTTCAGTATTGGAGTTATTCCCTTAATCTATTCTCCAGTGAGACAGATTAATAAGAGGGCATTAACATCCCCTTTCCAGATGGGAGAGACAAGGAAGTTGCAGCCCTGTTTGTTGGTGGCCGGTTAGATCAACTGTAGCTGTGGGAGTACAGCTCCTTCCTTGGACCTGCACCATCTCTTCTGATCGGTAGTGCAGTGGCTGAATCCTAAAGAGTCCTTATAAAGCTGCATGCTCCACCAAGCCATAAGTGAGATCACATTTTAATTAAAACATTGACTCTATGAAATATACATGGCACAGTGACACACAGTATTTAGGAAACTCTGTAGGAATTACATAACAAATTTTTATGCAATATGTAAACGCTGCGATATTTCACCAAATTTGCTTCCAGTGTTGCTGGAGAGTCCCTTCTCCAGAGCCCTTCCCTGGACCACATCCTACTTCTTGTGGTTAATTTCGTAGCTAAGCTATGCAGATATCTCACTGTGGAGCTTATCTTTGTTGCCATCAATGGGTGTATCATTAACACCTCACTTGCACTGTGGGCTCCCTTGCTTCATGAGTCGCCTTGTTAAACTCATGTAGATGCCTGTGAAATTGATTATCCTGTGGATGGGGGCCAGAATTTAATTTCTGGCTCAAAATTCATCACCCCTGCTTTCAGACAGTATCCTTCCTTTTAGCTTTTATTTATTACTCTTTTAGTAAATGTATTATAGTGGAAAGAATTATCATGACAGCTCTGGATAAAAATGTCCTTGACATATAACCATTATCATTTCTTCCCCTTATCATGGGGCAAAATGCGACTGGTTAATTTACAATTCATGCTGTGTAAAGGATTTGCCCATATTCTATACAAATGTTTGTGATTTTCCTCCTGGCTTTAGACATCTGTGGGTTGGCCAGTGCGCTCATAAACAGTGGTCTCCAAGGGGATGTTCTTACTGGGGACAGCTGGGGTTCATTCCCTCTAAATTCCCCTGCTGTATTCTTTCCTTCAGCATCACATGTATGATGGGAGCTGTGAAAACAGCCTGGAAATCAGCCTGCCTCTCCTGCTTGTTCTCTCATTTGGGAAATACAGAGACTGGGGTAGGAAGTTTTACTTGTAATATGTCCTGGCAGGGGGCAAGGCTTAATAGGTTTTTTTAGTCTCCAAAAATTAGGGTGCNGCCTGGAAATCAGCCTGCCTCTCCTGCTTGTTCTCTCATTTGGGAAATGCAGAGACTGGGGTAGGAAGTTTTACTTGTAATATGTCCTGGCAGGGGACAAGGCTTAATAGGTTTTTTTAGTCTCCAAAAATTATGGTGCTCTGATTATCCCCATGTTTATCCCAGCAAATCCAGGTCTGTCTTTGCAGGGAACACTCTGTTAATGCCTTTATGCATGAACCCCAAATACTTTGTTTTCATTATTTAGGCTCCTACTGACTATAGGGAAGATCAATAGCTGGTTGCTAGTGGCTGTCATTGTTATCACTTCGTGGCAGGTGATATAGTAGTAGCCTGCACTGAGTATGTTCTCTCTCCACTTTAGGCACATAGTTTATCCATAAAAGTAACAGTTGCTCCATGTTCAATTTGTCATCCTTGCCCTTGAAAATAGAAGCCAATTTTTGAATACACCGCAGTGTGCAATATACTCCCTGTTTACTGCAGCAAAACCTGATGAGTAACTGTGGGTTTGGAAGAGGAGAAAGATGTGGCTTCCAGTAAACAAGAGACACTGTAGCCAGAAGCAGAGGTGGGTAGATGGGTAGTGAAGATCCGTGAACTAGATGGGTTGTCACTGAGTTTTCCTCTTTGGCACTGCTCGTTAAATCCCCCAGTTGGACACCATGGGGATGAGAAACTGTAGTCCTTTCATTTCATACTCAGATTTTCAGACTGTAGTGCTCATCCTAGGAAATCTGTGTTTTATTTCACTTGCTGTACAGCTATACTGGAGGTCTAATGTCAGAGGCAATCATTGACCAGCCAGGTTTCAAAAATCACACTATCTGTTATTGCAATACACTGAGCATCTTCCTTTGGAAAATAAATACATCTCCTTTAAGGTGTCTCACACCAAGCCTTCATAATTACCAGTTCCTTAGGAAATTTTGGCTTTAGTGGTGTGAGTAGGGCACTGCCCTCTTCTCTTCTCTCTAGGGAAATGGGACTCTATTGTCTTGCTCGGTGTAGCTTGTATCCATCTGGCACTGCAGCAATCTAAACCCAATTAAAGAAAACACAAAAAGGAAAAAGCAGAGAAAGCTGATTTTTCTGAAATTGTACTACCTTTTGTCATCAGTCAGTGATCAATGCTGTGGTAATTGGTGAAAACAGCTGAGGAAATGCGGTTATTACAGGAGGTGAATGTCCCTATCTATCATCTGAGTCCAACTTGCTTATCTTCAAATTAGAGCATGGGGTCATTAAAGCAACATAATATTATTGCATTGATGGAACAGGCAGTCTGCTAAGTTCTTGGATACCAGATGGTAAATGCAGCTTGAGTTGGCAAATTGTTGCTCTTCTTCCTGCCATGCAAAGGCTTTTTATCCACAAGCACAATAAAAATAGAACAGAAAACCAAGGAGAAATTTCTTTAATCAAGCATGAGAGGTTTGAAAGAAAATAATAACAACAACAACAACAAACTTAGACAAAAGTACAAGAACAGATTCTGCTCCAATGATTTCTGATTTATTCTTTTTGCATGAGAGCTCTGAGGACTAAAGACTGCTGATTTTACTGTACAGAGAACCCTAATGACCTCAATAGGAATTTATTAATAAAATAAGATACCACTGAGTGTAAGTCCGTCCAGCTTTATCATAGTGGCTTAATACAGAGACAAGGGCTTCTTTTACAAATATATCTGAAATTATGCAATTTTCCTAGAATAATGGGAAGGGATGAGAGTTTTAAAAAAAAGTAGAATTAATAAACAATACCTGATGATAAGGACCAGTCATGTTGACGATCGGTCTATAACAGTGAAACCTTTTAAATTTTGGAGTTGCCTCCAGATACAAGCTCTGTCACTCCAAACGAGACAACACGAGTCCTTGGCAGTATGCTTTAGTAGGCAGTCCTGTCCTGGTGGGGGATTCATCAGAGGGAAAGATAAATCTTTCCATCTCTAATTTAATAAATCTAGGAATCCTTCTGAGGCCTCAAAAAAATAAAGAAATTATACTGCCTCTCCAGAGCACATAGTGTGCCTTGAAATGCAATCATAAAAACCTCTACAAATGTAAATCCCAAAGGCAATCAACGTATTTTGGTGGAAATCTTGAGAGATTTAAGTTGCCTAGTCTTCACTATACAAACAAATAAATGCCATTTCTGTAATTTTCATCATGGGATGTAAATGAATTCAGTTTTATATGTTCTTAAAGATGAGAGCTCCAATTTCTATGAGTCTAGCATTTCTTTTTGGTGGTATCACTCATGGCCGCATCCTGTAATGCATTTACACATTGTGGGGAGTGCTTTACTCTGTGAACAATACCAGGGCAGTCTCTAACTTGGTCACGTTCAAATCTAAATGCAGAATCTAATTTCTCTTACTTGCTTTTTCTCAGTAACAAGTCTTCCCAACATATCAACGTATTCCTTTCTGCATGAATAGGGATATAAGCAAACGAACTAACTCATGTTAATTTTGATACAAAGGATTCTGTGGGGGAAGGTGAGGCATTCATTGAACTGCCCTCTGCCTCTTGCTTTCTGTACTCGTACCCTGCTCTCAGATCCATTGCTTTGCGCCTGAGACCATAATGATGGTTGTACAGGGTCAGGCCAGAAGCCCATCTACCCACCTAGTCTCTTCTCTGACAGTTGATGCCAAAGCAGATGCCTAAGGAAGAGTAAAGAAAGGGGCAAGCAACTAATGATACTTCTCCTACTCTCTAATGATTTGCAGGTTGGGGATTTCCTGTGCCAGAAAATGTAGCACTGACTTTGGAAAGTGGGCCATTTGCCCCAGACAAGTGGTTTGTGATGTGATTGTCCCATTCATTGAGCTGGCACCATTTAGAGACCATTTTGATCAACCCAGATTCTTGCCTCGAACTAGAGTGCTCATTTCAGTCCTGATTATTTGTCGTTGTTGTGAGTTTTCCTGTTTGTGGCCTTCTCATTTAATGACAAGTGCTGCAGATGGCTTATAAATTGAGACATATTTTAAACTAAGTATGAAGGTGGTTGTGTAACCTCAGCTGCCTTGGGATTTGTATTGGGGAAGAAAAAAAAGAAAGAATTTCCCTGCAAGTACTCAACAGACAGTCACTGCTCAGTGAATTAAGGCATGGATGTCATTTTACATCAGCTATACTTGCTTACATTCCTTGTGGCTGGAGGCAGAATTTAAGAAGCTATTGGACATGGCTGATAGAAGGAGGTAATAAAACAGCACAGAAGGAACAAAGAAATGCAAACTTAAACAGATAACAGCATCACTCTAAAATGAGCTCTTTGTAAAGTCTGTTTTTAGGGAAAAGAAATTGCTTACCTTCTGTATTATATTTTCTGCTGCAAAGACAGGAAAAAAGAAAGATAGCAGTGTAGTTGTAGTTTTAATAGTCAAAAATGAAAGGAAACTTTATGCTGTGGGATTCTGAGTGTGATTTACCACTGTGTTTTCCCTGCTGTGTAGCTTCTTTCATAGCAGAGGGGACTTTGATGGGCAGAGGAAACATTTTTAAGAGCTGCTATGCAGCTGGCCTGACCTCGTTTGTAAAGACTCCCAGTTTGCTCCTCTGACTGCCGATTCCTTGCTGGTGTTCAGTAGCAGCATTTGTGATAAGACTTTTTACCATCCAGAAATGAGTAGAGGATTTCCATCATTCCGACAAATGATGACCTGACTTCATGTCGTGACCTCATCACACTGTGGCTGTATTGCATGGTGTACCCACTTCCGTGGGTAGTGGAAACCATAACAGCAAGGTCTAGGAATTGCAGTCTGGTGGAAAGTGGTGCAGACCTTCTTCTCAGTGACCCAGCAGCTCTTGCAATTGCGTTTCACTCGTTGACCTGTCTTTCCGTCAGCTATTAAACAAGATCGTGTTGTAACCCTGTAGCTGGCTTGGGCCTAAGCCAAGTCCTAGATGGCTGGAAGGAGGGCAGTTCTCAGAGCTGCCCCCGTGGTGTCATGGTTTGGATGTGTTCTCAACTGGAAGTGCTTTCTTCTGAATTTTTTTTAAGAGATGGGCTCTAATTCTGGGCAAACTCCCTGTGAACCATCATGCATCTTCTCCTGTCTGGGCAAGCTGAATTCTTTTGAACTTTGATTTCTAGAACAAAAACCCAGAACAATGTGTACCTTCAATAAAATCCTCAAAGGTTTTCAAATAAAACATTTGTCACTTACAGCGAGACAGTCAAGGTTACCTAGCACTATGTGTTTAGTGTCATTTGAGAAGCTGTGGGGTACCACCTGGTATCTAGTTGTCTCTCCAGAGAGGTGAAGACCTCTTGTGGATCCTGTGCCATATTTGCTAGATCTATGTGGAAGTTTCAGATGCTCCAGGACAGCCCAAGTGGGACAAGTGAAAATAGCCTTCAGTTACATCCACTTACATACCTGTGGGACACGTATATGCGCATGCTTTACACGTGGTGGAAGGCGGTCAGATCCAGCAGTGGTGAGTGCAGTACGAGGACCAATGAAGTGGGGAAGCACAAAGCTTCCCCTGCCCAGTTCTGTGGCCCAGTTGCAGTAAGCCTGCAGAAACCTGGCAGAAGGCAGCCAGCAGGCCAGACCTAAACATGACACCAATGTAAGTTTTACCTAAATAAGAACTGAACTAAAAAAGAAGTGTAAAGTCATTATGGCTTAGATCACTACAGCCTCCTTCTTGAATATCCTCTGGCTGTCTTTTGCTGTTTTGGCAGCGCAAAGCTGCTGCAGCCAAGCACAAGCAGCCGTAGGAGGTTATGAATGCTTGTATGTTTCTGGAAGAAGCAGAGTGCTGGTGAAGCAGGCTCGTTCACTGCTGTGTATTGATTTTCACCAATGCAAAGTGAGCATAAAACACTACCTGATCGATCTTGTCCTCTTTCTTGGTACGCAGATGTGCAACACCCCAGGGAGGTTTGGGGTTTAATGGAGCTGCTTTAATGAAGCTGCTAACAAAGAGAGCACGTTGACTCTCACCAGGCTTGTAGACTGGCCGGCCCTTGCTTTCTCTTTCACAAGGCATGTGCTGTGGAGGATGGTAGAATCCCGTATCCAAGGTGGCTTCTGACTGAGTGCAGTTTATGAAAGCATTTCTAACTGAATGACAAAACCCAGCCCCTTAAAACCCAACCACCAAATGCTGTCTGAGCAGAAAGAGGCATTACAGCATGGGCTGATTTGTTTGCACATAGAGAACACAGTGCTGGCGGCAGCTGCTTTCTCATCCCAGGAACCAATTTAGCATCCCCTTCCCAATATGACTCAGACAATAAATTACACTTTGATCTAAATCTTGTACATTATTTCTACTACAGTAGCTGGGCAATTTCCCCATTTCTTTTTTCAGCATCTCCCTTGGATCCTCTTTATCAGCTATATTGTTTCATATTAAATAAGTTATTTGGTTTACCAGTGAGGCATTTATGCTTAGCATGAAAACGAGCAATACACAGGTACTCTCCTGAACGTTATTTCCCCATCAACAACCAGAGCAGATAGCCTACGCTGGAGATTTACCTAAAGGAAAGAAACAATGACGATGTGAGGAAGTATCCTAACTGGAGGGGATCATTTCCTGAATATTCCGCCCATTCTTCACTTACCTGCTTTCAGTCAGCCAAACATGCATTTGAAGTCCCTGTGAAAAGGCATGCCAGACAGAGGGGACGGGGAAATGGAGAGAGAATTTTTATCACCCACCAACGGAGCTGGGCCCACAGCCTGACTGTGGCAAAAGTCTCTGAGGCAATAAGATTATTTATGGACAGGAGCATGTCCTCCTTAGGGCATTTTACAATACCCTCTAGCATGCTGATCAAAGGATGCTACAGATCATGGAGCTGAGGGCTCACCTTGAAGTCGCTGAATGAAGTTAGACAAAACAAGCACTTGTATACCATATTTCTGGAATTCAAATGAATTTTCTACATCTTGAGCTCTTCATTGCTCTAGTCAGTCTGAAGAAAATTCTAGTTTGGGCCAGAGTCCTTTGTCATCAAAGCTGGTCTGTACATTCATGCCGAAAGATTATATGAACAATAAACATTGCAGTGAAAAACAGTGAAGGCAGAAAATTCTCGGTAGGCCCTTGTGGAAGTGCTCTTCTGTGAAATCACATCCATCTGAGGAGAAGCAGATGTTTTGATTCTCCACCAGGAGGCTGAAATTAAGTTTTTATTTGACTCCGGCTGCCATTTGTCTGTGTTCACCTTAGCTCTTGTTGCGCATCATATGATGGTGATGCTCTTGGGGCATCCAGAACACCAGAGTACCTCTAACAGGAGGCTTGGAAATGACTCAGTTACAGTTAATGGGAAACCTAAACTATTAGGAATGTTGAAATGTTTGGTTTGGATCAGAAGCTGTAGAAATCTTTGCTCAGCATGCTGCGTTCATGCCCATTTCCATTTCGTGGTGTTATTGTCTGTATTTCCTATTGCTGGCATTTTCTTTTAATACAATCATAAAGTTTCAAAGCTTAAGTACAGTGAGATGAAAACAAATAAACAGAAACAAGAGCTGTTCATTGACTGTCCTGGATCATTGGCTGGTCGGAGGTGCTGCAGGACATGATAGATCACCTGTGTATGACCACAACAAGTGGCATGGGCATGGCACGGCAGCAGGGCTGACCAAGTAGTGCAAGCAGTGAAGCGGTCTTGCCAACGTGAGCAATTCAGATTATTCCTGGATAGTTTATTGTCTGTAAAGCGTTAATCTTAACAGAGTTAGACAAGAATACATATTTGTTCATAGCGCTTTTCATACTGCTGTGTATAATTTTCACTTCCAACTTGAGAGACACATGTTGATTTACATGACCGCTGTATCACTGAGATTTTTTCATAGCACTTTCCAGGAAAATTTCATATTTGCGTTGCAAGAAAAAGAGCAGAGACCTGACTGAGGCCTGTAAGGGTGAAGGTTAGAAATAAGAAGCCATAGGTGGTTTTTTCCCCCTTTCTTTTTATATGAATTCCTACACATTCATGTTATTGTGTGGACTTCAGTAGAAACAGTCATAATAAACAGTCCCCGAAAGGAGGGTGATGCTTACCGAGCCTAATTTCTCCATGAAGCTAGGACTGTCTGTTGTTTCCTCTTCATTTCTCTTTCTCTGGATCATCTTCAGCAATCCCAGCGCCCCTCCTACCTTCTTCATGGGTTACCAGCAGATCCTTGCCTCTGGAGTCTCCGTGCCTTCACCCCATCCTACCCTGTAGTCTGTTTTCTGTGACTCACCACCGACTTGCAGTTACTCTGGTCGAGCTCCCTAGATGTGTGTCCCGGCCTCTCACCCTCCCTCCCCACTCACTGTGGGCAGGTTTGTGGGTGGCACTGAGCTGCACCATGAGTCAGACGGTTCCAGGACACGGGAGAGCCCACGCTGGCAGCCGCCTCGCGATTGTGGCCTGTCAGTGCCCCATTGGACAACACGTGCCAGTAAGAGGGACGTTTGAGATGGATTGATTTATGTCCTGTGTTTTTAAAATCAGTTTGAATCCAGCTAGAGATTCTATGCCACAGTTAACCTCTTCCTCCTTGCTGCATACATGGCACACCTGCTTTTTATATTAAATTGCAAACTCTTGAGGGAGGCAAGTTCTTTTTTTAACTCAGTGTATAGTACTTAGTACAACTGGGGTTGTTTCATGGGGATTTTGTCTGCTACTGCAATATAATGATTAAATAACAACGAAAGGAATCTCTGGGGCTAACGCATCTGCGTAAAATCTGGATTTTCACTCGGAATTATATCGCTTCATGCCTAAACTCAGGCTTTGCTGTGCTTGCATAATAGCATTTAATGACAAGAAAACTGTGCAGCAGCAGCCTAAAGGGTATTGATCACTCCAGGAAGTTCAAATAAAAGCAGAAAAATTAGAAAAAAACATAATTCATTTGTTTTTCTACAGCATTGAATGCAAAATGCTGAGTAAACAGTGTAGGGGAGCTCTGGAAACAGGAGCCAAAAACCGTGGTGTCGAGGGCTGTCCATATTAGTATCTGATGTGAACAGCACTGAGTCTGGAGACTGGGTCTAGAGAATATAGATACTTGGCTTCTTTCTGCCTGACAATCTAAATGGACAGTGGTTGGGTTGTGTATCTTTTACAACTGTGTGAGGCAAAAAGGTGGGTCTCACCCAGTTATACAGCTACAGTGCTGAACGTTGCTCCCCAATGCGGGCACATGACTGGTCCTGTTCCTCCGGAGGTGGAAAGCTTAGGCACATCTTTGTGAAGTGCAGAGCTCTTGGCTTGCTTTGCCTGTGACCAGCTGGTTAATGCTTTGCAGCCTTTACTGCTACAATAGCTTTTTTGTCTCCATGTTCGGAAGGAAATTATACTTTATACTATTGATACTTTATTTCAAGTATAGTTTCACGGTAGTTACATGTGTGAATTCATTGTTTTGTTTTGTTTTTTTTTCTAAATGTGAGGTAACACCCAGTTTCTGGCTAAATTTTGTCTTTCTCCCCTTTTCTCCCCTGCTGCTTCTCTTTCTCCTTCTCTTGGGGGTTAAGAAAAGCGGGAAGACCTGAAAACAACTCGGCTTCAGTTTCTTGTTGTAAATGGGCAAGGTGCTAGACATATACTTGTGTGCTTTTCTCCCAGCTGCCTCAGTATGAAGACACCAACTACCAGACTTGTGCAGGACTGAGCTGTAATGGCAAAGTCTCCAGTGTTGGTCATGGAGAAAGGTGGCAGTTTCCTAGTGGTTCCATGTCTGTTTTGCAAGTGCTTTTCTCTGTGCCTGAGAAATGATAGTTGAACAACAGCCTATTAAGAAGTGGTGGATAGTAAGTAAAAGTAAGTAAAAGATAATATTGGGGAAGTACCAGGCCTGCACCACCCACGTTGTACACGTGTACGCTATTTACAAAGCAGGTATCATACAACCTGGAGAACAGACGGACCAGTTTGTGTATAGAGGCTGCGTTATTTAATACATGCCGCTAGAAAACTCACCTGAAATGGAGACAAAAGTTCATTCATATTTGTAGTAACCACCTTCAAGAAGAGTGGCTTTGCTTCTCTCTGAGAAGACGATACGCCCCCAGTGAGCAAGCGTCAGGACTCAGTTACACGTAAACTCCTCGGAGCCCATAGCAGGCTTCGACTGTATTTAATTTATTGGTCACTCTCTCTTTAGCAACTGAATGGAGGAAGATGTCAGACATTGCCCAGTTTCACAGTTACTGGGCTGAACTCGTTTCCAAGGTAAATGTTGGACAGCTGCTAGCTCTTGGTAATTTTCCATTTCTCTCCCTATCTCTTTCTGAATGTCTAAAACAGTAAATCAACTGGGGGTCCTGTGAATTCCTTCACTTCAACATGCTGTGCTCTGAACTACTTACCTGGAGTCGTGGGGCTTGGATGGGATTAAGTGCTTTGTGTGAATGAAGTCACCTTTAGTCTTAGGTGGTTGCAGTACATTCCCACATTGGCCGTGTCATATAAGATGGTCTTCAAGTTGCTCAGGATACGTGATTTTGGGAGGTGACTTAATGGAATCTGGGGATTGTTTTCAAACCTCTGCTGCATTGTGAATTTAAAAAGTCACTTCCTTCCACCTTTTTATTCTCTCATTACTTCAGTGTCATCAGTAACACATCTGTGCTGGCTGCGATAGCTTGCGATAGTTCTAGGTGGGGTGTTTCCAGAGTGATTCTATTGATTCCTTCAGTTCCCTGGCTCAACATCTTTGAGGGAGCATTGGCAAAACTTTTTGCCACTGTTTGGGTGTAAAAGGCCCAGCTCAAACGGAGTCTGCAGATAGCCATTATTTCTGGTGTCCTAAAGTAGTGATCCATGTTTTCTGTCTTGGTCTCTGAGGGCTTGGCTCTTGTCTAAGGCATTGCCAGCTTCGGTGGAAGTAAAACAGAACAATGTAGTGGAGAATTTCACACCAAGTATTTTATGTCTTTCTTTCTTCAATGATACAAATTGTACTAGAGGTGAAGCGTGGAGCAGACACATCAGATAGATAACCTGTAGCATTGGGCTTAAGAAAGGAAATTCACGTGAGCAGCAGCACACACTGTTGGGAGCAGCGCTGTGCAGCGCGTTGGTGCACCCTTGCTTTCACTCGTCCTGTTGGAACAAGGAAAGCAACGCACTCTGTTAAGAAGTAAGATGACAATGTTTGTGAATAAAGCCTTATTTCTGAGCAGCTGAGAAAAAGCACGTGAGCAACAGTTGCTCTGAGTGAATAACGTGATCTGAATTTTGTGATTTTATAAAATGATTAAGTGACTTTGTTCTCTTTCACTGAAATGAAACAATACATTTTCATTCCAGTCTTTTGTCTTTTAACGGTGTATTTTTTAATACTCTTGAGTTGAGATAAATTTCCTTTGATTCCACAGAACAGATGATGAGAGAGAATTTAAAAAATCCAAAGCCTTGTAGCTAAAAGACTCAGGTGAATTAAACAAGCAGTAAGGCTTAAATCAGCTGAATCAAATTACCTCTTGCTTGTGAAATTATCTCTGAGTTATGAATCAGAGGATTTGGCTCCTGTTTCTCATGAACATTTATTTGTGTTTTTCAGCCCCAATAAGTTACTTTGCTCTTGCTAATACTGCAGTTTTGTAGATGAGCTCCTCTCCTTGCGAGGCAGGTACATACTGTCTTCAGTTTACTGATGATTAAGCCAAGGCACAGAGCAGCTGAAGGTGATGCAGAGGGTGAGCCAGGGCAAATCCACCAAGCAAACATAGGACTCTGTGCCTTGTCTAACCTCTAACAGCTTGACAAGCAAGTGAGCTCGTTTCCATGGGGTCCTAAGTGTGGCTTGTTGGTCAGGTTGGTAGCTTTGTGTAGTTTTAAAAAAGATTTATCAGGAGGTTTGGGTACAGTATGAGCACATTGCTGGATTTTAACCTGTTTCTTTATTCCAGCTAGGTTTCAGGCTTCAAAAGCAGCATCCAAAGAGACAGGATGTATTTTATTTGCCTTAAAAAGAGCAGCCAGCATGACATCATCCCCTTCAATTAGGCAGGCGCTGATCTCTGCAGTGGAGGGGGAGGGAATTCACTGCCCCCAAATCTGTTGCTCCAGAGCAGTCTCTGTGGATGTGAATAACATAAGTGATCAAAAGGGAAAGATCTTCGGTAGGAAACGAATAGTGGGGTTACAGGAGGGAAGTCTCTTGTTTTGGCTTCACGGGGAGAGAAAGAAGGGAAAGCTGCAGGAGTCATGAGAAACCAAAGCGTGAAATACTCACAGGGAACAAATGGTGGGTAGCTTTAACAACCATTTCAGCAGGGTCAGAGAAGAATAAAAGGACTTACTGAGTTCACTTGCTGAGACAGATTTCACACAGTGCTCATTTGGCTGGCAGAATGGAAAATGGCAGCAATCCTGGGAGTTAAAGAACAACCCTTGGGCTGCAGACACATGATTATGTGCCAATGAAGAATACAGTGAATTAGGGACAGCAGAACAGAAGCAGCTTTACTGTGGTGTCATGTTTTGCCTTGTTCTTCATTCTGAATGTTCTACTTGCTTTTGGAAACATCTAAAATTTGCTATAAAAATATGGTAGTTCCCTCCTCATGTCCAAGTCACACTTCTGTGGGAGCTGCCATACCTCTGTTGCAAGGAAACATCTTTAAGGATAGTAGCAAGATACAGAGGGAGATTGAGCTTCCATTCATACAAGAGTAGTTATTTCCAAGGCTACTGAAATATCTTCAAAGCAAGACGCTGTTTCAGTTCAAAGAGTTATCCAACATCTGTTCGTTCTTGCCACTGTTCATTCACTAAGCAACTGTCATCAGAGTTTTTGTTTAGAGCAGAAAATACCTTGGCATCATGGGGCCTGTGCAACAATAGTGCCGTGTCTTAATGCCTGCTATGCTTTTTCCTTAACGTCTTCTTCACAAAACGTCACTCCTGACTGCAAATATTGGAGGAGCCATAGATTCGAGACCCTTTTTCTTCACTGAAGACCATATTATTGTGACACTTACTCAAGTGTCATTGCCAGAAATCAACTTAACCTTCTACTGAGCTTCTCATTGTAGATAGTTGTAGCACAAGCCCACTTGACTCACACACCATGGTCCTCTTAACCTGGAGACTATCTTGCTGAGCTTCCCTCAAGGAACCTGGACCGAAGAAGAGTCAGGGACGTGGAGCTGGATCTGAATCATGACAGTGTGTGCCAGCCCTGCCCTTTTGTGTTTGTGGCAAATGATCTTGGGATGAACGCTCATCAGTAAGCACTGTACGTAGACCACAAATGATTGCTGGGGTATATGACAGCAGGCTGACTTCTGTTTGGGAGGTTTTACTATGCCTCTTTGTGAACATATTCAATGCAAGTAAATTATACTACTGTACCATGTTTAGACTTGTTAGATCGGTTTGGACCCAAACCTAGCTAGCATGAGTCCCATGCCTTCTCTGGGGAGCTGTGCTTCCGCCAGGTTTGTGGCCATGTTCTGGAGGAGGCCACAGGATGGGAAAGGGGAGCTGGGTTTCTGAACTTCACAGCATCTTGGCAAGAACAGCTTAATGGGGAACTTACCGAATAAGCACCCTGAAACCTGGCCTGTCTGGGTAAAACTTGATTCTCTAGTGAGAATAATTCCTATCTGAATATGATAGGATATTTTCCTATCCTCTGCTATGAACTGACCCTAGTTCCAGCTCTGTGGAAAATGCATCAACAAGATCAGATGTTTGAATCTTGCTGAACTTCAGCTCCCGTGTCTTCAAATAAGCACAAATAGCCAAATCTTAATTACTTGAATCCTCTGTGTTGGACCTGTTCGAACTCTGTTCAGAATGAAAGCTGGAGATATTGAGGAAACTGCCCAGAGTCTTCCAGGCAAGGAGAGAGGAGAGCTGAAGAATAACAAGGTAATATACATGTAAAGGCACATTTGAATCTGTGTTAGAGCAGATGCTAAAGATCTCCAGTTATTTAAGCCAGTGATTATCAGCAGATTTCAGGTACCTCAGATATCTGTGGATAGTCAAGGTTGTGTTTTTCTGTCATACCCAAGACAGGGAAATTAAGGTACTGAGGAGGTTGCTGTAGACAAAATAATTATCTTCCCGACTTCAGAGAAGACATGGCTTGACAGTCCTTAGTTTTACCTCCTGGCACATATGTGTGATATTGAATGTGGTGAGTGTGAGCTGTGTTTGGGCCAATTTTCACCAGCCTTTCAAATGTGGGTTCATACAGGTAAGTCTTTACAGCATATTTTTCAACCAGGCTCTATAACTTTGTAGCTATGCACCTCTTGCTTCACTTGCTCTGTAAGAGAAGACCTGTTTTACTGAGTCAGGTGGCTTGGCCTTTTGTTTTGTTTTTGCAATAAGCAACTGTAGCAAACAGGCTGCCTCTCATCATTCTCAACTCAAATTATATTCTCCTTGTAGTATTGTGGGGCATTATAGCAAAGTCAATGAGGGCTTTTGTTGCTAACAATGAAACGGACCAAAGTTTTTTGCTGTAATAAGAGCATGATAAGGTCAGTGTTGGGGGCATAATCAAAGCCTCCAAGGGATCTGACATACCATACTGAAGTCTTTTGTCAACTGCTAACCTTAATTGATTTGCACACAGGACAACAGATCAACTGGGATGTTATGAGATGCCATATTGTCAAGCCCCACCAGTTTTCTGGACATTGCACTAGAAATGTCTCTTCTTGCTTGCACATCTTTCATCATGGAAGACCAAGCTGTGCAGAAACAAGCCAGCCAAGTTCAAGCTGTGATCTCTTCTGCCAGGCTAGTGCCCAGCAGTTCTATTAATTATGTCTATTCTGGCTAGGGAAGAAAGGGCGAAACAAATGGACTCACATAAGGAGGGAATAATTGTACAACAATTTCTTTAGTTCAGAGCCATCCAGCTCCCTGACGTTAGTTGTGTTAGCAGATGTGGTTTTGTGAAACATCTGGTTACCGAACAGAGGCAAGATATTTTCAGAAGTGTTTTAACAGCTTTTCGCCACAAGAAACAGAGTTCCACAGCAAACACAATTCCACATAAAATGGCTTATGTGGTGGATCGAAAGACTGAGGTGAAAAGGGGCATCTGTGGTGCTCTTCCGTGAGTGGCAGGCTTTCCGAGACCTGTGGTCATCCAGGTCTGGCAGATTTTGTTCTCCACATCGCCTTGAAAAGACCACCTCAATTCCCTTCCCTTTCCCAGCAGTGATCTTGCGTTCTAATTGTACTTAGCTGTCTGTTATATGAGAACATGTAGCACCCGAATACAATGCTGAGGAAGCCAATGGCATTGTATGGCCACCGTATTTCCTACAAGCAATCCTGTTGGCAACAGGAGAGGCTTTAAGAGCAGTTTTGCTAAAAGGAGTTTTTCAAAGTGATACAGGGATCTTGAAAGGATTACAAACAGTATTTGTAATGTTGGGAACTGCCACATTTTGGTCTACGAATATCATCAGAAGTCTTGCAGGTTTTTGGTAAGATGTGGCCGTTTTATAGCGTTCCAACAATATCAGCCCCTGCCAAGTCCAGAAGAAAATCACCAGCCAGACCACTTTGTAGACGAAATGTCATGTAAGATTCAAATTTACCAGAGTTTCAAGTTAGATTATTTGTTAGGCTTATAGCAAAGGGCTGCAAATCTTAGAATGAGTTACAGCATCACGTTGTACACTGCTTTATCCATCCATGGAATTAAAGCATTTTACAAAAGCTAATTGCTGCCATCCCAATTGCAAATGAAGAAGTGGAGGCATTAAGAAACTTGCCAAGGGTAACAAAACTAGTCATTGGGAAGTGCTGGAAACACGGCCTGGAACACAGGAGCTGGGTGTTACTCAATATCCTGGGCCACAGCACCTCCTGGCAGTTCAGAGGTGAAATCCTAGCTCCTCTGAAGCTGTGGAGGTTTGACAGCTGACTTCAGTGAAGCAAAAATACAATCCCATAGGATTATTCTGCCTTTGTTCAAATTAGCCAGACTTCTTGAGACAGTCAGTCTCTCTGAACTCTTTAAATGTCACGGAGGCTTTGGTCCTTCCTCTGTGCTGGGGCATATTTCCTTCAGAAGAAAGCCCAGGCAGGGCAGAGTGGTGCACGCCACCTCAGCTGTGATGTGACCTGCAGACCATACCTGCTCCACAGTCTGGACAGGAGCTGGTTAACTCCATTACATACATTGCACAAAAAAACCTTATTAAATAATCTTATGTAAATGTGTATATTTTAAAATACATTAATTGCTTGATTTCTTCTCTTGTAACTTTTTTTTTAAATACGAAACAAAAAGATGTGTGAGTGAAATTAAGAAAAGTTTTCAATACTATATTGTGTTGATTAATGAGTATTACAGCAGTTATGAATGCCAAGGAAACAAATACACAAGCATAGCTGGGGATACAAATAAGCTGCTATTAACTGGAGCTCTAAAGATCAGAGCAGCCTGTATTTCTTGAACCACGTTATGCTCACTTTATTCCTTGAGGATTATTATAACTTGAAAGTATCAAAAGCATCGAAGATCTGGAAGCAGCTATCTATTCATTTGTTTATTCAGTGCAGGAATATATTTTCATTAGGCACCCATCCAAAAGCAACTTCTGTTAGAATGGAATGGGTCACAGCAGGACACTTAGAAATGGGTTTCTTCAGTAACAGACTGCAAACACCCATTATTTCTAGTTGTTTTGTGAATCACAGAATGCTAGGTGTTGGAAGGGCCCTCTGGAGATCCCCCAGCCCAACCTAAAGCAGGTTTGCCTGCAGCAGGGTGCACAGGAACGCATCCAGACGGGGTTTGAATATCTCCAGAGAAGGAGACTCCACAGCCTCCCTGGGCAGCCTGGGCCAGGGCTCTGTCACCCTCACAGTAAAGTTCTTCCTCATGTTCAGGTGGAACTGCCTGTGCTCCAATTTGTGTCCGTTGCCCCTTGTCCCATCGCTGGGCACCACTGAAAAGGGCCTGGCCCTGTCCTCTTGACACCTGCCCTTTGGATATCTATAAATGAATGAGACCTTTACTTTCTCATTTATTACTTGAAAGAAATAAAACATAAGCAAAACAAGTGTTATGTGGGAAAATCACAGACATAAACAGATACATTTTGATTAAATTTAAGTATTAAGCACTTTAATTACTTAAGTATTAAGTACTGTTAGACAAAGTGATAGTGACAATTAAGTGTAGAAACTAAACAAGCTGTCTCCTGTTTTTCAAGAGCAATAGGAAAGCAAGTTAGTCAAATAAGATAAAAATAATGCTTTGTACTTCCATGGCTCAAAGGGAGGAATGACCTTTCCAAGACTGTACAGAGCTGAAAGCCATGACCCTCATTCACCCTGAATCGCAACTTGCTCTTAAATCTGTGCTTTTGAGTTTCATGGAACTGTTTGCGGAGTTACACATCCAGAACTTTGTAGGAGAGTGGGAGAAGGTTCTCAACAAGTCCATCCCTGAAGGGCATTTGAAATTTAGCTTTTGTGACTAGTTGAATTGAACACAGCCATAGCCTATAGAAAGGAAATGTGAACTGAGATTAAGCTTAAGTTGCCTGATACACAAACTTGCCAGGGTTTTACTCATGTTGCATTTTATTTCTTCCAGGTTAAAGCCAGCACATGGATGGTTTGCATGAGCTGGCTGGTGGGCAGTACTGTCTAAAGTCGTGATAAATTGATTACGGGTCAGAGTCTGAAGGACTGGGGATTAGGTGCAGCAACGGAGCAGGATCACGATTTTGCTGTCTCTCTTTGAGACAGTTTTCCCTTTAAAGGTCATTTTGGCAAATTTATATAATGTATAATAGAGGGTTTTGGTCCTGCAGAATTGAAAACGAATGTGCTAATCAAGAAGGTAATTGACAGTCTTTCAAGAGGATGCTTAAATCACGCAGTTGTTTTCCAAGCAGGGCTCCGTTCTGTGATACTACCCACGTTGGTCAAAAATTCTTCAGAGACAATGTCATTCTCTGTTGTATTCTCTGTATGTAAAGATTGATAGAAGCAGGAACAATAAGAGAAGGGCATTAGGAAAGTTTCAGATTTAAATTCTGTTTTTACTGTTGTTAGAAGGTTGTGTCAGGTCTTATTTCCATGTTCAACAATGGTTTGCTTAAACAGAGTGAAATCTGCAGTTCCTCAAGTATTGTACATACTCATCTCTTATTTGCTCTTTGGGAAAGATGTGGAATTCTTATATGAATAACAGATAAGTGAGACCATATGTGGTATAATAGGTTGTATTCCTATTATGTTGCTCTTGGCACCTCTCATATCCTCTGAGTAAGTAAAAACTGTGTCTCCCTCTTCCCTCTCTTCACAAGAGCATAGACTGAGTTCTGTGTTTGCCATTGTGCTGACTTCTTGTGTACCAAAAAAATCCAGTTAGCAGCCTATCCTCAAGAGTGTGTGTGTACCTCTTAAAAAGGGATTAATTTTAACATGGCTGACTGGGGTGTTTAGAGAAAGAGAGATGTCATGGTGTCTGGCCCTTTGCTTGTTGGAAAGGCTAGACATAAAATGCATTTTAGAAAGAGAAATATGAGTGCATAAATCCAAATCTGTGCATATATTCGCAACCTGCATTTNAGATGTGGAATTCTTATATGAATAACAGATAAGTGAGACCATATGTGGTATAATAGGTTGTATTCCTATTATGTTGCTCTTGGCACCTCTCATATCCTCTGAGTAAGTAAAAACTGTGTCTCCCTCTTCCCTCTCTTCACAAGAGCATAGACTGAGTTCTGTGTTTGCCATTGTGCTGACTTCTTGTGTACCAAAAAAATCCAGTTAGCAGCCTATCCTCAAGAGTGTGTGTGTACCTCTTAAAAAGGGATTAATTTTAACATGGCTGACTGGGGTGTTTAGAGAAAGAGAGATGTCATGGTGTCTGGCCCTTTGCTTGTTGGAAAGGCTAGACATAAAATGCATTTTAGAAAGAGAAATATGAGTGCATAAATCCAAATCTGTGCATATATTCACAACCTGCATTTTGAAGGAGCGTTAAGCTAGTGGGGTGGTTTTGGAGATCTTAATCTGAAATGATGTGGAGGGTTCCAGTTTAATTGGTGAAAAATCAGTACATTTAAGAACAAATTATCAGTAATACAAATAGTAAAGGCAAGTTCACATGGGATCAGAGGCATGAAACTGATGCACTACATTGCAGGCAAAACTGTAGAGAAACTTGCATGTAACCAGAACTGGGAGTGGACTTTGAGGGCCAGGACTGGAAAGTAACGTGTTGTTTTCTGTCTTTCTCAATGAATCAAACAACAATATCTTCTAATGGGACTTGAAAGAACTGAAACAGCCAAGGCCCAGGATGTAGGGTGCTATTGTAAGGACTGCATCTAATCCACAGTCACTGAAATATTCTATCATCTTCAGAAAAACTGATCTGAATTTTCAGATCTTACTGAAAAATTATGTTTGTTCTGCACACACATAATTTTTACTGGGAAGGAGGAGGTGGGGTGAGGTGGAAAGAAGAAGGAAAATCTGTTTTCCATTGGAAATATTTTTAAATGGAAATTTCCAACCACTTCTATAGTTAATGAGGAAATAGAACATTTTGTTGCAAAGATTTCATTGGGAAACAATTTCCTTTTTTCATCACAACGCTTTCCAGCCCAATTTTTCCAAGCAGCTTTAGTTGTCTCACATAGCGGCTGCTTGGAAGCTGATGGCACAGATAGGAAAGAGCACAATGCTGCTGGCCTCAAGAGCGTAGAGTCCCGTAAAGGGGCAGTTTCCCCGAATGCAGGGCAGTAGAGGATTAAGTGATACTCAGAGCAGTTCTGATTACACTCATCGGAGGGCAGTGGTGCACACGCAGAGTGACCCGCTCTGTGCTGTATCAAAGGGTTGCACAAGTTATTATACATGGCAGAAAGATCATTTCATGCACTAGTGAAATGCAGCCTGTTGTGGGTTGGAAAATAGCAATGGCTGGACCTCAAAAAAGGCTTAGATTCGTTTTGGGATACCATAGAAAAGTCAACATTTGCTAACAGTTACCAGCCTATTGGTATCCGAGACACCACATTTTCCATTTATACTCAGAGCAGGAAGTAACTGTGGTCTTTTCATATACCACAGTGTGGTAATTTTTCTGGCAAATGTTCACTTTTTAATGATGACCACTATATTTTCCATTGTTTGTGCTAGAGCTCTGTTTACAGCTTAAGGCAGTCGTGGTGCTCCGTGCTAATCATTCATCCATATGGAAATACACGTAACATATGCTTTTTCAAACACTGAGGAGAATAGAAACTCATAGAAAATATACAGAGGGACAAGAGAAAAATCACCCCTCCTGGTCCTCCTGCAGTCCTTGACTATACATCTTCCATCTTCTAAGTTTGCTGATGCATACTTTCTTCTAAATTATCCTCATGGCTCAGACAAGATCAGACCATGTCAAGATAAAACGAGCTGATAGCTGTTCCCTTCCTTGCAGGTCAGCTCTTTCTTCCTTGTAGAGAAAAGAGCCTGTCTGTGCCGTCCAGTGTTTCTGAGGTCTGCTGCAGCCGCAGCTGAAGGCCTGACGCCAGCCGGCAGAGCTGAGATTCAAACATCGCGGCAGAGCAGCGCTGCAGGCCACTGCTGCCGGCTGAGTCGCGGCACTGGCGCTGCAGAAGTCCACTTGCAGGGCACAGCTCTGCCCGTTTGATCTCTTACATGAGATTTATGTCAAAGCCTTGTGTACAACAACAAGCCAAGGCCACTTATTTGACCTTGGGCATCTGTTTTTTGACGTAATTTGTAAGCACTTTTAGAAGCACGATGAATAGGATCAGGGAGGATTTAGCTATAGCTATTTTCACTTTTGCCTGCTACGAGTGCTGTGGTCAGCTGGGGCCAAGGACCCCACTGCCAACTGACAGGTATCTCTGTTGCTCAACAGAATACAACCATGTTTCCTTTCCTGTACGTGAATTAAAGCCAGATTTTACCACTCCTCTGGCAAGGAAGGAAGCAGAAATTTTTCCCCACTTAAGGACGGAGTGGGTCTCAAAGTAGGGGCTACGTTCTGTCCATGTGACTGCTACGTTGGTATGGTTCTTAGGGGAGAAGTGTTCGCAGAGAAACTCAAACTCTCCCTGCCTGGAGGGAGAGCCTTTCTTCCTCTGTGCGAGCAAACACCGCTGGTCACTGCTCCTCAACACAGACACGGTGAGGGCTTTCAACCAGTGGAGAGGTATTCCCAGCAAAACCACCAGTACCGCACTGTATTGTGGGCTGCCCAGGGATGCATGGTCGATCCCTTATGTGCAAGAAGATGAATTGGTGTGGCAGGAGGTCACCTTGGCTGTACGGGAAACCCCTCACTGAGTTTAGTGAACAAAACAAGCACTAAGAAGAGGTGGAAAAGGGGACAGGACATTGAGGAGGAGCATAGAAGCGCCTCCTGGGCTTGCAGGGATGAAAACAGGCAGGGCCACCCCCAGTGAGGGGTATGAGGGGCAACAAGGGCGTTTCTACAGCTACGCCAGCAGCAGAAGGGGGGCTATTGCTGAATGGTGGTACTGTGATGAAGGACACTGGAAGCGCTAAGGGACTCAGTAGTTCCTTTGTCTTAGCCCTTCCTGGCAAAGTCTACTCTCAGGCCTCCCAGGTCTCTGCATTGCGGCTCAGCACCTAGAGAGCTCCAGCACTCATGCCCCCCCAGTGCTCATGAGATGCAACCCTGGAGAGGAGCCTTGCTTGAGCTGCTCTTGGGCTTGATGTACCTCAAGACCCAGCGGTGGCCAGACCTGACACAAGGACTGACACAACACAAATCGTATTGGGTGATAGCCTCATCCAGTGAAAGGGAAGCTCCTTTTATCCTCCCAAGAAGCAGAGAGAGTTTGTCCGATGCTTCGGAAAGTAACAGATTTATCTTTGGGTGATGGTTAGATGATCACAACCCAGTAGCTGTCTCTCACTAGGCAGGTTTACAAGGACTGCTCTCCCTTCTAGGCAAATACCGAAGGCCCAGATTCCGCCTCGCTTGGTATTTTGCTGTCACAGGGAAATCAGCAGGGAGCTTGTGTGGCTCACATAAGAGGCAGGCACGACTCTGCCCTGGGGCTCTTGCAAATGCAGGGTTGGTCTTCTGAAATTATGGAAGTTGCGTATATTTTATGGCATTTGAAGGATCTGACCTGTTATATTTATTTTGCAGATGGCTTCTTCGACCTGCTGCTGTTTCTATTTTTTTAATGAGGTTCTCCAGAAACATTTATCTATTAAATTGGGTCATTAAAAAAATTACTTTTCCTTCCTGAAGCCCATTGTGGTTTTTCTGTCTAAGAAAACTGGGACATACAGCTATCGTTTCCCATGTGCATCATCACAGAACAGTATTGGCAGAGACCAGGGTCATTTTTATAAAGCAAATGTTGTCCCTTTCCATCTCCAAGGTTCTAAATAAACAATGGGGTTCCATAACTAGAGAAAAACCAAAGGTGTGTCTTGTCAAAATATTTCAAACAGAAAGAAAAACCCCACTGATTTTTCAGGTTGGTCTTTTTAAATTCAGTTTTCGGGGTTTTTTCAGTTTTCCAAAATTGTCCATTATTTTTCTGACTGTAATTGTATTTAGAGCCCAGATTTAGGTCATATGGAGTGCTTGTCTGCATGAGCTCAGAAGTCAGGTGTCACCTTTTCCAGCAGGTCACTCTGGAAGATCTTGGGAAGATTCGGAGGCCTTGCAGCACAGTTGTAAGCTGACCACATCCAGGAACAGGACTGGCTGCTGAGGGGACTACCAGGGAAAAACCCATGCCCACGTTGTCAATGTTTTTAGTACCCAGGACAGGGAGACTGGGAACAAACTGCCCTTTGAGGGTGGTCCTGGGACTGTTCTGACTCAGAGATCGTGTTTGAGAGAGATAGTTGCAGAGGCTGAAAGCGTAACAGGGAATACTTTAACCTGTTATGGTTAAATGAGGAACATAACCAGTTACGTTCCGCTTCTCCAGACTGCTTCTAGGCACTGAGCCATTTGCTCTTGTAGACTTTATCGTTTTTATTGCCTGCAACACCAATGCACCGAGGATTGATCCTACCAAGCATTGAATGTGATCAAATTCCATCATACTGCCTTCAGTAGGGGCAATGAATTTTCTCTATCTTACTGGCTCCAGCACTAATGTTCTCTGAAATGAGGGCTTTGGATCTTGATGCTTTTTTAACTTAGGGAATCGTTGCGGCTTTAAGTCCCGCCCTATGGGGCTGCTGAGGGTAATGGTGACATTGGGTTGGACTGCAGTGGTGGAAAACCTATTACTCTTTCTGAGAGCTGTGCTTCGCCCTCCCCCTCTGAAATGTGTGCTGGGAAGCAAAAGTGATCCTTCCACAAGACGCGCCTGGTAAGTCTCCTGCTGGAAGCACGAACGTGGTCCTTACATGTGTCAACAAAATCTTGGGATTAAATTCTGAATATTCCCCTTCCATAGACCCAAGAGTCAGTGCATTTATCCCAAGTATTGTGAGTGTGTGTCTGGAGAGACAGAAGGATTGAAGGCAGCTTTCAGAGCAGTCTAACCGATCTAAGCTCAAAATTTCCCCTGAAGCCATCATGTTTAAAAGCAAGCAAAACAATTCTTGTTGAAGAAGAGTTATTGCTGGAGTGATTAGTTTTTGCACGCCTTGTGGAGGGCGTTACCCGATGGCGTAGGGCACGCTTTGTATGCCGTTACAATCCTCTCGTTACCACTGAGAGGTTATTGTGATCTGAATCACTGATGATGCTTAACAAGCTGAATTGCCAATGCCCTGCGGTGAATCTTCTGCTTCATGCTGCTGGAAGCACAGAAACAGATGTCCTGGACCTTCCTGGCTCTGTTCCTCTGATGCTTCAGCAAATGTCACAGGTGACAGCATCTTAGCATCACCCACCATGCAGATGAGAGCTCCGCTGGTGACCATTTGTTCTCTTTTGACCAAGATCAACAAGTGTATACACCGATCCAGTACAGAGTGACCAGCGAAAGGAGGCACAGACCGCAATTCTGCTTAACTTAAGGTCATTCTTCCACTCAGCAACAGGTTGTGAGGGGAGAGACAGTGCCTCTGTGACTTAGCACTTTCACATTTTCCCCTTGGTGTGTGTGCAAGAGAGAATTTGCCAAGCTGTGAGGAGGCTGTGAAATTTTACAGCCATGACCACAATACATATGAGTGACAGAAGCACTGGTGAATTATGCAGGTTATGCCAAACAAGGAGCGATAAAACTTTTATAGCCCCATCCCATACTTTGTACGTGTCAAGTCTTTGCCTGGCTTCATTAGGTTTGTTTTTTTAACTTTTTATTGAAACTAATTTGTTGCTATGGAAACACCTGTATCCATTGAACTGGGTGAAGCGTGGTGACACTCTCCTAAGCTAAGATCAGTTCATAATTTAATTTTAATGATGCATTGTAAGAATTACTGCAGCTTTGTCATTTCATTGTTGCTGCATCCGTCCCTCCCATACCACTTCTGTTTTTCCCACCTACCAGCTGTCTCATGGGGCATGGGCGTAGCGAGCTTTTTTGAGCAGGAGCTTTCTTCATTTACGATGTCTTTTAAACAGTCTCAAATGAGATGCTGCATTAATCCCAAAGGATAGCGCAATTTAGTTGTAAGGAAGCCTTGTTTTCCCCATTTTCTGTGGTCAGAGAGAGGCACAAAAAGGTAAAATGATTTCTATGTAGTCATGCAGTCAAACAGTAGTGGAGAGGGATTTTATACTGTGACAGATACAGATAGATAGATAGATTTATATACATATATGTTCATTCCCCCTCCATCCCCCCAGGTTTTATAAAGCTGCAATTTGCAGATTTTCTAGTTGCAGAGGACAGAAATTTACCCTATGGTTACTTCTGTTTTCTTTTTGGTGTAAAAACTCTTGTGGTACTAAGTCTAGAGGATCCTCTACAAGAGTGAACTCAAGGTTAAATTGCAATTTTTAAGACTGCTACCATGTGATTTGGACCTGAATTTCTTAGTACTATGGGAGCCAGGCTGAATGTGGATTTTGGAAGGACAGATATATTCCTTTTGGGGATTATGCTGGAGTCTATTCCTTGTTTGCCAAAGATAAGTCTGAAATGATGGCAAACATTCAGTCTCACTCTTTAAACATCTGAGGGTATGTGCTATACATAGAAACCCAGGGCTAGAGAATAGGGATTACTTTAAAAGGGGGTGAGCTGTCATTGACAATACAAAAGCAACATGTATTTATCAGATGTCTATACTCTAGAGGGATAAATTTATACAGAAATAATTTTCTCCCATTTTTAGAGGTGATCATTTGGGAGGTGGAATGTAATGACTGTTAAACAGCATTCAGCAATATAAATCTGTGGCCCGCCTGATGATTTTATGAAAGGTGAATAGTTGCATTAAAGTCAACAGTATTTTTAATTGTGTATAAAGAAAACCATGTCGATATTTTTTTGTATTTGCTGTGAGTTGGTTGACCGATTTAAAGTGGAGATTCACCAGATTTAAGATATGGCACCCACCTTGTGATTCCCTAATCTTCCATGTTGCGACCTAAAGGCATGGTTCAGAGGAACGTAATGTGACTGACTGATTTGGGAGCATCTTCCTCTGTTCCTGTTGTTATCTTGTGTGTTGCTGTGGGTCAATGGATCCCTCCTCTGTCCTCGCACAGAGCACTGGGTCAGTGAGCATCAGCCCAAATGTCTGGCATTTATGAAGCATCTTCTGTCCCGGCACCTGCTTTTTCCCAGTCAGCGTTCAACATCGTCGGGGTGACTGGGATGGCAAGGGCAGCCAGGTGGGCCAGCACAGCCTGTCCTCATGAATGGGAAATGGGAAGTAGAAGAAAGTACAGGTTAACGCACTAATGTCAGCCTCTGGATGAAGAGCTGTGGTACATTTCCTGCCCACACAGTGCTGGGTTTCATCCAGACCCTTCCCTCCTGCCAAGTTAATCACTCTATGTACAGCTTGTAAATGTTTTGAAATTGTCAATGATATGTTTCTGAATAACTGTGAATGTTTTCATGGGTACATCTTTAAAATTTTCCACAGATGGCTTGGCGGTTAGGCTGTGATTTATCAAATATTTGAACTTTTGAGGGATCTTTTCACATACAGAGAATCAGAACATTGTTATGAAAAAAATTCCTAACTTTAGAATATTTCTACATTGTTCCTTTCAATGGATGGGGTTGATTTTGCTATCATTTGGATTGGTGAAATTCTGAGGATGATAAATGTTTAGGCTTCTGTTTGTTGTCTTCAGTTCGTCAGGATTTATTTCCTTGGACATTTGCTGGATCTAATGTTAAACATGCATTGAAATACCCAGTGAGGAACGGCCACCACCAAGAGCAGAGCTGCTCGTGGAGCGGCTCAGTGATGGGCCGGGGCGTGCCCCGCACTCTCTGGGCAGCAAGCATGGCCGCTCCCGGTTGTCCCCTGCCAGGAAGCGTTTGGGAGCTCTGGATAAGGAACCAGTGCCACAGTGCACAGCGCCAAACGCGACTCCTCTCACCAGCCCGTTTGCAGACATTTCATCAGTGCTGCAGCATTGACGTGCTGACGAACCAGACAAGCTGAATGCCTGCATTTCAGCACTCTCTTATGTGTCACCTCTCCCAGGGAGCATTTTCCCTGTTGTTTCCAGCCCTACCTGCTTGGTGGGATGTGGCTGCTGAGTAGAGATGTGGTAGTGGAGACCTGTGATGTTAATTTTGCTCTGGTTTTGGGGTTGTAGCTTGTGCTTCTGTGCTCGAAGACCCAGAGCAGAGCTCCACTGATGCTGCTCCAGCCTTTCCTGCTGCCACTCCCCCAGACCCCTGCAGCGGGTCAGAGCTGTGTGTTGATGGGGGAAATGGTATTGGGGATCCCTCCATCATCCTCCACAATGCCATCCTCAGTCAGGCTGGGCACCTGGGGACCAAGTGATTCCACAGCTCTGGAAAGAGATGTACCCTGCCGCATCGGGGCTTGTGAGGCAAGGAGCAGATGTGTGGCTCTGGGCCATCTCTGGGTGCCTAACAGGACCTGTGACCTCCCTGGGGTATGTTTGCCATCTGGAAAAGTGTACCGCTTGTTTTGTTGTTTCAAAAGGTGTTTTCACTGGCTTGCTATTTTAAACAGCTTTACTTGTAGTCCCCAGTTTAAAGGTGTTTGGCTGGGTGCTGTCACTGCTCCTGGTGGGAGCAGACAGCAATCCCTGGCCATCGGTCAGCTTTGCTGGGATGTCCCAGTCGATAGATAACCTGGGAGCTGCAGACCAAGGCTGAGGCTGAGGTATGAGAGGAACCAATGGAGTTTCTTCTTTATTTATTTTTAAATAAAACTAAAAAGGAGAGAAAAACTGAATAACGACATTTCTCAAGGCTTGTTTAAACATGAGCTACTTATCCAAAGCATTGCTGCTGGTAAACACGTGCTAGGTCTCCTCTTTTAATAATATCTGACTTTTCAGGGTGACACCTGGTAAATAACAGAACTAAGCTGTCTGCTGCAAGGAAAAGGAAAAGAAAAGAAAAGAAAAGAAAAGAAAAGAAAAGAAAAGAAAAGAAAAGAAAAGAAAAGAAAAGAAAAGAAAAGAGAAAAAAGAAAAGAAAAGAAAAGAAAAAAGAAAAAAGAAAATAAAAGAAAAAAGAAAAGAAAAGAAAAGAAAAAAGAAAAGAAAAGGAAAGAAAAGAAAAAAGAGAAAAGAAAAGAAAAAAGAAAAGAAAAGAAAAAAGAGAAAAGAAAAGAAAAGAAAAAAGAAAAGAGAAAAGAAAAGAAAAAAGAAAAGAAAAGACCTCAACTCCTTAAAACCACTTAAGTTTTTCCTTTATGAAATACATTGATAAATATAGTTCAGCGAGCACCCTGCTGGTGTTATCGTGTCTGAGAGCTATGGCAAGCTTTCAAACAAAGCCAGCGAAACCTATACTTAGAAGCAACCTTCAGATTTTTCATGCAAAGCACAGAAATGAAATGGGAGTGATAACAAAAGGGGGAAGATGGTGGCTCGCCTACGTGTGTCTGCCAACCCAGCTGCTGTGTCAGAGTTTCCTATGAAAACCCTTCAAATAGTGATTTCCAGGAATGCAGCTGTGTCTGTGCTTCCCTGTGCGCCATCACAGGTGCGTGCCCTCATGTGTCTGACCTTTTCAGAAGTGCGTTGACATGTTCAGAAATAAACTTTGCGATGTAAAGATAACGTATTGGATTGGGAGGGGATGGGAATAAACAAATCAGCCCCAGGAGAACAGGTCCTTTAAAAGCCATGGCGAGCTCTTGCAGGGGTCTGGATGCGTGCTCAGATCTGGCAGCTGCTGCTGGCGTCCTGCTTCACTTCTGTCTGCAGGGTCTTTCTGGTGCTTATCGCTGCAGGATTGAAGCACCCCGCGTTCGTTCATCAGCTTATCCTCACATCACCTCTTGTGGGGTGGGTGAGGGGAAATGGAGAGGGGGAAATGAGCTCACCTCCCACTCCTGCCTCAGCTGAGCCTTTGCACAGAGAGATCGAGTGATTGCCCAGCTTGGAGGCTGCTGCTGTAGCTGGGAGAGCACCGCGTCTCTTGACCCCCGGCATGGGTCTTCACACCTGAGACCACCTTCCTTGCCAAGTCTTTGCAAGCTGTGTGGTTTTTAAAGCCTCAGAGACTGCTGATTTTCCCCTGTCAAAAGCAAAGGTAGCACAACACCTTTTCTGAAAGGCTGGCACCTTGTCACAGGCACTCTGTCGCTTTTCATCAGGCCGGCGTTGTGAGGAGAGATAAGCTTCTCTATCAGTTCACAATAGCACGAGGACAAATAAAAATCTTTCACTCTAAAATGGAGTTTGTTATTTCCTTGGGCCTCCTGGGTGAAGGCCCTGTGGGGAGCCCTCTGCTCTGCGCAGGTGCCTTGGAGGTAGTCCCAAACCCCCGTGTTTGGGAAGGGCTCGGGGTGTGCATGTGGTGTCCTCCTGCACATCGCCACGGTGCACGTGTCAGCAGTGGCCTGTGGCACGTCTGCTCTAACCTCTACGGTCACGATTCCCTCATGTATCTTCTGGACTTTGCCCTGGCTTCGTCGGGCAGGGAGGTAAGCTTGCCAGGAGATTAGAGTGCCGGACAAGTGCTCAGAGGTTAAATTCCTGCTTTGCCACTGACTTCTGGTGCTACTTTGGCCAAACCATGCAAAACATGGTCTTGCAGCCCCTTTAATCACGCATGTCATTTTTAATCCTCAAAACATCTCTTATGATGTAAATGGGAGTGGTTCTATTCAGTCCTTCCAAAGATCAGCAGCTTTTGTTTTGCTCCGGAGATGCACACTTTTTAAATCAAAAATCTTGCAGACTTGCTTGCGTATGGCAAAATGATGTGACTAAGTCTACTTCTGTAAAGTGAAAAAAGTGTATGGTCATACCTTGATCATCTTGGGCAACTACAGAAATGGATAATTCCTGTTATGGACATTCATATCTGTTTAGTCATTACTGAAAAACTTTGACTTTTCCTATCAGGCGACTGGGAAGCGGCTGCTCTGAGCCAACAGTTGTGTGGATTTCTCCATAGGACAGCAATTTTTTTTGTTTCACTTTTAACTCATTGAAGAGCAAGTTCCTCTAGCAAAGCCCTAAATGATACACCTAAGCAATGTTTAGCTAAGTTTTCTCCTCATTTTCTTATTATCTTTCCTGCTTTTGGAGCAGATGCAATTTGATTCTCACTGCTATTTTGAGAGAGATTCTCAGTGCTCTTTAATCAAGAGCAAGAAAATGGGAAAGTGCCAGAGAAGCACATGGAGATTAGGGTAAACTGGACAGAACAAAGTATAAATGCTGTCCCATTTTAAGAATTACCATTGGCTGTAAAGCAGCTCATGAACATTTTCTAATGTAAGCTCCACTATTATAGCTTTATAGAGGATTTATCCAGAGCAGTGGCTTTTTTGCTAATTTTCTGACCCAGCTCACAAAGGCTAAGGTGTGAATACCACACCTTGCTGACTGCTTTCTTTGACATTTTCTGCTGTCTTAGCTAACCGTTGTTATTTCTGTCACCCGTCATTCATTGATCACTGAGTCAGAGAATGATTCAAGTGTTATTTGAACAATAATATTTGAAGGTTGTTTTATCAGTGACTCCGTGTCTGCCTGTGGGAGGCACGTTTTGCAATATGTACTTCACATTTTTTCCCTCTGATAATCTGGAGACCTGGTGGTGTTACAGGTCCGCCAGCTCGCCTCACCTTTGTGTGACTCAACTTCCCCAGGGATCCCACCCTTTTCTGAGCTCCCCCATTGAGGTGAACCAGCAGAGGGTTAATGTTGCTAAGCTTTGGCATCAGTTCGCTTGCCTTTGCTTAAATGTATAGCAAATATGATTCCTGCCTTTGGGAGCCAATAGTTGAGGTGGGCCCTACCTCCCTGCAGAGAGGGGGAGTGCAGGGTGGGGGAGAGCAGTATGGGCAGTGGATGAGGCAGAGTCTTTTTCGTCGTCCTCATTCTGTTGTGCAATGGTCCTGAGAGACATCAGCCTTGGAGAAGCTTGCAGTTGCTTTTCTCCTGCTCCTGGGGCTTTTGCCAGCTGCTGGTTTAGCTGAGCCAGGGCCCCGAGGTGTTGATTGCTCTCTCAGGAGGGCGAAGGGCTGTGTTCACCTTTTCAGTGAAGGGCATGACTGGAGGTATTTTCTGTGCACTGTCACTAGAAAGCCACACCATCAATCAGGCTTTGCTTTGCAAGGTCTACAGAAGAAGAGGCTGGTGTGTACAGCTCTCTTCACTCTCCCACGCAGAGGTTGGGTCATGCCAGTCCATGTAACCCAATAGTTACCCCATGGGTAAGCAGTATTAGTATCATATTCCGTAGGAGAATGATCTGACCTTTCTTGTTTATACGGTGAGTGTGTCCAGGAGGCTTCTTTGTCAGCCTGGTAGTCCCAGCTGCCAGCTCGCAGCGCATCTTGTCAGCTCCAAAGCTCTTGCCAGGGCTTTGAAGTTAACGAAGAGTTATTTGGAGTTACAGGGTTTTATTTCATAGAGAATCCCTGTGCGCAGGTCAAATAAAAATGTTCTCCTGAGTCAGAATCCACACATTCAGCAGTGCTGGAGTGGTGGTGGGCTGTAACAGTACGCAGTAAATGTAGGTCAGTTTGTCAATATCAGTTTGTCCAAAACCTGATGAAGTTGAGCAGGTCTTCATAATTAAGGACAGACTATGGGAAGTTGCTGCTGGAAAAATCAGCAGGAGCTCTGAAGGGTTAATTTCAGTTCTCACTCGATTGTGGAGCGTGCTGGTAAAACCAGCCTTTGTATGGGACCAGCTGAGACAGTAGGGCCTTCTTGGGTTTAACCTGGCAAAATATCTACTGTGATATCTACTGTTCTCTGAAGACAGGCTCAGTTGTCCCAGGTTTCCCCACACTGCCCCAACGTCTGATTCCCATGGCTCACTGTGGCGGGTGAGTAGCTAAAAGAGAGGAACTGAAGTGCTTCAGAAGGATGTTCTCAGTCCATCTCTTCTCAGTTCACAAATGTGGGTGCCCACCCAGTAGATCTTTCTAGTTCCCAGTATGCTAACATGATATTTTCCCGCATAAAGTGTCTAAGAAATAAACATCTTGCTTAATGTTACACAAGCGAATGTGTTTATGAGACAGAACAATATAATTCATCTATCAGGCAGATATTTTTCTTGCAATTACAGAAGCATCTCAAAGCCCTTAACTTGTTTAAGGTGCCTGTGTGCTGGCTGTTAAGATGCCTGCACATTGTCAAAGACTCTTCCCTAAACTGATAAGAGTAACAAAGAGAAGGGAGAATCCCCATTGTACAGGGTAAAAATTCAGTGATTCACTCCAAGTCACAGATGAGGTTTGTGGTAAAGTTGGGAACAAAACTCTAATCCTCCTGAAGTCTCAAGCACTTCCCTGAAAATACTCCCTTGCTTTATTATGCTTTGTTTCAACCATAACTATAAAATAATGCTGACTGTGCAAAGGGAGTCCTTTCATGCTTTTGGTGCTGATGGCCAAATGAGACATGAATGTATCATCTGAACAATAATTGCAACAGATTAATTATGGCTGCAGCGTAGCTGACATCTCATCTGTTATTCTGATGCCTACTCAATGTCCATGCCAATGTATGCCATGCCAATGACCATGCCAGTGTAAAACGTCTCCCAGGATCCACCACTTGCTATGATTACATGAATGTGTGCCTGTGTTTTCCACAAAGCAAAGCAAAAGGCAGACCTCTCCACAAGAAGCAAAACCGTGATCTTGTGGGCTGTTTAGTGTCAGACTGTCCCTGGACGTGAGCAGCTGTAGGAACAAATTCCTTCCTTTTGTGCGTGCCCTGCCATGGGGGCTCAGGCAGGGCTGGGCTGTCGAGCGGTTGGGAGGGAAGAGAGGCACGGCTTTTTTTGTGCATGGTCAGGCCACTGAAACCACCTGGCCAAGGGGGCAGCAGACAAGCATCCCTTAAAGGGCACAGTGCTTGTGTCCTTTCTGTCTCCTCATCCCTTGCCTCCTCAAAATAGTCCTATGTCTTACCCAGGGCCTTGCAGGAAGCGGTTCTCCATCTCATACCAATATTTTGGATGATAGTTCTCATTTCAGTCTAAGATTAACCTGAGACCCCTTAATTTTTCGTTTCCCCATAAAGCAAGCTTGAGGCCAGCCTTAACAAGCCCAACAGTCAGTGGTCCTGGCAGTTGCTGGAGGTGGAGAAGACAGGCTGCAGTCCATGTCCTCAGGAACCCAAACTGAGCATCTGACCTGGGTTTCTCAGGACCAGGTGGGTGTTACATTTGCCATACTTTGGGCTGTTCTCAGTAGAAACCATCCTTGGTTTGGCCATTCTTTTTTATTTGTCAGAAACTTACTCAGTCCAATGCCAGGTGAGTTTCTCAGTAAGTTTTCTTAGAGGACCTTTACCAGTTCTTCGGGCAACGTTGTAAGGGAGGAGTATTAACACCGAATTGCTGCCGAAACAAGGTTTAATTAGCAAGTGTGAGAAGTGAGTCAGGCTCTCTCCATGAAACCTTTCTTGATACAATTAGATAAAGAGAAGGTAGGTAGCATTTAACTTTCAAGATTTCTTTGTCTTTGGTAGCTCTCACAGTCTTCCTCCGAGCCACAGGCTTCTGGCACGAAACTTGGTAATTTTAATTGATAGATGTAGATAGTGCTGACACATACACAAAGGCGTGGGTTGATGTATAGCTATTATTGGCATTCGTGTGGAGTGGCTGGGGCACCCACTCTTGTCTTTGCAAGCCTTCCTCAACGAGTGCCAACAGGGTCTGCATATTCCCACTGGTCCCCAGCCCTGGGTGCTGCTGAGATATTAAATTACACCCAGCAGCAGAAGTCAGCAGCGGAGGGCAGGCGGGGGTGGTGGAGGGTATCTGACCTGCTCAAAAGGGTAGGGGGAAGTTTTGAGAAGATGCGCAGAATTAGGGTTAAGTTTTCAAGGGTTTGGCCTTCAGATAAAGAACTTTGTGGAAACAGTCCCCGTTTTAAAAAGAGCTGCATGTCCATTGAAAGCAGTGACTGATGGTTGTTAAGCACATCTGGAGCCCTAATCTTTCATTCAGGCCACGCTTTTTGTCTAGCTAAGGAAAATAAATCGCATGCTCTTATTTCTCTCTCCTCCTCAAACACTCAGTGATTTCAAAGCTGCAAATGTGGAAGTAGCAGAAGGAAATATTTTCTTCCACACAAAGCATAATTCCCCTGTGAAATGCAAGAATTCAGCAGGGTTCAGGGCGGGAAGAGAATTTTATGGTGGGGCCTTAGAGGAATTATGCAGCCAGCCGTAAAGGAAAGTCATGGGTTTGATGTCTCAGTTTCACAGTCCTTTTAAGCATCACATGCTGTCTGGAAAACAAGACCATCCATGTATATTTTAGATGTTTTATTTATTCCTTTGGTTGTGATGGTTGGATATGAATATAATGTCACTTATAAAGAGCAGAGCCCAGAAGGAAACTTGTGCGGTAGGCACATGCTTCTATTGTTTTCTCTTTGGACAGGAGGAAGTAGAGCCATGCGATTGCAAAAGAGGGGTCGTATCCCTACGTACTCTTGTCTGTGGGAATATGGCTAAGTTTATGTTCATGTTCCCCACAGACAGACTTTACGTGCCCTGAAGGTCCTGTGTCATGAATGCAGTACCAGATCAAGGCTGCTGAAAATGATCTCCCGCTGTGACAGAACTGAATGTTTCATAATCTCTGGGTGAAATACTGTTTTATCATACTTGAGGATTATGTTCTGGGAGGGCATAATGTCTACCGTACTCCTTTAATTGTACTACTTTTTTTTTTCCCTAGAGACAGTGAATGTCTTTTGTAAAAGCCAGTGATTCTCTCTCTGGTATGATATACCTTTCATCTTTAGGAACCTCTGCTAGCTCACCGTCATGGCTCATTATTCCAATTAATCACTGATGACAGTAATACTCACAAAAATGATAATACTTATTAATTCTCACTTTCAATCAAGGATGAGCCAACACACGCATTCTGGTTTTAAGTTACTTCTGTAGAGTTGGTGTGTCAGATTATTGCTTTACTACCCCCGTAGATAGGGTGTATATGTAGTAGTACATCTGTTACAAAGAAATTGCTCAGTGTTTGAGCTTGAGTCAGTTCTCAGAAATCTTTTATGTGTCAGTCAGTTGTGGAGATGACACAAGCTTCCCCACACGATCACCCACAGCATCTCAACCCCAGCCAGGTAGGGCTGACTTAAGGAGCACTTGTACTCTTTATTGTGTCTTAATGCTGATTTTAATTTCTCTGTTGGGACTTCTTGAGGACCGGCCCAGATCTTTGCGTTGATTTGAATAGGTCCTTCAGCCGTGCCCTAAGTAACTTCACAAACATATGGGGCAAAAAAAAATCTGTATTTTTTGCTGCCAGGTTCCTGAGTGCGCTAATGGGCCTTAATGGCCCTGACCAACCTCACCTGGGGCCTCAAACAACACCCATGGGCCCCAGGGCTCTAATTAAGCTCAGCCCTGGGGCTTTAGTTTTCTCCTGATGGAGCTGTGTTAGAGGAGTGCTGATCTACAGCCACAGCCATAGAGTACTTTGCTCTAGACATCAACCTGCAGACCGACCTCCTGTCTTGACCTAAACTCCTCTTTGTTGCTGTGAATCTCCCTGGACCTTAACCCCGACTTGTGGATTGACTGCCCAACTTCACCTTGGACCTGCCTCATCACTGTGATATTGCCTTATGCCTCTTGGGTGGACCTGGCTGCCATTTCCAGGTCTGTCCTTGGTACCGTGGGATGGTGATCCCTGGCTGTGAGGTCCCTCCAGGCTCACCTTCCCTCAGGGAGCAGCTTTGCTCATTCTGTTCCTTGACGTTTGCAGAGCAGCCCATACCTCCTATGTGAAAAGACTGCAAATGATTTTATCTAGTTCACTCATTTGTCTTTATGTGAATGTAGGCTCCCTGGAGTACAGCGTGGCTGCCTGGTAGAAAATCAGCCTACAAACCTCAGCGCAAGAGACTATGATGTGAAGGGTTTTTCACCAAAGAACCTGAGGAAATTTCCCTTCTCTTCTCAAAGCCTGCATGCAATAGAGACCTTGTCTCAGGATCTCATTCAACGTAGTACACTGTCTAATATTCAGTTTGTTTACTTCTTGTTGTGACAAGTCAGAGTCCAGCAGTTAATGAGCTTGTTATCTGCCTCACTGCATTAGTGATGAATGTAGAAGAAATGTCAGATGGGTCTAGGCCCTGTATTTTTGAGAAGAGTCACTGAGTTAACTTTTGAGCTGTCATTCCCACAAGTCTGAAGAGTTTCCTATGTCTCATTGCGTTTGCCATAGTGGCAAGTGGCCAGGAAAGCAGAAAACATTCAGTTAACAAAATGACCCATTTTGCACTGCTTGGACCAGGTTTTCCTGGATGGGAGATCGTTTCCACAGCTAAGCAAGTCATGGGGCAGTTCAAGCCCGAGGGAACACCTACCTGTTCCACTCTGGGTTTCCAAGGACCCCACGGCAAAGCACTCCTCTGCAAGGGGCACAAGGGGCCATGAAACTTGCGCTCATGTCTCCTCATGCTAAGTCCTCGACGTTCTCAGTTTGCTGCTTACCTCTGCTGCAGTCTTCCTTCTGTGTCTCTCCCCTGGGTGGATGTGTTTAATGAAGGTGGAGTGTGGGTTATCAAGTGGTTTGACTCTTGGTGCTGATAGGAGCTGTATTTGGTGGGTATGGGTCACTAAATTCCTAAGCTTTCTGTATCAGGGATGCTTAGAAATCTCCTTGTAGCTGGAGTGGAAATAAAGTTGTAGGTCGCTTAAATATGAGGGAATTTCCCAAACAAAATGCAGAGGTTCCCATTCCAGGCGAAAGTATCAACCTGTCCCCATTCTATAGTTCCTTCCTTTCTTAAAAGTTCATGAATGGCCACAGGTAGCCCAGAGTGGTTTTCATAGGCTACCGCTGAGTTCAGATACCGCAATATTGCGTTTTTCTCCGGTAGTTCATTGCTTGCCCTTTCCTATTGCTGTCATAATTATTTGTAAGGAGTTTCTGCCTTACTTGCTTGCAACATCAAGGTGAACTTAGTGCGTCTCTGGCAGCTGCAACTGTGGCAACAGAAGTGAGTATTTAAAACCAGTGCATTGTGCATTTGTAGGCCCTCTGTGGCTCATTCCCTCTACTGTCGAATTAACTGATGTTATATTCTTGCTACTTCAGCTTAATACAAGCACAGATTTTGAACTGGACCTTAATGTCCTTGAGAACATTAACCAAGGATAGTGGCCTGCTCTCAGATGAAATAAATCTTTATAGATGCAACGTACGCGTTTGTTCAGCTATTAAGTATGGACTTTCAAACAAATACCACCACCAGAGATTTTTCTGTTCCCACTGATTGAAACTGGAATGTGCTCAGATACTCTAGTAATGAGTAACAGCATAAATTCTTAAGTCAGACAGATAATTACTCTTTCAGACGAAGAAGCCTTGGGCTTTTATTTGTGTCTGTAGACTGTAATCTCTTCGACGCTGAGACTTTCTGGGTGTCTAAAAGGCACACAGTCCGCTCATATGGTCATAGAGGTGTTCATACTTACGTCTAGGTAGTGCCTGTAATATATAAGCAGTGTCTACAGTACTGGGTGTCCTTTGGTTTATGTAGGGTTGGGTGTCAGTTGTTGATACGGTCTGCTGCAGCAGGACCACGTATGCCCTACAAGTTACGTCTCCCATCTGAGGAACACGTTGCTGGTTGTTGAAATTATACCGTCTCCTGAGACGGCAGCAAGCACCTGAAATAAGTAAATACTGAAGGATACTCGAGCAAGGGAAAGATGTTTTTGTACCAAGCGTGTTTCAAAGTTAAGTACCCTCAGTAATGCATGAGTCCCTTCAGTCTGGTGTGTGATTTGTCCTTGGGAGCGTCAGCAGCACTTACCCCAGTGTGGTGTAGCTGTCGCAGAGCACTGGGCCCTCCTTATGCTTGAGCTCAGCATCCCAGAAAGTGACTGTGTTCAGGAGGGAAAGCAGTGTGAAGTTCTTGCAGGGATAGACTCACAATGGCTGAAAGTGAGAAAATGAGAACTTTGAATTGATATGCAGCTGAAATTGTTAAAAACACTGTTAAGACACAGTGGCAAAAAAAAAAAATTCTTCTCTCTTTAAATTCAAATTCTTTGATGTTTTCGTGGGGAAAATTTTAGCAATATAAGGTGTGAGGTGGGAAATGAGAAAATGGAAAAAGGAGAAAACTTTGGTACATATATGATAAGACAAATGACTGGAAAATGCACTGCATTGTGAAGCTTCCTTACTCATGTCCCAGACAGTCAAAAGCAAGGGTAGCACATGTAGGTTCATTTAGTCAGCTGCATTGTAATTTGAAATTTCTTTAGAGGGAAGAGCCTCAGCTCTGTGGGAGACCCTCGAAGCAGCTTGAATTAAAGAAGGTTGCAATAACTAGAAGGTCATTTGATGTTTGTAAGCAAGGCTTTGGGACATAGGGTGTGAAAATTCATTAGAACTTTCAGTGATTAAATAGTCCTTTTTGTGTCTTGAGAATGACATTTCTTTCCCATCATCTCGCAATTATGAATGCAGGGAAGAAAACAGTATTCTCCTGGCTGAACATCACATGTGTTTTAGCCAAAGGGTTTCTTTCGAAGAGATTTTGAGGGACTCATTACTAGCTTTTGTCCTTACTGCCTTTACTCACGTGGCTGTAAACATGGTGTTACTGCATAAAAGTGAGCAACATTGCGTGAACGTTGCCGTGTATCTGCTAATCCTGGTTGCCGTCCCTTTACTGTCTGTGTATGATCTTGTATTTGGTTTGCTGATGGCATTGTGGGAATGAGGTGTTCCATTTTGTCCAAAGAAAAGAGTAAACGTATTTGTTTCATTTTCATGTGAAAGTTGACTATCCCTCAAAACATTTTCTTTTGGATGTGTTTGTATACCTATTTCTCCAAGAAATTATAGAAAAATGTATTACAAAAGGAAAAAGCGAAATGTTACATTTGGCCTGTCCTGGAAATCTGTAGTCTGTTTTTTTTTTTTTTTT
>VZSC01002754.1:25337-43862 GCA_013398225.1 Steatornis caripensis | reverse complement strand
AGTCTGTTTTTTTTTTTTTTTTTCCAAAATGAAATGGTAATTGGAGCTGACACATTTCACTTCCAATGAAATAGTGTTTCCTGATACTGCACTAGAAAGCTCTAACTAGTACTAATGGGGAGGCTCAGTTTGCATGCATGGGCAGGATACTGGCTTCACTGGATGAAATCACTGACCTGTGTTTTGCTAGGAGTCGGACATGCTCAGTGATCCTTCCTTGTTCTGAAGTCTATTAAAAAGATGTCTTTCTCTTGATTCAGTGGTAACTTCTTTTTTCAAGAATTGAGGCTTGGCAAATTGCTTTCAGTCTTAACACAGAAATGAACATTTCATTGTCCCTTTCATCTGTCTGTCCATGTTGGGAATCACCTGTCCCTGGGAGGCATACTTCTCGAAATGAGATATAAGCCACTCTGGCTCCCTTGCACAGAGGTGAAAAACATGATAGCTGTGACAGTCGTATGCATCTCTGGAAAGAGAAGGGTCAGGGAGCAAGAGCAAGCTGCCATGCTGGGCAGTCATTTGCTGTAATCTCTGCAGAATCTGCACGAGTGTTACAGCTGCTGGGCAGGCAGGATTACTACTCCATCCTACACTGATCAGCTGAAGGTTTCCAGTGATAATTGTGGTGGAAAAAATTATTTTTTTCCTTTAAAATCCTACTTAAAACTAGCTCATGTTTGCAAAGTGGTGAGGGAAATAATTTTAGGTGTTGTTCCTCTGCAGCGACTTGCTATTTAGAGCACAATGTGAGCTCTGGTTGGTATTTTATCCTGAGTGCTAAAAGAGCTGCAGGGCTCTGCAAGGAAGATAGTTCACTGCTGAGCTGATGCACAGGCCTTAACAGGGAAGGAGGTCTGTGCTCCTCGGGTATTCTCACAGTAATTCCTGTACGGAGGAGCAAAGAATTATCCCCATTTCACAGAAAGGTCAAACAGACCAAGCTCCAGATGAAGATGTAGAGCACCTAGCTCCCACCAAAACCAGGTGGGCTGGTCAGGCATGCGTAACACCTTCAGGCAGTCAGCAATAAGCAATATGCCTAGAGGCAGTGTGTGATGGAGCAGGACGCTGATCTAACATGTCCTCATCCTCATCTTCACTTCTTCCTTCTCACTTGCCGCTATGGAAATTGCCTTACCCAAACCATCCCTGGACTTCAGCACTGCCTGAACAATTATCTGCTTGAACTTCTGGATCAGGTTGAACATATGTATCATGAGACTGGTCCTCTGGTCTGTTCAGGAAGGAGCAGGAACTCTTCAGGGCTCTCCATTTGTTGCCTGTAACCCCAATGCTGTGGCAGGGTCACCATGCTACGCCGGGGATAGTCTGTGAGCAGAAAAGTAAGGCAGACAATTCCAACAACCCATGTTTTCATTTTATTGGGAAATTTGGCCTTCACACCTCTTTTGGCTTCAAGTACCATTTTTTTCTTTTCATGCTTTGACTTGAGGCTAGATTCTCAGCACAATCCAGCTGAAGGGAAACAGCTGTTGGCTGAAGTCCTCTGGAAAGCTCTCCCTTGAGCTCAAATCTGACCATTCTTGGCACAAGCTCCTGCAGACAACAGGTGACTCATTTTGCTTTGGAAACTGCAGCCGTATCTGCTGTCTCCTCAAATGCTATAGGCAATTCATAGGGTGATTTCAGCTTTGCCTCTTCTTCTGCTGAGTGAAGGCAAGCTCCATGCTTATTCTTTGCAACAGAGCCAAGCCAGTCCGCAATACACATTTGATCTAGATTACTCCTTTGCTCTTTGGTTTAAAGTAACATGCAAATAGAGCAAATGAACGAGGCTCGCCTCCCTGCCGAGAGATTTAGTGTGTGAGCTGTGGCCACTTTAAAGGAAAACTGATGGCTACTGTAAATGAATTGGTAAAAAGAGTCAAATGCCTCCACTAATTTAGACTCCTGTTGTGTGACTGTTGAAATGCTCAGCAGATTTACAATTCAGACCTACCTGAAACACTAAGGAATTAGTGAAGAAAGCTCGGGGGCTTTTTTTGTATCCCTGATTGCCCTACCTCCCACACTAGCAATGTCCGACACCGGAGGCGAACAGGACAGGCTTTTATTTATACTGATTTATAACAGCGTTTTCCAAAGTGGCTTACTGAAATTGTAAACAAAGCGTTCATACAGCAAGAGGGAGGAAATGCCAATATATTAAAATCAATGGGCCAAATTGTGCACTATCCTGAGAGCACTTTTGGCCAGGGGATGGAAGTGACCTGTGTTTGGCTGAACAGGGATTGATTCTCGTCTCTCTTGCTATTTACACCAACACAAATGTGAAGCATCTTTGATGTCAGTCCGCAGAACGGGCATGAGTACAAGGGCAGTCGGGCCCGTAAGGTTTCTGTTTGATCACTACCTCAGGCAAGGGGGAGCTGTACCTGCAAGGGGCTTCGCCTCCTAAAATATACCATCTGCAGAAACGCTGGGTCTCTGTGTGGAGTCTCTGGCTCCCATGGCAGCATGGTCCTGAAAGGAGGGAGGGGAGAGCAAGGAAACTTGGCTCAGGCCCACTGTGAATAAAAGCCACCATTGCAGATGGGCTGAGTTTACCCCCTGGTTACATTTTTCAGCTGGAAGAGTCAGATGAAGTATTTGCATTGGCTTTGTGCCTTGGCTGTGTGAACTCTCAGGGGTGGGGAAAATATTAGTAAACTAGTAAGTATCCAAAAGCTGGAAGAAAATAGGTTGGGTTGTCAAAGTCTTTTTAATCTCTTTTGAAAAATACTTCCTTTAGGAACACGTTCCCATTTGGAACGGGCGCCTTAAAAAAGAACAAACAACAAAACCAACACTGTGGAGGTGACATGTCTTTTCCTGCCACTGCAAAACTTTTCTTAAATCTCGTTAATTACCTGCATCCTCAAATCCCCAATTATATATGTAGTGCATCTTGTTCGGACTCTGCTGCTACAGTCACTGAGCCCATGCTCCATGCTGACCCTGCTCTGGCTGTTCCTGCTCCCCGATGGCGCTGGGTGTGCTTTAACCCTCCAGAGCACCTGAAGGTGCAGGTTTGAAGCCAGAGTTCAAATCCATCTGCCAGAGAGAAGGGGAACATGTATCAAAACCATCCCAGGAGTTGTACGGCTCCGCTCTTTCCCGTAGCTGTGTGGATGTCGCTGTTTGTTCTTGGAAAAGCTGAAGGGCAGCCTTTTCTGTGTACCTGGCACCGCAATGTTGTGCAAGGTCCCAGCCTGCGGAGCAGACTCTGGTTGCTAGCATGGCAGGCTTTGCAAATGGTTTGTACTGAGGTTGGTAGCTGGAGGGGTACGCTGCTGGTCTGAGAAGGACTAGAGAAGTTTTGGCTTGTAACATTGGCTTCTTGTGGTGTTCTCTGCTGCTTTTTTGAGCTCAGAATTGGATTTGGATTCGGGGCGGTGAAGGAGTTGTGGCACAGCTCTGTCCTGGATGGGCAGTGGGCGGGAAGATGATGATGGTCTGGGTTGTGCCTCTCCAGTGATTGTGTTGGGTTCCTGTTGTGGGGGGGCTCTGGTCTATTTGGGTCCTGCTTGTCTCTTCCCCGTATGGGACTCTTTAACCAAGGAGAACAGCAAAGCCTAGCCTATGCTATGAAGTGGGCACAAGGCTTTGCTCTACCAGCTGTCTCACCGCAGTCAGTGCTGGAGTGGAAAGCAAATGAGCTAATTGCCTATCGCTGTGAAACTGAGGCCTGCTGCTGAGGATGGGGCTCTTCTCCCAGCTGTGTCATGATCTTGCTCTCTAACGCAGGCTGGAGCACACTGGTTCATGTACGCAAGCCGTGAGCTTATTTGTCTACGGGGTTTCTGTGCAGCAGCACATGAATTCCAGAATGACTCAGTATTTCTCAACATATGGGCCTTACGGTGGCCACTCAGCCCTGTGGTGTGTGTAACCTTCATCTCGTGCAAGTAGGCGAAATAGTGGTGTTTCTCCTGTTTCACCAGGGGCTACTCTGAGCTGTGCCCTGAGAGTTTTCAGGGTCCATCAGAGCCCCAGCAGCCCTCTAAAGGACAAGTAGCCCTTTAGTACTGGAGTGGAAATAGCGGCTGGTTTGCGATGCGGGTGTGCCGCCTCAGTAGGAAAGGGAGATGAGGCCACCCCCTGCCCACCAAGCCCTTACTGGATATACAACCTCCTGCTCAATGCGAGTCTCGGTGCAGGTGGAGCGTTCGTGTGTATTGTTTGTCCAAGTGTGTGTTTCTGAAGACAAAAATTAGGAGATCAAAGTATCTCGTGGGAAAGACTGATGGTCCTGAACTGGATGCTGTGAAATGCTGCTTAGAGAATTCACGGGTTTGGGAGCTCAGCTGCATGGTCCTCAGCCGTCTGTCTCAGTGGCACTTTCACAGACAGCAAAGCTATGGCATTGACCCTACTGATTCACCAAACAAGTCTTCAGTTCTCGGTCCTCTCCCTTTAGACTTCCTGTTTCTTTCCCTCTTTTAAGCTTCAGGTAATTAAAAATAAAAAATGCTGGATTCTGCTTTGTCACAGTCCTCTGGGGAATGTGTAGTGGGAACCGTACAAGTTTCAGCAGTGCCTTTGCAGTAGGGGCCCTTGCTAATGACTGGCCTCTGGTGGGTGGTGACAATGCAAATAAATAACAACACTTGGATGGAAAATTCCACAGATGAACTGAAATGGTTTCTGAAATTCCTTTCAAAGTGAGAAAACAACTGTACATCAGCGGAGAGCCTGCAGTGAGGGGATCCATCATGCATAAAGGAGTAGAGAGCAAAGGGAACATCTGTGAGTGCTTAGTTCAAATGCTGAGGGTCCAGAAAGCTTCGTGAGCAAGATTGTATTTCATATGATCTGGAAGTGTACCAAAGAGTAATGGAACTACATAGGAAGCAAAAGATACGCTATATGTGGCTGCTTACCCTTTATGGCACCTGAATTTCTTGGGTAACTCAACTCGTCATGAAATGTCAGCATCAGAAATGAGATACACTCACATATGAATTCTGGCTTATGCTGTTATTGCCAAATGTTATGCAGATGCTGCAGATGAGAAAAACCTACTTTCCATACAAAGAAATATTCGCTATGATTGAAATGCATTTGTTTTTTTCAAAACATGAATAGCAATCCACCAGAGCTTTTTTCATTTTTGTGTCCATCTGGGGATTGCCACCTACATCCTTGCTTTTTCATTATATGAGGAAATAATAGATTTCATATGGTGAGAGAAAGAAATTACCTCATAGGCCTTTTCCGATACATGTGGCAGATCGTACCTTCTCCCTCAGTGACAGAGTGAGTCATTTGGGGGTAAACTTGGCTGGTTTGTGATGAAATAAGCAGGGAATATTTTTTTGAAGCAGCCTGAACATGGTCTCAAATTAAAAAAATGAGTTCAGCTGTTTGCATCATGGCTTGCTCCTCTTCCACGACTGTTCTAGCAAATTCAGCTGGCAGCTCCCAGCCCTGCTCGCTGACCGGTGCTTTACGTCAGCTCTGCTGCTGCCGGAGCCAGTGCTGCGTTGTGCAGGGCGAATGCTTCTTAGCATGGGACAAGTTAGGTGCTATAATCTGTTTTGCTTTTGCTGGCTGATCTTGGGCAAATTACTTCAATGTAACTGGGCCTCATTTTTAATTTCCTCCTCCTGTAAAAGAGAGGGATGCTGTGCATCGCGTGTAGTGAGGCACTCAGATGTCATTGGGTCAAAGCCTTAAGAAAGTTTCTTGGAGAGGAGAGAGTAAAGATCGCAGATTCAGTAATGCTCAGATATGTGCATTTTCTAAACTTGTTGGGTGGGTTTTTTAGAAAAAACTTTTATAAGGATTCAAGGAAAAGAATCCTCTTAGAGTTTCAAAATAAAATATTTGGATTTCTTAGTTGGAAATGTCTTGTTTTGCAATATTCTTCGATGTGACTTAGATATTAAAAATATTTTTAAATGACTGGAATGAAAACCTTTTTGATCTTAGATGCGTTTCATTTAAACTTCTTCAATGTCTTTTAAGACGCAGCTAGATTATTTTTCTGTTTGGAGCTGAAATGCTATTTTGTCCCATCTTTCATAAACTAAGAAATCTGTTATTGCTACAGCTCTGTCCATAAACTCACTAGAAATATACACTTGCTGTACAAAAACAATATTAAATTTACTGTAGAAATTGGCCACGTTGACTTATCTGGTCAACCCTGTATAAGGCATGTATAAAGTTGCAATCAGACACTTTCCCCTCTGGACGCCTCGTGAGATTGATCTGTGCAATCTACGGTTTAAGAGGCGAGGTAAACCTGAGATTGTGGCTGCAATTGTTTCTCGCTTAAAATACGATGCTTTGTTGTGAATGATTAACGACCGTGAATCTCTCGCCGCCTCTGTTTGCGGAGCTGGGTTTGGCTTTCATGTCTCTCCCCAGGACTGAGCTCTGGACGCAGTTGTTCTTGATAAGGTCTGAAATTCCCAGGCTGCTTCGCTTTTCTGAAGAGTGATGCTATCATGATTTATGAAAAAATCAGCTCCTGGAGTTTGTTTTGCTTGGCGTGCAGACAAAAGACTCCAAACTCATTTTTTTAATAGAGAAAGGTTAGGTGAGAGGCTTTAATGCTGTGCTGCTTGAGTGGAAAACTTTGCAGCTAAATTGAGAATAATGTTTTTCCATCTAAACTGACCTTTATGCTGATATATCCTCTGTCATCTTGGGCTCTTTTAAACTGTGCCTAACTTCCACAGGCGTAGAATTGTCCTTTATCACTTACAAAGGAGTCAAAAGTACTAAGGACCTTGTCAGAGAGACACCTTCGTTCCTCCTTTGAATTAAATGGGACTGTGCTTTGGCCTGACATCCAGCACCACCTGTGCCGCTGCCGCCTCTCCACGTTTCCCCTTCATCAGCACAGTCTCATTTCGGCATGCTGCGTCCACCTGCTTTGTGTTTCCTGAAGGCACTCGGGGCAAATTTCTCCTCACCAGCATCTCTGCCATGTTTTGCTTGGCCCATTCCTTGGTTTTGGCAGAACTGGGACATTTCGCTGCTTGTCTGGGGGGAGGGAGTTGGGGAATAAGTGAATTTGTGGTGCTCTGAAAGGGAAGATGCTGTGTGTGGTTTTGAGGAATGGATATTTTGAAAGTAATGTAGTTGATAAAAAATAATGGAAACGGCAGTAAAATAGTGGAAGGAATTCCAAAGAAAACTAATAATACAAACTTGCTGAAGCAGATTGTTTTTAAAGTGGACTGAATCTTTCTCCCCAGTCTGAGCTCTCGGTAGTGGCACAACAAGTAACAAGTATTTCTAACTACACAGTGGCAGAGGCACATAGCTCTAACTGTCCTGCATTATAAACCCCATACAGACCATGGTGGGATATCCCTCATGCCGTAACAAGGCAAGCTTATCAGTAGGTTTTATTTGTTTGTTTTTCAGCGGTGATACTAACTATTCAGAGACAGATAGCTTGAGACTTGCAATTTCTTTCATCACCAGAGTTGCTGCAGAAGCTTCTGACACAACTTTGTCTTTTTATTCACATCAGGAAGGGGAATTAATTGAAATAGAAACTTTCTACAAAACGGTCCGTCACAGAAAACGGTTCTGGGAAAAACAAGCAGGTGTCTCGCATCTCCGCTCAGGGCTGCAGGCTGGTGGGAGGCTGCACCCTGGTAGCTCCCAGCGCACCAGCTCCCCCAGCCAGAGGCATCCGACTCCAGAGCGCTGGGCTCTGAAGCAGCAAGTCACACAGATGACTCTAGGACTAGGATTTACCCTTTGATGGAAATATCAAAATGTGAGTTTTTTCTGTTTAGTGGCTATTTTTAACCAAAGTGAAAACAAGTTTCAAGAACGCATTAATCTTCTACAAAGTGGGATTACCACAAAATTCTGGAAAAGGCTGGGCAGAGATTGTGCCATCTCCAAGGCTAATATCTGCCCCTGGGATGTAGTTACCATTCTGTGCATGCACGTGTGGGAGCTTCAGGTCAAATAGTCTGAAATAGTGTGTGTCACGGCTTCCCCGCCGTGGTGTGCTTACAGCAGCAAACGGGAGGTGGATGTAGCATGAGGGGCCCTGGGAGTGCCTGCGTGCTCCACACTTGCTGAGGGTGTTTCGGGGTACAATGTAAGGAAGAAGACGCCTGCTGATGTCACCTCATCCCTCTTGCTTTTGGGGAAACAGCCTTTGGAATGAACCATCTCCTGAAAAATGCCCAGGAATTGTCTTCAAGCAGTCCAGACAAAGCCAGCTGTCAATTGAACGATGTGGATGACGAGGGTCCGCTTCTCCAGCTTTGATTTAGCAGTAACCCAGTACCCTTCTTTACTTAGTGCTCAAGCCTGGAAAAGTGTGTTTCGCCACAACCCTGAGCAAGAATGGTTCATCAGCTGAGTTGACGGTAGTGAGTTGCTTCAGAGCGGTGGTGCGGTGGGGAAGCGAATCCCCAACCCGCTGCTGCGTTGCTTTGGTTCGCAGAGCAGTTTTGGTGTGTGCAAACGAGAGTCTTATGGGAGGAAACACAAGCAGAAGCTCAGCTCTACCTCCTGGCATCCATTTCCCCAGCCTCTGAAATCCAACCCTCTGAAAGCAATTCCTAAGTGTTAACTGAAGTTGTCTGCGTTTCATGGTAAATCACATCCTATTATTTTGAGTTTAGCAATCCACTGTGCTTTGTTACTTGCACCAAAAGACAAAAGTAAAAATCTCCCTCTTCCAGTGATGTTTTAAGACTGAGCGGAGGAAAGCGATGATGGCAATAACGTGAGCTTAGCTGTAGAACATGTTTCTAGGTTTACCTGGTAGAAATGGCTGGGGAATCCCAAGGAGCAAAAAGCATTCCTGCCCAAACCCAGATTAATGCCATGGGATTCAAGTGGCCAATTCCCTTTAGGTTCATTTGCAGATCCCACTATCCGTAATAGTAACCCTACTTGTGGTTGTATAGCAACTTTGTAAACTCCATAAAGCACCATTGAAATAATTCATTTGTGGATCACCACCAAGCAAAAACTCTTAGTGGACGTGTCCATTTTTGGAAGCTTCCAAACAGCCTTTTCCTTCTTATTTTGCAAACACAACTCACTTTTATGAAACCTGCTTCAGAGCCTCTGAGTTTTAAGCCAGAAACAGAAAGAAATATATGCAATGCAACTTTCATTTGGATTGCATCTCAGCTGGCAGTTTGCTTCTATAAGGTTAATCTGACCTGGGTTGTTCCAGCAGGCAGAAATGTTTTTTTCATAAGGGGATGTTAATCAACCTGTCTTGGCTTTTCAGATTAGAAGCTGACTTATTCCAGCCTTCTCCGATGTATAGCTCACAGAGAGCGCGCTTGATTCTTTATCTTTTATATCTGAACAGCTCTTATTTACATCAGTGTAAATTGAGAGTGATTCACATTAAGCTAATATGCTTTCAATGACATGGTAGTGGTTTAAAACAGGGAGGCTGAGATGTATCGCTTATTGGGATTTCACATAATGTTTGGAAGTCACTTAAGATTTGGTTTCTTAAGGTTAGCAATGTGCGTCTCCTGTACTAAAAGAGACATTCCACCTTCTGGAGTTAATTTGCACCTCGCTTTTCAACTTACCTCTCTTAGCTTTTGATAAAAATCTGTGCACTGTCCGTGTAAATACTCCAACAGGGCCAAATTTTTCCCCAGTGCATTTTTTCCTCACCGGCTCCTTTGGAATGGTGTCAGGAATGGACTTGTTTCGTTGTTTGTTTCCAGTTATTTCTGGGATCGTGCATACAATCCCCACAGAGCCTTTCTTAATTTTTATCATAGGTAAAATAATTTTCTTGCTTGCTGCTACACAATGTGTTATTTGCTTTGCTTTTATTGAAATGACTTTGCTGGCTTTCACACATTTCATATAGTTGTTACTCTGCTAGTAGAGCTTGCTTGCTTTAACAAAGCAAATGGCTTGCAAAGCATTCTGAAAAAACACACCGGCATTCAGTATAACACTGTTAGACTTCCCTAACAATTCGTTCACTGATGAGCTTCACCGTTTTTCTCTGGGCCCCCTCACGTTAATGTTCTTGTAGGCTGTATAGTGGTGCCAGGCCAGTGGCCCACGCAGAGTTTCTGTTGGCCTTGTCGATGTATTCTGTGGATCACCAGTCTGCATAGCAATATGTACAAGCATTTCTGTGCCTTCTGCTAATATATATGGAGAATTGTTGTTCTTCTCCTGGCTGTATGAAAAAATAGACAGTACTCTTGGTTTGCAGTGCCCTTCCTTAGCCCTGTCACACTGCAGACTTTGGCTTGCCTTTCTCTGCTCTTGTCCTTTTTCTCACAGCTTGTAAGGAGTGCAGTATTTTTGGGGTGCATGGCTTGTGTCCGGAGGACACTTGGGTGTATATTTTTCAATCTTCCCTTTTCCTTGGCTCCTGGCAGACCTGTGATCAGTTGAAGTTAAAATAGGCATCTGAATGGCTGCAGAATTCCCTAATTGCTAGTGATGACCCTGTTTGTACCAGCCCCATTCCTGCTGAGGAATATCTTTTCCCCGGAGGGAGTTACCGTGGGAATGAACTGGCACTGGTTTGGATCAGACAGCAGACTTGGGCGCTGTGGAAACTGTAGGGTACCGGGTGCCTTTTGTGTCCATTCCTGGGGCAGAGCTGATGGTGCCATTCCCCATGCGCTGGGAGTGAACCCCAGAGCAGCCGAGCTCTTCGTTTCAGCCAAAGCTGCTGCAGTTCTGCAGATGGCTGATGGGATGGGATTAGGAGGCCAGGAGGGATGTGCAGCGCTGCACCCCATTAGCCCAAGATGATGTGGAAAGCCTCTGGGGAGGTTTTCACAGCATGGATGGACAAAGTTATGGGTGACCTGGTCTAGTGCTCGTGATAGCATTGCTCCAGTTGTGGGGCTGGACTGGAGACCACCAAAAGTCCCCAACTGACATTTCTGTGAGTCTATGGCATTTGTTTTGTTGGAAAACCAAACAGAAAAATAAGCAGTGGAGCAAATAAATAAAAAGAACAGAAAAACTGCAGTGTGAAGTAAAACAGAACCTCAGAGGAAGAAATGCAATGAGGGAATGTCCAGATGTTTTGCAATAAATTCTAATGATGGGTTTAAGCAGAAAAGAAAGAGACCAAAGATGGGCCTTTGAGCATGTTAAGGGAAATAAGTTATTTATTGAAGTTAATGGGACTTTACAGAAAGAAGATTACAGCAGCGTCTGTGGAAAGCTGCAATGACAGATGTGGTAGTAAAACAATGGCCAGAGAGTTGAAGGAGAAACAGAAATGTGTTATGGCTGGGCAGTTGTAGGATGAAATGGGTGAAACAAGATGAGACAAAGTTTGTAAAGCTTATTCTCCAAAAGTGATAGCTAACCTTCAAAGACCTGTATCTTCAAAGACAAATCATTTTGGCTAAGGAGTCCTTGAAACGCTGCTGTACGATTGACATAAAGGCCTATCCCCATTGTTGTGCACCCTTATGTGCTCTGTAGGCCAGCTCCAGGGAGGTGGCATCCCACTCTGCAGCAGAGGGTGGTGACCTGAAGTACAGACTGGCTTGTGCTGCCAATATGTAACCCTCTGTGGGTCAATGCTTGTAGGCACTAGTTGTCTTCCAAAGACAGAAAACTCTTTCCTGAGATCTATGGCCAGGAAGAGCGGAGCAAATGTTGAACAATTATGGGTAAGAGGGAGAGAGAGAGCGTGGCTCTTCCTCTTCCACTTGTGGGCAGAGAGTGGGGTAACTTAAGATGCATTCTTGATGTTATTTTGGACTCTGAGAAAGCTGGATTTCTCTTCTCTTCCTCTTTTATTTATTTACTTAGTTTTGGTTGCCACATAGGAACCTTGGGGAGGGTAGGCTTCTTGCAGCCCAACCCTAGGACCTGTTGAGTGAAAATTATGTAAATCCTGAGAACATTGTATGTGTGACAGAAACTGCTCAACAATGATCTTCGTCTGGTACGACAAGGATTCACTAAATGTAACTGCTTGGGGTCCAAGAAGGGCAAAACAACAGGTGGAGGCGCTTCAAAAAGCAGCTGGAATGTGGCAGCCGATGTCACCCGAGCCTCATTTGCTCCAATAATGAGGCGCGCAGTGATACAAAACCAACATGGCATTTACAGTTATGGCATGATAAATGTTCTCCTGCGCTTAACAGCGTATCACATAGTTTTTATTCCTGTACATGGAGATTAAAATAATTTGATACAAGACCTCGTTTTTGCTCATCCCAGTAATGGCCAGGAAGCGTTTGTAATTTAGTCAAGTGCACGAGTGAACCGGCCATTTGACAAAGGCCCTGAAGTTGCTGTCATTTGCTCAGCTGGCCAGTGTGGTTAAATGATTGGGGGTAGCTATGGACACAGCATGGCAGAGCAAGGATCCATGTGCACTGTGGGAAGCACGGTACTTTTTGTTTTCTTTAAGTGGAGAAACAATCTCCTCCTGGCCAGCTGGCAAGCATAGGAAACTGTATGAGGTCCATGTCCTACAAAGGCTATGGCAGGTGTATTGCTTCCAGGAGATGGCCTTGATTATTCCATTGCAAGAACCGCAAAGTGAAAGTTATCCAAGAGCAAGAAATAACCTAAGGATGCTGATTATACCGTTGTGACTTAAAATAATTAGTTTAATTCAGTGCCTGGCTGTCTTAAACCAGGCATACATTAGGTACTGTGATTATGGTGAAAATAAACTCTTCTGGTGACAGTACAAGGGGACATGCTGTTTCACAGGCTGCCTCAAAATGTTAGCATTTACTTTTGCTCCACTTGAACTTAAAATGGCAAGTGTCTTTGCAGTAGAAGAGAACGGTACAACAGGAATAAAACCCCCACAATTAGGTATTGTCTGCAATACTGTCTGGCTAGCGCTGTAACGGTTGTGTGTAGAAGTATGGCTTTCCATTTCCAGCAGTTAAGAAAGCACTGTTTTAAAAAAAAATTATTCCCGTGTCTGGAATAAAGTAGCTGATTTGTCAGACTAATCCACAAACTGCTCCAGTGCCAGTGGGTCCATTTACCCCAATATTTTTTGCATCTAAACTTTCAGGACACTATGATCATAACCACAAATGGAATGGAAGAGGAATAAGTCTGTGGTGAATTCAGAGCTGGGGAAAAAGCAAACAAGCACAAAATATCTGTGTTTTGATGTAGCAAAGGACAGTCTTTGCTTGGGGATATTCAAGTTGAGCATATTGATTTCTGAAGCAATTAACACATGGTTCTTCATGATCCATTTACCCTTTCTACCAATATATGTTCAGGCAATGACAGTCCAAAATCAGGACTGCTCCTTCTTTTACTGTGTCAAAGATTTCGGAGAGAATGAAAATTATCATACCAATTTCAGACAGCACAGCTAAATTAATAAGCATCCTATAAAAAGTGAATTTCTCTCTTTTAGGAGAGCAGGAATTTAAGGAAAATGTGTTGAACTGAAGTGTCAAGGTGAGCTATGGCCAAGGAGTGCAACTGGTGTGTGTGACGCTAATTGTTCCACCGTTTTGAACAGACCTGAGCAAGAACATCAATTAGAGGAATTTTATCCTTGAAAATTAAAATCATTTTCAGGATGGTGCAGGCTTGGAACCCCAGGAGAAAAGGCCAATGAAATCCTAGAATATAGGCTTGGGGCAACACATAGTTGTGACTATGGAGTCAGTAGTCTGTAATAATATTGAAAAATGTATTTTAAGTTAACAGTTACATGGTCTTCCATTGGCCAGGCCTTATCAAAAATTCGCTGAAGTAAATGGTATTCTTTGTCTTAACCGGCCATTTAAATGTTTTGGGTAGACTTATCTGAAGTTTATAGAGAGAGGAGAACAAAGAAATGAAGTGGTTTTAAGGTGTTCTGTTAAAGAGTGTCTGTGTCTTCAGATTTCTGTAGCATACTATGGTGCAAATAAAGTGGCAGATGTAAGGTAGACAGGAAAGGAGATCTGACATCTGTGAAAGGCTCTGTACCCAGAAAAGAAGTTGTAAGACCAATAGGTTGTACTCTTTGAAACTGTATTTATAATTACTTTTTCCTGTGGCATGGGAGAAAGCAGACTGTGAAGGCACAAGGTCGTCCTCCTCCTGTTTCTTGTGTACATCAGCAGTCGTCTTCCAGCAGAGAGATTTTAAGATTCAGCTGGGTTCTGCCCTCCAAACAGACTTGAATTCAGGCTCGTTTCAGTCCTTCCTTTTTGCTTTGATTTTTGCTTAGGCAGTCATTATTGCAATGGGGGAAGATAAACAGGAGCAAGTCCTCTTATTTTCCATTGCTTTTTTCCTTTCAGCCAGCTATATACTGTGAGTAACCTAGTACATGAACCAAGAAAAGGAAGGGAGAGGGTTTAGGGAAGGAGGAGAAATAGCACGGTGAGTCACCCTGTCCACTATCTGTCTGAAGATCTGTATTCTGCTCCCTTCTTAAATATAGAAATGATTTCATTCAATAATTAACTCTTGCCAACTAAACATTTGGTATGAAGGGGCCTCTTGGATGCTGATTCATAGTGATGGTTCTCTAAAGGAAAACTGGAGCAATCATGTATAATCTCTGCAATAAATCCTGACTAAAGCAGAAGATACGTATTTAAAAATGCTTTTATTCAGTGCTTGTCACTTCTGTGTCTGTTAAACTGTGAGCAACACTAATGACAACTGATAGGCGCTTTTGCACAGAGAGTGTCTTGTGGGCCCCAGATCCCACTCAAGTGGTGTGTTTAAAAGGATAACAGGACTTTCCTTTAACCTGTGGAAGTTTCCTAGCACCCACATAATCTCAGAGTGGTTTAATATTCCATGTTTGGAGGCTCACACTGTGCCAACTGCTCCCGGTAGGTCACTATACCTCACACAGACTGCCGATGATTTCCAATGGCATCTCACCTCAGCAAAGGGATAATAACCTCGTCTTGAAATCAGATGGAGACGTAACCCAAAAGTATCAGGTTTTCATTCCAGTGTGGGACATCAGCTCATCTCTAAGTCAGTAAGCAGAAGCACATACTCACTGAATCTGCCTTGCAAGGATGCCACACTGCCAAATGTTTTGATACCTGTTTGCTGAGGTGTTGAGGATGCCGCTGTGTCGATAAGGTGATGTAAGGAAGTCAGAGAGACTTTGCTTTTAGTGGTTTATGCTTCGCCGTGAGATATTTTGACAGGAACAGTTTGAGGGCTGCATCAGAAGTTTTAGGATGGGAAAAGGTGCTGGGGAAGGCACTGTCGTCTTATGAGTAAATTAATGCAGAGACATGAATCTGAACCAATGGGTAGATTAGCACTTTAAAGAAGAATTTCAAATGTCTGAGCTGCCCTAGGTTGTCACTGGAAGAGTTCTGAAACTCCAGGAAATTTCCCTACTTATTTTAGGATCTGAAAGCTCTGTGGGAGTCAATAGTGAAAAATATTTTATTCTTCCATGGGAAACGGATGACTTGGCTTCTGTCCATCTTGTACGCGTGATGGTGATCGAAAGTAGATATCCATTCAATGCTCTCCTTCCACACGGATTGAGTTCTTGGTTGCAGAGGCCCTTAGATGGTGAACAATACATCCTGCTCTCAGAGACACTGGAAAAATATGATTGCGCTTTGAAAAATGTATGTTACTCTGTTTCCTTTTACGTTGGACAGCACAATGATATGTGTTTCATTTTGGTTTTCAAAAACTATTAGCATTTGTTTCACCTTGGCTGCAAAGCTTCACTGACAAGGGCAACTTTTTCCTATTGTAGTGAACCTGTTTCATATTTCCAGAATCAACTTTCTCATTGTTTTTTCAGGAGCTAAGATGCCATGAAGAAGTGGGGGAACAGGAGTAATAGCTCTGGCTCTCATCAGACAAGAGCTATATGAACTTCTACCATGCAGGTGGCCAAGTTAATTGTCCTGGTTTGACCAAAAGCAGTATTCCATCCCATACACATTGCTCAGTATAAAGCTGAGGGATCACAATGGTCACTCCTTTTATGGCCAGGGGCCTGAGGGCACTGATGGGCTTTAACGGCCCTAAGCAGCCTCGCCTGGTGCTTCCACCCACACCTGTGGCCCAGGAGCCTATTTCAGCCCAGCATGGGGTTGTCAGTGAAGCCCTAGTGATGTGGCAGGATAGTGCTCTCCAGCTCTGCCCAGCTCCTTGTTCAGGCATCAGAGGAGGACTCTGCCCGATTATTCTGCCTTCGATCCTGATCTGTGCATTCCTGTATCGTGCCTGCTGCTGAGTACAGTCCGGGACTTTCCTGGGGCATGCCCTGCAGCGTCCGGGTGATGTACTGTCAGTGAGGTGGGAGCTCGATATCGGTCTTGTATATATTTGTATATATTTCATTATTATTCTTTCTATTAGTATTACTATTGTAATTAGATTAAAGCTGTTTTAACTTTTCCAACCTGTAAGTCTCTTCCCCTTTTTTCTTTCTCACCTTTTGAGAAGGGAAGGGGTTAACAAAGAGCATCTGTTTTCCATTTAATAGCCAGCCCAGCTTTAAACTGTGATATTAATCCAGACCCTTTATTCATAATCTGCTTTAATTGTTTGAGTTTAGCCTTAATTGCTGGTTTGGGTTTGTTACTACTGTGCTGGAGTGGTGGTGCAGCAGACCATAGCCCGAAGGGGACACTCAGACTCCTTTCTTCTCGTGGCTCATCGCTTCCTGCAGCTCAAACTGGGTGTGAACAAAAACCATAGTAATACTTGAATCCTCAGATCTGAAAGAGTTTGCCTCAGATTCAGATGTGTCCGTCCCTTGAACCAAATGCAAAAAGAGACAGGCATTGCAGGAGCTCTGGACGCCATGCCTACTGCACTCATTTTCATGGCTGTTTACCTGCCTCATGTTCACTGAGCTTTTGTTGCCATCAGGGGCTGCGATGAAAGTGGGAAAGCTGTTTGGCCCGGTCAATCCAATTTGTTCCTTTTGTGGGAGGAGAAGAGGGCCCAAAACCTTCTGGAAGATGGAGTGGTGCAGTGCCTGTGGCCAGCCTGCCACTGACTCCTGGGTGAGGGGGCTGCGAAGGAAGAGGCTTTACTTTCTCCCTCTAATGCTGTTCTGTTTAAAGGGGGGAAATGCTCACTGGGAGGGAGGGGAGAAGAAAGATGGTGGATGGAATTAAGTACAGCCAGAAAATCACATACCTCAGATGAATGCCCAGACCAAGCTGCGGTGTGCAAGGGTCCATTCAGCAGAAGGGCTGAGCTGAGGGTGGTGGGAGTACAGGGATGCCATGCTCCGGAAGAGAGGCTTTAAATCTTTTGTTCCCCAAACTGAGGCAGAAAAGCAAGAGAAAGTTGGATTTTATTTACATTCTTAGCTATTTTGAGGACAAGACTTCACTGCCTAAATCCATTCTTTCATGCAAATGTAGCAGAATCTAATCTATTTCTTGAAAGCCATTCTGCGTGAGTGCGTAAGAGAAGGGAGCTTATTGGTATTCATGCTATTACTTACTTAAATGCAGATTTGTGTAGTGAGGCAATTACATATTGATTAGATTGCACAGCAATGAGAAGTACCTGAGTGTTTTGTCACCTAACCAGTAGCATTGACTTACCAAGTACGTCTTCATAAGTTAGCATAGACAACAACTATAGACAACTACTGTCATTTGCACTGCAACTGCCTGTTATAAAAGAGTATTCTCAGGCAGAGAGATGAAGCCAAAATTAATGCGATCTTTGCAAGCATCTGTTTTGGACAATTATTGCTGATTAAATTTATTAACAACCACTGGGGAGCATACAACTCACACTTCAGATTTACCTTCTGTGAGAAGGAGTGCTTTGGCAAGGCTATGTCTGAACTTGGAACAGGAAAATGAAAGAACATAAATCTGGATACCATATCTTTCTTAAGATTCACAAAGAGTTTGCAACAAACTGTGGAAGCACTGGGGCTTTTTTTAGCAATGTAGGCAGGGAAAACAATTTCAACTTTGAAGTTTCACAGCCAGCACTTGATTTTTGTAGCATGTTGTGGGTTGTACACAGGGAGGAGCCGAAGACAGGAAAAGTACTGACCCTGAAGAGGGTAATAATGAACTGTGGATGATCAGTGCGGTGTGATTCATGTACAGCATTTATGTCTATCTATGGAAAGATCTAAGGACATCAAATGCTACACTCGCCCAATAATGTCAATTATTTGTTAAGGACCCCATTCGTCACCGTCATTATTATTAGTACTACATGAGAAAAGCAATGTTCTAAATGACATCAGGGTTTCCTTATCAAGATGAAACATGTATCATTGTCCTGCCCAAGGTGAAACGGAACAGAGTAAGTAAGTTTTTTCAAAGTGTAACCGTATTTTTCTACAGTCTTGGTACAAACGCACAGTAAATCCTTGCATGCTTAGAGAAGTTTGAGTCAGCTCTAGTTATACATGCGTGCTCATAAAGATCAGTTATGTGTGTGTCCGTTGCCAAAAGTCCTCTCCAAACCCCAGCCAACAAAGGAAAAGTTAACGGCAAAGCTCTCCAATTACGTTGTGTGGGTTACACAGATGTAAGTCCTGCTTCATGTAGAAACTATTACTTTGATGCCGTGTCCAAAGAAGACTTTAGGCCTGTCCTGGTTTGGGCC
>VZSC01002754.1:0-24673 GCA_013398225.1 Steatornis caripensis | reverse complement strand
CCCCCCCCCACTTCAGGGAAGGAGGGGGTTAACAAAGAGCGTCTGTCTTTCGCTTAATAGCCAGCCCAGCTTTAAACCCGTGACAGGGCCACAGAACTTGCCATCTGAGCAGATCAAGTGGGAAGGCGGAGGTGCAAAAAATGATTCACTTCAGGCCATGCAGTGGCTGTGGGGTGCAGTGAGGACCCCCTCAGGACCCTGTGCCCTGAGACACACAATCTCTCCTTCATGAGCAAGCGCAGTTTCTTCCCCTGGCACTGTTGGGATGAGTTGGCACTGCACCACCTCCAAGGGCTGTGATGGAGAAGGTGGCCCAGAGCCTGCTGTTGCATTTGAGGCATCGCAGAGCGCAGCTGGCATTCAGCGGGTGCTTGACATGTTCCAGTCACCATGTGAACGTTAAGGAAATATTCTTTGCTGTGCCATAGTGAAGTAAGGGGGATAACAGCACCAATACAGCTGTTCCCTGTTTTTCTAGCCTGCATGTTTTCCTTTACGTTTGGACTTTACTCACAGTGGACTCATTCACAGGGATGTTTTGGTTTGTCTTGTAATTTCCCATCTAATGGCATTTTTGAGATTTTTTTAAGTGGAACAATGTTGCCTGCTGCTTGTTGGCAGCTTTGTTCTTTTTTTTTTTTTTTTGTTTACTTTTTAGGGCTGTTTGGTGTTTTGCTCTGGGTAATGCCAGTTTTGATCACTCTCCTGAGTTGCTTGGTGGAAGCTTGGAGGTGTTGCTGGCTGTTAAGCTGCTTGCCAGTTGTGTTTGGTTGTTTAATAGCTCCGTGCCTTGGTTTCCAAATTATTGCTGGGTTATGTAGCATCTCTGACATATTCAAAATCTTTGCAAAGAACCAAGAAATTGGATATCCCATACTCCAAACTGGCTTATCTGAGTGCTTAGGCAATGTGAATATGGCCACTTCTATTATGTCATTCCCTTTGAAAAGAAACTGACCCACGGAGAGATCACAGGGGTGTGCCGTTTGGAGCAGTCCTGCTTCTGCCATGTGGAACTCGCACCAGGGCCTGCTGCCCCCATTCTGCCCACGGAGCCTGGATGGGTACCCAGAGCTGCACTGTGCACCCATCTGCCCTGCACCGTAGCATCTGGGGCCAAAAGGAGTCTTCGATTAGTGTTTTGAGAGCGAACAGGACCAGAGACACTATGTTCCCGTCTGTAGTAGTTCTTCTATGGAGAGTGACATTTTAGAATGAAGCAGTGGAAAATGCTCACAAGATAAACTGGTGAATTAAGGGCCCAAAGCATCCTTTCTCTGCGCAGTTGCAGCTTCCAGTGCACGTAGGGAAGGATGGGAAGGACTTGAAGGCTGGTTTTGTAAGAAGGGCAGGGTGTTCCCCAGATACGTTCTACCAGATACCCTGGTAGAGCACGCACCTGGAGCTGTGCCCTTCTTCATGACTTTTCTGCTTCATGACATCAGCCTGAATGATCCTCCAAGGAAGGTAATACATTTATATGGCATACTAAGGAAAGTGAAACTTGCTCCCCATAGGCAATCTCGTGCTGTAAAAGCTGGGAGAACTTATCTTGAATGTTTTTCATGCCCTGCAGTAAATGGTATACAGTTAGTTTCCACAGTGAAGGCATTACTAACCTGGCAGAGCCATCACTGATGATAGCAAGCGAGAAGTTATTCCCTGTATGCATGTACTTGGTTAGCATGTCCCCTAATTTATTATCTGCTAGGGTAAGCTAGTCAAATTACAAGGACATCACTACGAAAGCAGCAACATCATCAGCTAGGTTATGTGTCCTTGGTCCTGCAACCAAGTTCAAGTTAACAAGGAGCTCAGGCTGAGCTGCATATTCCAGCTCTATATGCGTGACTAGCTTAACTGCCTAATAACCAGGCTGCTGCTTTCTGTATGCTGTACGTCTGCTCAAGGCAGCTGCTGTCCGTAAGGACACACAGCCTTTCTGGGCCCTACTCTGCCAGAGTAGGCATCCTTATGGAGTCCTGGTTTTGTGCTTTCCTTTTTTGAATCTCATAGTCTAAATGGTCTTCTGAAGAAAAGACTCTGTTCATTTGCTTGCTTGCTTGCTTTTTCGGTAGGCAAGCAAAGCCATTCTCATATTCTTCCAAATCGTCTCCTAAATTCCTTCCTTTCATATCAGAGGGAGAATGAACTGCCTTGGGATTCAGAAGTAGTTTGAATGGGGATTTCAGATTGGCCCATTAAAGACAATCAGGGTTGGAACGAAGCCTCAGTTTCTTCTGTGCAACTGAAGTTTAGGTCTAGAGTTTTGCCCTAAGTCCTGGTCTGCCCCTCTCAGGTCGCCCAGACATGATAAATGCAAATGTGCTTTTTTACCTTTTAAAGGAGAAAGATGTGCTTGATTTGGATTAGAAGGACATGAACAGTGTTATGTTGCTCAGGTTCCACTGATTTGTAAGGAAGCTGTACATTTGATGCAGGAGAGCCTGTAACTTGTCACTCTCATGCACATGAGCCCAGGTGGCTGAGGTGAAGCCTGTGAAGATGTAGACGGCAAAAGATTTGTTAAAGTATCACATGGCAAGTGTGTATTACGTATCTTGCTGTTCTGCTGGTGAAGGAGCCAGAGATGAAGTCCTGAGGGATCAGTTACTGTATGTGTAACTCTCCTGCCAAGGCATGACTGGCAGCGACAGGAGCCACGTTCAAACTTTACGCCTTCCAGAGACCCTGTGCTCGGTGGGCTGATTTTCCTGGCACAAACAATTGCCCAAAGAAGCAGAATTTTGTAAAGGCAGGGGAAATCGGAGAGTGTCCAAATATACTGTGCCTTCTTCATTTTTTCCTAAAGAATGTCTAAATTAAAAAATTTTAAACAAGTCCCTCCTCCTCCTTTCCCCCCCTCCCACAGGCTATCTGTCACTTCTGCACCCTTGTTCGGGAGGTAGTCGGGAGATCTCTTCCTTTCCCTGCACAGTGGAGAAGCTGGATGGACAAAGCAGAGCTGACTGGCTCAGGCTTCCCTACACTACCCCTACTGCAAACTGCTCTCTCCTTCATGACAAGGCTCTTTGTTAAAAAAGTCACCACTCAAAATGCAGTAAGAAGTGTATGTAAGGCAAATATCTGACGAGCTTTTGATTTATTTTCTTCCCTTCTGAAGCGGAGAGGTTGCTTTTTCTGTGGGCCCGCTGCGGTCGGCTGGGTTGAATGTTGCTCACCGTGGCGAGGCAGCCTCTGCCCCACAGGCAAGGCAGTTGTAAGCACCCATACAAACTCTCTGTGGCACAAGCCAAGTGATGGAGGCCACCAAGAAAAAAGATGCACAGGACGGTGCCAGAAACAAAACCAAAGATGATGCCCTTCAGGAGGAAGGCTTTGCTAAGTTTTGGTCTGGGGTGTGCCTGAGGGAGAACTAAGAGGGTGAGAACAGAAAAATAAGGGAAAGGAGCAGAAACAGCTATGAAACACTGACCGCAAGAACCAGAGAAAAAGCCTAAAGGAGCTTTTGGCAGCGCCCTCCCTCCGGTGCATGGGAAAGCAGGATGCTACGTGTTCTCCCCAAGTTCTTCAGAGGTTTTACTGCTTTGTTTCTCTTCATACCTGGGGTGACTGAAGTGATGTTTGCTTGCAAGTGGGTAATGTGTTCTCCTGATGATCAAAACAGTCTCGAAGTGACTGGGGTGAGAAGGGAGAGATGTGGGGGGGAAAAGGGAGAGACTAAGGTGAGGCTGTTAGAGAAGAGCTCAGCTAAGCTGAGATTGATCAGAAAGGAAAGGGAAATTGGGTAGTGAGGGGAAAAAGGCATGGGGGCTGGGGACAAAAACAGGGAGGTGTAAGACTGTGTGTAGGAAGCACGAGACTGGCTTTTGGGGAATTTTGAGTCCCCAGAATCCATCCCAGTCACGAGCCTGGCTGGCTTTGCCAGCTCCACTGGTCGGGTGAGGCAGGCTCAGCGTCAGCAGCGGGCACGGAGTCAGGCGCCGGCTTCCATTTTATTTGGGGCACTGATCATTTGGGACTTTTTTTTAAAGGCAAGCAGTTCTTTGATTTGTACGTTGTACTGCAGTCCTTTTTCATCTTTCAGAGATTCAGAGAAACGCCGGCGAAATGAGTGTACCTAAAATCAGTCTTTAATTGCCCTCTGCGTGACATGTTGCGTGATGTCCCTGCATTGGGTACTCGGTAACGCCTCCTGACTGTATGAGATCAGGTTTGGTGGCAGTGTTTCGGCTGGGTCGTGGATGTAACCCGGCAGGCATCTAACATCCTGGAAGCTTGATTAACGCTGAAGGGAACACTGAGGTGCTTTAGCTCACTGCTGTTTTCATTTCTCATGCATGAAACGCGTGGAAACATGGCATGAATGCACCAAGAACAATATTTAATACCAATGATGTAATACTGTGGCGTTGGTTCAGTGGCTCTCCAGTGTTATTCAACACACCTTCCTCAGCAGAATGATGTTAGTGAAATGAGATTTTATTAAAAGTAAACAGCTCAGTGTATTGTTAAGCATTCAGAGCAACATCTCAATTTCCTTTCGGAGGCTGTGGTGCTGAAAACGCATCCCATTTCAAAAGCGAATGTTTAACTACAAATGTAATTTGTGAGAAAATAATTTTTTTGTTTGTTCTGAAATCTGCAGAAAGCATGAATATTAGCAGAGCAGCCTTTCTTGCAGGGTTTTAATTTTCTTTTTCTTTCAAAAGAGCTGCATAAGACTGTTGTTCGAGTGATTTCTTCCCAGCTATTCTGCTGAGTGATTCCTAATTGCCCTCAGCATTTGAAAGGTGAATGGTGCTCTTATATAATCAACATTAATAATTGAGCTTAGTCCAAGAAAGCTTATTGCAGCTAGTTCTTTGATGACAGAAACCCTCTACTAAAGCATTCATTCTGATTTTAATTCATAAGCTCCTAATAAAGCCAGTCCAGCCAAAGTATTTTGACTTGGCTCCTGCAGTTAAAAATGTAGCAGAAATTATTTCAGGTGGGCCATGGTACGTAGGCATTGTAAGTTTTAGTAGAAATTTACTTTTCCACTCTGTTTCTGATCCCCAGGATTGTCATCTTTGGGTTAATAGAAGATTTCCTAGAAATTATGTGTATTTACATGCACTTTCTCCGTCCTTTCTTTCTGTATGCCTTCTTTCTTTCTAACTGCCCTCTCTGGTGGAAATGCTACTGTATCAAGTGATCAGCATAAATGAAGGCGAGCAGTGATGATATTCTTCATAATATGAATGTAAAAGATCACACAAGATTTCCAGAGTGACTTCCCATCCCACTGAGCCACCACAACATATTACAGAGTCAATGCAGTTACTGGAAGATAATGATCTTGTGCTCTTTTATCAGTGGTAGTAATGGGGAGAATGCACCGACAGACTGGTCCTATCAAAATTACAACAGAGAGAAACTCCAAAGAACCAGAAATATTTTACTGACTTCCACCATTTTATGATAGAGAAATCTTTCTATAGAAATGAGTTTTACCAGGTCTGATGGTGACATGCAGAAATGTAGACGTTTACCTCAGCACAGTCCATGCAATCTGGACTGCAAAAAGCAGTTGTTTCTTTGACACCATTGTGCTTTCTAAGAGCAGCTACTAGAGGCAGATGAGGGGATTTCTGTCAAACACATGTCCAAGTTTTCATGTTTTAATTCATTTCCTTCTACACTAGCTAATTTCAAAGGGATAAAGGTGGGCATTTGTCTTTCGGGGGCAAAAGAGGGTGCTGGTGATGTGGCGGTACAAAATGAGGTTGGCAAGGTGGAGTCTTTAAAGGTGCAACTGCCCATTTGCAGCTGGGACTGTAAGTCACACGTACTCGTCTTAGAGATTCTCACTGGCTAGAGAAAGAAAAACAGCTCCCTCCTTTCATTCTATCCTTTATAATTATTACTGAGATTTTCAAAAGTTGAGAGAGTCAAGGGATTTACTGTTTGAGCACCTGCAAAAATAGTCGCTCCAACATAAACAACAGGAAAATCATGGGGAACATTTCTGAAAGGAAAACAAAAAAGGTGCCTCTGCTTGAAATGCCTGATCCTGCAAATGTGTTTTGTGGGAGTGTCATAATTTCTTAAAGGTATTGTAAAGCTCAGCTGTTCGAAGCATTTTTACCTTATCTGTGGAAAATGAGATTTCTGGTAAACTTCTCTTCACACTTTCCGTTTCAAGACTCAAAATAACATATTCACTCATAGTGGTTGAGAGATGTAATTTCTAATAGGTAGAAACACCGTCTTTGCATTTCTCAGCTTTTCCATCTCTCAGATGGGTGTAATACTTGCAGACCCTGTAGGTGCATCGGAAAGATCACTGACTTGTAAAGTGCTTTGATGCATCAGGATGTGAGATGCTGCAGAAGAAGAAAATACTTTGATTTTTCTTTTTCACTTGTGTAATATGTCCATAAGTGTTATTGCTTCAGTGCTAGTATGATTCTTGGAGTCTGTCAGTGCTTTAAAAAGGTAGTGTTTTTTTCAGACTTGATGGTTTGCCTGCCTTCAAAAATTTGTGATTGCGTGACTGAAAAGCATTTGATTGATATTGAGAAAATTGTACTTTTGTCCAAAGAGGGAAAATGATCCATGAAAACGATCGTTGTTGGCAGCACAGAGGCAGAAGTAGCATGCAGTATCCTAGTGAGGACAATAAACAGCTGGTGCTTGGGTTTCCAGCTAAAGTAAACCTGCATGGCTCGGCATAGACCAGGTGCTCCTGGAGTCCGTGGGGTGGTGGCCCATCTTCCGCAGACTGGTTGACACTGTGTGTTTGGCGCTGCCTGTCTCCTCCATGCTCTGTACTGCTGCATTTAACTCTTCGCCAGGTTTTGAGGTGGATTGATTTCCCAACTGAGCTATTTACTTCAGCTGCTTGGAAGTGGCTGTCTGTGTTGTCCCCAGTGAGGTGAAGACCAGCTGTGAAAAGGCTGGAGTTAGAGCGTCCACCTCATCATCTGCTAGCATTGCTCTCCCTGCCCCAGGAGGGAGCTTCTGACATAGCCAGGATGGGATGGCCTTGTACAGCTTTCCATAGTTCATCTTGCAAAGAAGACTGGGCCCAGGGTTTTTTTTGAGACAAGGGAGTCCTGTCTGCTCCAGGCAGTGAGACTTGTCTGGCCCAACTACTTGTTTTTCTTTTTATTGCAACAGTTGTTACTAAGTTTTCAAGAGTTCATTAATTATGTTGTAGCAGTGCAGATATTAAATATTACTGTGAATTTTTGGCTTTTAAAAGAGCCTAGAAAACTTCTTTGGAACAAAATGTTTATTATAGGCTATTTAATGGAGTTCAGTTCATGTTCGTCTATTCAGCATTATGTTTCATTAGCTGCGGGCTTGTCGTATGACAACGTGTAATCAATCAATCATGGACCATTTATGGTTATTCTGCACATAAAGCCAGATTTCTTTGTTTTAGTGTCCAGACTGGTATGTGTTTTTCTTGTGCTTTTCCAGCACTGAACCGTAGATAAGACCAGTTGTTAGTCTCCAAGATATCTGTCTGCTCAGGAAACTGTGCAAAGAAAACAAACTGCCTCCTAAATTAAAAGTCTGTGGCAGCTCATTTGAATGACTAAATATTCTTTTTGTCTCAAATGAATATGTTATTACTCACACGAGAAGTCTGATTGTTAGTGGGAATTACTAGCTAGTGTTGTGTAGGAGGACCCAGCAGAAAAACCTGTGATTATCGCTGGTTACCTTTGCGAAGGAGTAGTCTCCATGGAAGTTTGATGGCCTCGAGGGCTGCCGTGCAGAAAGGGCGCAGTGCGATTTGGAGCCCTGTCGATAGAGCCCTGAATCCATTGTGCATTTGATGGGATAGCATTGTAAGCCCTTTTTGAAAGATGAAACGCTAGTCATTCCTTATAGCTACTTCTTGTGAATGATTTATAAACATTATGGCTGTTGGGAAAAGAACTGTGTAAGCATAGATTTCAGGAGGAAAGGGGGGGAGGGATGGTAAGGTTACGTGGAGAAAACATGTAAATTAAGAATATTGCCATTACTCCAAGAAATCCTTCCAACCCATGAAAGACATGAGATTTCTACCTACTCCTTCCCACTGTGAATTTATTTCTCTGGGCATTTATTTCTCTGGACATTTTTGAGGGTTGGAAAATATGAGTGTGGATCGGGAAGGAAGCTGTGGAGTTCCCTGCAACAGTCAAAACCAAAGGTAATTGTTAGCTCTGCGTGAACATGAGCTAATCTGGAGCCCATGCTTCGTACCAGTTCTTGCTGGCCAAGAGCAGCTGTGAATAGAGAGAAAATGATACAGTGCTGCAGCAGTGCCCTAGCTATACGGGTAGTTAATCATCAGCTCAGAGCTTCTCTTTTTCTTCCATGTGGCTACATTCTTAGCACTGCTCTTTGCAATCTTGTGACTTTCTCTTTGTGTTGAATAACAGTTAATTATTTTGTTAAATCTGAGTGGAGATGCACCAAGTCCTCACTAATCAAGAATCATATGATGGTGAGCAAAATGCCAACAATTTTGCTTCTGGAGAATGGAGCTGTGAAATACAGCATTATCATCTGAAGCAAACAGCCCCACTGGTTTTCTGTTTGTGTCCATGCACACATGACCTCTTTTGACTTTGAAGTGTAGCTGAAAAGAGAAATTCATTTGCTATTATTTGAATTTCAGTCATGCCTACAGAGAGAGAGAAGAGTGCCTTTGGGATGAACTTGTAAGCAGTCACTACCTAAAAAATAAAATGGAAGTAATGGTGAAGTTGAGTGAGAACAGGTGGATAGGTAGAGTTGCTTGAGGTCATAGGAAAGAGGCAAGATAAGGAAGGTCTCCTGAGTTATGCGTGATAGAACAGCTGCTAGGCCATCATGCCTCCTTACTGCAAGAGTCACCTTTTCTGCAGCCAAGTCATAGGCTCTCTTAGTCTGTGAAGGCAACCTTCTGCTCCGAATCAGACAACAAGGACTTGAGCAGGGGTCTCACACGTGTAAGGGAAGCATCCTGTGCAACATTCTTGGGGCATGCTGGTTCTTGATCCCCTTAGCCAAGCAGCATCCAGTTTAGCCATGCTCCAGCTGCTCAGTGCATTCGTACCACACTGGTGAGCATGACACAGGAGTATCTCATATAGTGGGGGTGGGGCGGAAGGGACACAACATGGGATATTGATTTGCTCCTTGATTCTGGATCCCTAGTTGCTTTCTTTTGAATTCTAGTATGGTATTTACACCTGTGGGTGGGTGGAAACGGCAACTCCTTGTGTCAAGCAGCAGCTTAAGACTGCTAGTTTTGGTGAGTCATTGGTGTCCGCAGTGATAGATGTAGAGGTATTCCTAGCACTGGCATCCACTGGCTATCCATCTGGATAAGGCAAATGCTCAATTTTATCCATAGTTATACTAGTTTATGCAGGAACTCTCTTCAAAGAGGAACCATTGCTTCATCTGAACAAAAAACTAGGCAAGTGTTGTCTCCAGTAGTAGCATGGGCCATGGTCAGGTTAGAAGATACAAGAGTTAGGATGAAAGGACATCTGCGTATGCTTACACAGATATGTGCTCACACACCATTTTTCCCAACATTTGGCCAACTCTATTGATGTGAACTGATCACAAGTGAATGGGACAAAGTTTTTGGCTCTCCCTGTGTGTGTTTTGCTCAGCTCCCCTGGAAAAGCTTCTGAGAGCTATTTGCTGCTAATCATTCTCAAGCAATAAATGAATGGAAAAGTATCTTACTAGAATGATTTACTGTTTATCACGCATTATAAATGGAGTTATTCACTGGCAGTCACACATCTCTGGCTAATCCTTTTGAAGGTTATTCGTACCAGTCACCAGTCTCTCGTCACAGCTACTGCAGTAGGGAGCAATGTGTCAAGGATAGGGAGTTGTTTAAAAAACTGGGATCAAGTCCATCCACTGGTCTGGGTTTGTTCTTCACCCTGATTCCTACACCTCACATCACTGAGGACTAGTAAAGGGAAGACCAGAAACAGATGAAAATGTAATAACACTATTTGAATTATTATATCATCTCAGCCCAAAACAAAAGAGCTGTCAGTGTTAACTGGTCTCTAGGGAAGTTGGAGCAGAACAGTTTGTTCTGGGATGTCCTCTCATACCCAGATATTACACTAACCAGTTTGCAGGGCATCTGCAACAGCTTCCTCTTAGTGCAAAACCATCTGACTGGAGGAGAACTGGATTGCAACATATTGTTAGCATTTATATTATGTGCTACTTCACGTTCTTCAAAAAAATCCCCCAATTTGAGTTTTGTGTTGTAGTTTCCTTCCTCGGTTCTAGAGTCACATGACGCCAGAGGAGAATAGTAATGTGACCTCACCCACAAGAAACGTGCAAGGAAATTAGGCTATCATAATGACCTGGAAGGTATACTTGGGCACTGCTCACTCCCTGGGACTAAAAGAGACTTTGTCTTACCACCCACCTCTCACAGCTACAGCAGAGTCTGCTGGTGACCCTTTTCCCTGCCTGAACGGGTCTGTGCACCACGGAAAGTGCTAAATGTCTACAGATAATTTGCAATGTACTAAAAATATACTTTGTGTTTCAACCTAAGGGAACCCGGGCTGGATCACCCACCCAAGGGCACACCGCATGCCAAGGAGTGGTTGAGGTCTTCAAGCACAGGGATGAGAGCTGTGGATAGGAGCACCAGTGAGTAACAGGTTGTCTCAGCTTGACAAGTTTTTTTCCTGCTGAGTGCTCTGTGAATCATCTTACGTAGACAGGTACAGAGCTGCTGGAAAAGGCAATATTTCTTTCCCATTTCCCACAGGTGTGAGGTGATTGTACCACCTGTGAGGCAGAAAGTGATTAGAGAGAAACTGAGAAACTTGCTGTCTCAGTCTTTCTTTCTGCCTCCCTTTGTTGCTTTAGATAATCACTCATTTTTGGTTCATTGCTCCTGGGGTGCTTTGGTGTGCCTGCAAAGGGCACAGTCTTGAGTGACTGTCTCGCTGCCATGGCTAGGGCTCGCTCTTCTGCTGCCTTCTGCCAGCTGGGCCAGGTTATTGATCCCGTTATTTTGAAAGATACTGATCTTAATTAAAGATACGAAATAGTCCTGTTTGACAGCAGGCCACTGTTTAGCTACACAAGGAGAACTGAGTAAATGTTACCTATTTACAGCACACGCAGTGCCTCAGTCTTTATACAGCTTCAGTGATAGCGCTCCTGTTGTCTGTGGGGCCAAAAGCTCAGCCTGTTCACAAGAGTGAATCTAAAGCCCTGGGACTCCATGAATCGCTGTAGAGATCCACTTGTTTTCACTCACGATTCAGAGCAAATCCAGATGAGCACAGCCTGCTGTTCTCCATTTCAGGAGCCCTTATATTCTTCCGTTCTATACTTCAGAAAGTAAATACAGGGGTGTTGGCCGATGTATCTTAGGGAGGAGGATTGAGTGAGTCTACCTTGAGAGAAATAAAGCATGTGCATGCAAAGAACACCATTCTTGCAGAGGCCATGCTTAATCCACAAAATTACTCTCTTCTGTGGGCTAAAACCAGTCCCCATGGTATCTCCTCTCCTGGAAATGTTTCCCCAGCTATCTCCTGCGGACATTTCAGGCATGGGCCACACCATGGTGGTTACTGACTTGCCCACCTCCAGTCCTGTCTCTGGGAGTGACTTTGTTTGCTGTACTTGTGCATCCAAAATGCAGGCAAATTTCAAAGGGCCCATGTTGCTGCTCTGCAGCAAAGCTAGCTAAGGATTTATTTTTGGCAAGCTGTTAATAAATAAAAGGACATTGAAAATACAGGTCACAGAGTACAGCCGTATCCATTCCTGCTTTTCTCTTCCGGGCTCAGTGGAGTGATGCTAATCCAGCCTCTTTCTCCTTGCTGTGCAGCCTTCCATTTCAACGCATTCAGGTTGTAGGGATGTGGGGGTTCACTTTGCTCACTTGGTAGCTCTGAAACCTGAGACCCCTTCAGAACCAGAACTGAAACCTCCATCTCTGTTTCCTCCCACAGATTCCTGTTTTCAGCTGTGAGGAACAAACCCATGTGCACATTTTAATTTTTTCTTTTTTGCTCACGAAAAAGACACCTTCCCTGCCCTGAAAGTCCTAATGATACTAAAACCAACCAAGGATCTCAGTGCCACAAGTCCTGCTGCACACACAGACCTTGACTATGATGTCAGCCAAGCTGATCGCTGCAGCTGTGCTTCAGAGGCTTAGCTTGTTGTTATCAGGGTCCAGCAGGCAAATGGCACCCCGAGCTTGGCTGCTGCTCAGCTCCAGATGTAAAATCCTCTTTTTCGCCTACCTCCAAGTTAAAAAAATACAAGCTCCATGCTAGTGAGGAGTACAGGTGGGTGTACCCCATAAGTGGAGGAGATGAGAAGTTTGGAAGCAGGCTAGACTATTTCTTCTTACAATGCTTAATTGCTCTCTGAAGTGCCCTCATCACGTTAAGTCACATCACTGTTGTTCAGCTGTCCCATGGCACCTAACTTATCCCNCCCCATAAGTGGAGGAGATGAGAAGTTTGGAAGCAGGCTAGACTATTTCTTCTTACAATGCTTAATTGCTCTCTGAAGTGCCCCCATCACGTTAAGTCACATCACTGTTGTTCAGCTTTCCCATGGCACCTAACTTATCCTTCTGCTTCAGTGGCACTGTCCTTCCTACCTCCCCCCTTACTGCACCATGCCATTGCTACTTCATTTGCCATCATAAATTCATCTAGCTGTGTGGCTGATGGGTTTCCCTCGTTGGGTCATACCATGTTTCCTCATATATCCTTGATTATCCAAGGTATGCTGCTGGGGCTTGTTTTCTTTTCAGGCCTTTGGCCAGTCGGTGTCTTTGTGATGCCCTGACAGAAGGGAAGAGGTCACCGAAGATGTAGAAATGGTGCTGCTTTGCCTGTTTTTCCCCACATCTGCTCAGCCTTGTCTTGTCAGACTGCCCCAGACATCTTTCCCTTCTTCTGGCCACCGCCTCTCCCTCTTAAAATCCCTTATCATGTGGTATTTTATTATATGATGCAGTAAGAGGTGAAGGAAAGCGTGAATTTTGTCAGCATTATATCAGACTTTGGTAGGAAGGGGTGATGGCAGGATCCCAGGTGGAATGAAAACATAGGACAAAGGGACAGGGAGAGGGAGAAAGTAATTGTAACCTGCCACAGCAGTGACAGATAGCAAAATCAAGCAGAGTCAGGCTTACAGTGCAGCCAATTATTCTGCCAGTGAAGATAAGAGAGCAACTAATATCTTCTTTTGCCCCAGGGTTTATTTCTCCTTATTTATAACACCATTACAGAGAGACACACAATATTGCAGAATAACGGCTTGCTTCGTTTCAGGAGCAAGGGATGGTGAGTTGCTTCAAGGAGGAGGAAGGATCCTGAAGTGGGATATGGAACGAATGAGGTGTTTTAGCCTGAGTGGAGGAAAAATGTGATTGAAAGAATCTGAAGTGGATGCAATAGCTAATTCAAGATAATGATGTTGAAAGAGGAAATCTGTGTGATTTCCATAATGCTGGAAGATAATCCATGCCCAGCCCTGGAATGTCTTACTTAGAAACTTTCTAAATCATAAATTACTGACAATATTCTTGTTTTTTCTTGTTTTAATGAGGAATGGCTTAGGTTTGTTTTATTTCCTTCTTTCTTTTCGTGGCAGAGTGGTCTCAATTTTCCATGCGTTAAAATTTCAGTGGGAAAATTGTTATTTACTTAAGCTTATTAAATAAATTTCTCTGCAAATTTCAGGGTGGTAACTGAGAGCCTCTGATTTCTATTTCGAACAGGGAGGGGTCAAGAATATTCCAGATATTCCTCAGCCTCGGGGCAGGATAAAACAATGTACTGGGGATGTTAATGGAGAAGCTGGAGAGTGAAGACAAGCCTTGCGCTCATTGCTAACACTGCTTGGGCATTTATAAAACAATTTGTACAAATTTGGATTCCTCTAGGATGTCGTAGCTGGTGTCATGCTTGCTAAAGACTGGGTCTGGTGACCACATGAGGCCATGGGGTGGCTAGACCACCCATGACTCTGTGTCATTTTCAATTATTTTATTATTTACCAGAGGGTAAATTTTACCATACTAGCATGTAGAAAGTTCATTCTTCCACAGACGGTTTTACAATGGTGNAAAGACTGGGTCTGGTGACCACATGAGGCCATGGGGTGGCTAGACCACCCATGACTCTGTGTCATTTTCAATTATTTTATTATTTACCAGAGGGTAAATTTTACCATACTAGCATGTAGAAAGTTCATTCTTCCATAGACGGTTTTACAATGGTGTCTTTACAGAAATGGTACTAGCTCTCAAGTTCTTTGCTCAGATTTGATGTGATGCTGTAAGAGAAGAAATGTTATCATCTCAACTGTGCAGTGGCTGATAAAGCCCTCTAAGTCAATACAAAATCATTTGTAAATTAGTATGGGCTACGCACAAAACCTAAGAGCAATACTGAATTACAAGAAAACCAAATTCTAACAGTTGTCTCCTGTGCTATGGAGATGATGCCTGTCTACTCCAGATTTTAAAGTGCTTGTCCAGTTTGGGGCTTTTCTTAGGTATTCAGACTGAAATTTGATTTTTGCAAATGCTGAGCCTCAGAAACTCCCATAGACTCCTGATGGACTTGAAGACCAGGCAGACCGTATTGGGAAATGAGGTACTCTTTTTCTCAACACTTTCCAAAGCTATGACATCTGGTTTTAACGCTCAAGCTTTTAAGTACTTTTCATGAAAGAGTGCAAGAGACCACCCAGAATAGCCACCAGCCCAGAAACTCATCTGATTCTTCTGGTGTGACTCTTTTTCTCTGTTTCTGGTTCTGAGAAGAAATTCAGCCTGAAGCTGGAAGAATTTCGTCAAATTCTATTGTGACTAATGGTATTGCATACCAAACATCAACATGAGAAGGGGCATCTCAAGTTGTAATGATGGCAATGAGATCAATATGTTGCTTTTTCTGCAGGGATTGCAAAAGTCTTAGCAACAATAGTTGAAGCATCACAACTCTGCTGCAAGAGACAGTATGTAAACATTTTTGCAGCCATATTATAGATCAGTAAACTTACCGCTAGGTGTTAGTGACCTCTTTTTTGCAAACAGTTGATTCTGGAAACCAAGCCACCTACAAGATGACCAATGAATCAGCAGCGGAGAGTGAGAGAGAAGGTTAATCCCTATGGTCTGAGACATGGCAATCGGGCTGAGCTTCCTCTCTGCATGCATGCTGCTCCTTCATGGAGGAACAGGAAGAGGAATTAACGTTAACATTACGCTCAAGTGCAGCTTTACGATCTGTAGTCCCCTATAGTGGGAGAAACCAAATGGCATGGACCATTACCAGGATCTGCGTGGAGAAGTTGTGTGTTGTGATAGAGATGACCTGGACTGGTCCCTGCATTGTTCTTCCGTTTCTCTAGCTTCCCTCCCCATAAATCACTCCTGCACACATTTTATGCCTACCCGACACATACGGAAATAATTAAACAGCTTTGGAGAGGAAGTGTTTCCTGTGATAAACCAATGCTCTCTTGGTACTTAAGCACTATGGAAAATTGACAACAAATTGACTCTGACAGAGTTAGGGGTCCTCGGCGAGGGATTGTGTAGACTCTGAGACACCTGCTGCCCCTGTAGCACTCCCCCTGCCTGCCTGCCTGCCTGCCTCTCGCACTGCAGTGGCTTGGACGGGGTGCTTGATCACCCGCTTTCCCGTGCGAAGCAGCTTTGCAAAACAGAATAATCGTCGTGCAAGGCTGGAAGGACTCGCCATGCAGCAGGCAGTGTCAGAGCAGGGTCATCGCCGGCTGTGCCAGTGCAGAGCGAGGTGCTGGCCAGTGTTGCTGGACAGGAATAGTGCTTTTGCAGTCTACCTAAAAAAATTCCGTCGAGTTGTGCTTTCTATGCCTGCAGCTGTGACAAACCTTCTTTTGTTTTTGCTTTCTGGGTGAGGATATTTGGAACCTGGAGGTAACCGTATATGAAAACCAATGAGACTGTGCAGGGAGAGCAGCTAAATTCATCACAGCACTAGCCTCTAGGCCCTGCTTTATGTGCTTTTTTTCAGGCGTCCCTAACCACCAGTGCTAGATTTTGGTTTTTAAGACCTTTTTCCTCTTCTCTTCTTCAGCACTGAGCTCTTCTTGAGCAGAATGCCACTGCTTGTATTGGACACATCTCCTTTATGCAGTGAGACAGGCTGTAATAAAATTTATTAGACTACATTATAGAGTGGTTCATTCCTTTGGTAGTTTTGAGTTCATATAATCAAGCAAGAGCTAGAAGGCCGTGGCATTATCTACAGCTTAATGGCAGCCACCTGAACCCACGAATCTCTAGCCACACGGGGTTGGCAGGGAAATAAAGGCTCATCACCAGTCCATGTCACAGCTGTGGTGAGCCAAGATGTTTTAGGTCGCCAGTGCTGGAAAACACTGGGTTGCTCAGCTCTGACTGTTTGTAGCATCTTAGCGTTACAGCTTGTGACCAAAGACAGTGAGCAGTCTGATCCGACTAAAACTGACTGCTGGTACCAAGTAAGATTTTGCTTGTTACAATCCTGAAGCCTGCAAACCTGCTGGTACAACCGGGCTGTTTTATCCTGGGAAAGAAATCCCAGTGAAATGCCTTCGTCCTGTGCTGTGGTTATCTCAAACCAAAGTGGCTGGGTTTTACCTTTGTATCTGCAGCCGAATACGTTCTCGAATGCTGTCACGGCATGGAGGAGGGCAGTAAGTGTTGTTGGGGGGAGTTTTGGGAGGTTTCTTTCCTGTAGTCCATTTGGTCCTGGTGAGCAAAGCCAGGACGGGCAGCATGGTGTGGAAGCAGTTATTGTGTGTTTGCTTCAAGCTGCAAGGCCCTATTACAAACCGTTTTCTACTTGCACTACAGTTTTTAAAGGCTTAAGGCTTGTTGCTGTGATGTTTAAGTGGACATATGCCTGAAGTCTTACAAAGCTGAGGGACAAAATTACATCTGCAGAGAGACTTCACCTGCTGAGCCTGTATTTTAGATGTTTAATGTAAGCTACTGGGGCATGGGCAGCCAGATCAGGACCTTTGTTTTCTTTCAACAATGTGCCAAAGTAATGAATCCAAGTGTGCTGTATATGAACTGTAGTAATTTACTTCTGCCTAACATTTTGGTTTTGTATCCTTGCTCTGTAATGCTTCTGTCTTGTTTTATTAACAAACCAAAGTCACCTTGGGTGTAGACAACTCAGTATGTGTAGAACTGGAGCTGACAAATCTGCAAGGTTTTCCTGGGATTGGTTATTACTTGGTTTTGAAGTCTGTTAGAGAGAGATGCTAACAATAATTTTTAAAAGGTATCTCTACTAACCAGAGGCTTTTGCTGCCACTTGTGAGAGCTGGAGAGGCCATGATGGAGGCTGCTCTGAGGGTCCCAAGTTTGTGGTTTCTCCATGATACAACACTGGTTTTAATAATAATTACAATAAAAATTTAAAAAAAAATCCCGCAAGCTGTCAGAGGGATGGATTAAATCTTGTGTTTGGGCCTTGTGGCGTTGTTCTCTGGTGTCTAACTGGGTGTGGATACCAAGTGTGGTGTTTCCTTGACTGAGACTGTGTCCTATCACTGGTGGATTTTTCTGGTGTCTGATAAGAGTTGAGCTCGCTCTGCCAACTGTTCACTTCACTCTGTTCAGTGAAGGCTAAACATCGTTTCCCCCTTTCCTCCCCCCAATATAGCTTTTTTCCTTGGAAGCTGCAGGGGCTTAGTATTTCTTGGAGCATCTCACTTTGTTATAAATATTTAATGGGTTCAAGACTGACTGCGGGAAACATGAAATGGGTTCAAGACCGACTCAATGAAAATATACAGGAGTTGAAAGTGTGGGAAATAACAAAAATAAAAATGATATATTGAGGTGCTCTTGAGTGCCAGTGGGAGGTGATACCTGAGGGTTTTTTGTACTTTTGAGATCGCATGCAGTGCTCAAGTCCTAGCAGAAATACAGTGGCCTCTGTAGTGAGGAGCTGGATATGCTGGTGTTGGCCCCTGTGAAGTGTGTGTGAAGGGAAGGAAAGCTCTGTGGAGAAATCTGCTTTATGATAACTGGAATATATGTTAGGGGGCCTTGAAGGCCTTGTCAGGTCTTGGATCCCATTAGTCCCTGCTGAGGAGTGATCTGAGGAACCCTTAATGATGAAGGGATCTTACTCTTGGCAGGGGGGAACACAATTTTAGATTTTTTTTTTTAAGTGAATGTAATGGTGCTTGTGATGCTCCATCCCTCCAGGCATCTATTGGGGATTGTCTGTGAGTGCATTTCTGGGAACAAACCCTTCAAGAAGGAGGGGGAAAGCTGCTAGTATCATCCCTGTGTACGAAAAGGGGAGGACTGGAGAGCTGAGCTGAGTAGGAGACATCACAAATGTGCAATTTGTTGATGGATCTGTGTGTGGTTTAACAAAAAAACCCCCACCAAACAAACTTGCAAAAATTCAGATGAGGGTCACAAACCCAGGGTTGGGGTTAGAGAAGATGCCTTCTCGTGGTGGAATCCAGGAGCTCATCCCTGGTGAGAGGATCAGAGGTGGAAGGAGGAAGTCTGAGGACAGTGATGGATAATAACTGGGGAGAAAGCCGTCAGGAAAAGGTAAAATAGGGGTCGGTACCTGGAAGCCAAATTCAGCAAACTGAAAGTGGACATTGGGCATCAAGAGATAAAAAAGCAATCAGCCACTGGGATGAACTGACATGAAAATTGTGGACATTTTATCTTGTTTGCAAGTACCTGCCTAGCCAGAGGATGAATTTTAGCCTAATCTATCTTTGGAGATAAAAATCGTCACATCCGTCGGTGAAGTCTGAGAATTTATTGTAGGCTTGAGGTAAATGCCACGAGCTGATAGCACAGCTGAATTATTACAGACGGTTATTCCACAATAACACATCACCTCCATTCTGCTGTTTGCATGGGGTGGCTGCGCTTTCTCTAACGCCTGGTTCATGCAAGCAGGATGTTTATGGGCCACAGAGTGATACGTCTTTGACAGGAGAAAATGCTGCTGTTTTTTTAAATCCGGCTGCCCTTTGTTTTGGCGGGATAATACCATTTGTACTGACACCAAATGAAGCTTTAGTGAGTTCAATAGATTACGCCAAAAATCTGTTGTTATGAGTTACAAGTTCGTGGCCTTATGGTCAAATTTACAATTAGAACAACACAGATTTTTGGGAGCATTTTGTGTCTTAAAGTCCTTGTGGCTGGAGGAGAGGAGGAGGAAGATGCGGACCAGGACAGCCCAAGCATTCAGGTCAATTCATCATGTTGTTCTTTTTTTCTCTTCCCAAAAGAGAAATTGGAAAATTGTAAACATGTTAACATTTGCAAAGTGTTTCTGGTTTTGTTTTTCTTGCTTTGAAATTAGATGTTCACTACAATTTAAGAGAATCAACTTGTCTCCAGTAAAACTTGAATTTGGGGGTTTTGTATTCATTTAACCCTTCATTTAACTGGAGATTGGGATTTCTGTTTTAATAGCTTTATCTGAGTATTAGACTATTGGTCAAGAGGGTGCATCTGTGTCTTGAGAATGGACAAATCGGATTTTTCAGCTGCTTTATTTCCAGTTGTCATTTTAATTGCTGACAAATTGTATAAATTTTTCTCAAGGCTTTTTTTTTAAAAAAAAAAAAAGGAATTTTTATTTAAAAAAAAATAAAGCTATTACTGTGGAAAGGGCCTGGTAAGAAGGAAACTTGTCTTGGCGTATATGTTGTCCGTTTAATAGCCAGCCCAGCTTTCAACCGTGATGCATAGGCTACTTACGACTCTGTAGTGCTGAAAACTTACTTTGTTGCATTTTTACAAAACTGGAATGAAACACGGTCAAAGTACTGACATGTTTTGCTCTCAGAATGGATTTCCTTGAATTCTAACTTCTTTTTTTCCCCTCATTTAATCAGAACAGAGATGATAAAGAGTAACTTTAGAGTACATTAAAATCTGTCACGCTGCACAGTGAAAATGGAAAAAGCATAAACAAGAAGGCAATTAAGGTCTGGAAGCCCTGGCTTTTTAAGGGTGGTTTGGCAGGGAAGGTTATTTAGCTAGAGAATGCAGCATTTGCTGTGTTGAATTCAAATTACTTTGGTGCCACCTGTGATGATTCAGTCTCAGTAGGCTGCTCTTCTTTAAGAGTAGTAGGCTTGGGCAATGCCCTTCTGGTTATGTCCCCTGGTTATGGCAGCGGTGGAGTTGATCAAGGTCGTACAAAGCCTATGAGTGGATTTGAACAGGGAGTGTCTCGTGGCCTTTTGGAAAGCTGGCTGGCCTTCGTGCAGGACTCAGAGATAGGGTGTGTAGGTGAGGAATAGCTGTGGAAAAAAGGGTCTGTGTGCATCAAACTCTGGCTTCTGACAAAATATCCTCCTCCTTCTGTTGAAGTTCCCTTGGTCAGTGTGGACTTCGCTAGCAAGGGAATTGCCCACTATAAGTCTCACATAATCCCAATTTCAGATGGTGGCAGGTGGTGAAATAAGTGATGGTGGTAGTGGAGACGACAGAAATAGCTATGCTGTCCCCAGCATGGCTCAGCTTGGGGGAGTTAGCCCTCGATCAAATTAAATTAAATTATAAAATACTGAAGAGAATAAACAATGTTTACAGAGCCTTTCCCCAAAACAACTTTCATGTGCTGTGCAGTGTTGTTGCCCCCTGGACCTCCCTCCCATCTACCTGCTGAGGAGCCCCTCTCTATGGGGGCCTGACATCAGCACTGCTGAGCGATCGACCTGGGCTCCTGTCAGCAGTCCATCGCTCCTTCACAGGCCGTTAGCTGCCCAGAAATCCCTGGCCTCAGGTTGTCCTCCCTGGCACAGCGAAGAGCAGCTGTAAGTGCAGCCTGACCTTAAATCACAATCAGAAACTTCATCACAGCTTAAAACCGGCCGTAAGGGGAAAGGGCTGGGTGATGGATCCATCCTCTGCTCTCAAGTTGATGGTGGGGCAATCTGTCCTTTGCGTTTCAATTAGTGCGGTGGTGCGTGTTGTGTAGTGAGACTCTAATGCACTACTAGAAATTACAGGAGGGTGGTAGCTCTGCTGGGTGGAAAAACATGTCATTAAAAAAGGCTGACAGCAGCCAGTGACAAACCACAGCAGGCAGTGTATTTAGCAACCTGGGTTCCACGCTTTGCAAAGAGGTTAAGAGGAAAGAGAGCGATAATTCATAAAAGAGCAAGGTCTCGCTTGCTGGTAAGTCGTTTCTGTCATGCAGCTTCACGCTGAGTGTGCTAGGGAGCAAACCCAAACCACAGTGGAAACAATAAATGAGCGTGCGTGACTGTGCAGACCAGGTAATGATTACTCTCCCTCTCCTTGCTTAGCTATATTTCTGAGGAACATGTACATCCAGTAATACTTAATGCAATGAATAACTTTTATTTTTACTAGTTAACTGAATTAAGTGCCAATTATATACGTTGGATGAGTAAGTGTTTTCTGTTGCTCCGTTTATTTGAGCAGGGATTAAGTTTTTTGCAGCGAGGCCATAGTTATCAACTGTATTTGAGATCACAGCATAAACCTGGGAGGAAACATCTTCAGTCCCATTGCTGTACCTGCTTTTTCTCTTCCCTTCAAGCTTTGCCTCCTAAGTCACAGCCTTCGTCTCCTATTCTGAAAGCTATCTGTGGTTACACTGGTTCATACTCTGTGTTTTCAGTAAAATGAGTGCCCTGAGTGTCGAGTGGCTGGGAGGTGACAGAAGCTCCAGGCTTACTGAAGCAGCTCTGTCGGTGGCTATAGCATTTGAGGCTCAAACCCATAATTGTTGTGACTAGAGCCCAGCTATGGAGCACTCTGTGAAGCGAGGGTGGTTAGAAATGTCTCTTTCAGGATGTGCATTATGATTTTTGTCTTGAACCACCTGTTGAATGGTCTTCCGGGATGAGTCAGAGTCACGTACTGAGTGAGCTCCCTGTGTGGGTTTCTCTGGCGTGGGGTGAATGGGGCAGGACATCACAGGGCAAAAAAACCCTACAACACCCACCAGAAGGCTCTTCAAAATACCTCAAAGAGCAAGTTAGGAAGTGGCATGTTGCTTAGCAAAAAGCTGAAAGTCTAGTAGGGCACTTCTGTTCAGGTAAGCAAAAGTCATCGCAGTTGTGAAGGAAGAGTCTTGTGTTGAACACTTGCCGTTCTGCCCGCTGCATGTGTGCTAGTTGGTTAAAGTCTCTCCTTAACACTTGTGGAAGACTTTGGGGAGGCAGCAGCCAGCCCTGATAGTGGCATCCCTCTGCAGTATGGACGTGTTTGCCTGTATTTGTGGTTCAGACTTCTTTTGTGTTATCCCAATTCTCAGTTTTCATGCTACAGTTAACATCTTTATTTCTGTTTCCAATGCCTTTGTGGTTTGTTTTTTTTTTTCCCACTCAGACTCCCTTGGTCCTGCTCTGAGTTCGCCTCCCTTGAAGCAGAGATTTGTCCTTGGATATTGCTTGACCTGCTTTGCCAAGGTGTTTATCTTCTGCAATGCAGATACCAAACTTCTCAGTTTAATATTTCCCCAGGCAGTTTATTGGCTGAGGTCGCGCATGGGGAGGTTCTTTGGGGAAATGCGTTCACCTTCCCTGACCCTTCTGGAAATTTGGAGAAAGGCAAGGGGTGCAGAAAATTGGTCCGGGAGGTGTGTGGAGAGGGGAAAAACAAGCAAGTTCTGCACTAGCAACAGACACTGCGGCTGCCTTCTGCTTTGTAAGACTTGACGTGAATTCAAGTGGATATTTATTACTGATGAAAATAAAGCCAAAAAGGACTTGATTTTTCTGCTCTCAGGCTGAAAAATTCCATGGCAACTTAAAAGAAATGTAATCATTTTCATCTAGTGGTGATTTTGAACTGGAAGGGGAGCCCCTTATTTGGTGGGGTTTGGCTGTGAAAGCATCTTGTAGCCAGCAGTCAGCTCCTTGCAGGAGCCTTTAGCTGTACACCACGGTGTAACCCTCTGCTCTACAGTATTGTTTCTCCTCATGGGGAAAGATTACAGTGAAATGACAGTAAATGATATGGCATGTCTGCAAATTATTGTCTTGAGGGGCAGTTGCTTCCATTCCAGTTGCTACTCCATCACTCGGCACTCGCGTTGCGTAATTCCTGTTTCTTTTACTGCTGCTTATGACAAGGGAGCTCAGACCAGCAGCCAAGACCGGTGCCAAGAGCATCTCATCAAATCTAGCCATGCAGATCCTTGTACCCTGTCCACAGGCTGGGCAAACCGCAGACTGTTTCAGGGTTGCAGCAAAACTGGACTCGCTGTCCTCTTCGTGGTTTTAATAGCAGCTGAATGAAATGGATCCGCAGATGCGTTGCCTCTGCTGGCACACCACCCCTCCATGCCTATCCCCCTTCTTACAGTACATTAACAGTAATGGCCCAAGCACAAAATCTATGTTGTGAGGCTGTTTTTCCCAATTATTCCCCTCCCAATAGTGTGTGCAGTCAGGAAGGGGCTGCTGAGGCTCGATGGGCAGCCTGCTTCAGGTGAGACTTTCCTGGAGAGTCCTATCAACCAGAGAAAGGAAAGAGGGGCTCTTTCCTTTCTGAGTCTTGCAGGGCTTTGGTGACAGAGGTGAATTAAGTACACAGATCTGAGTTTATCTCATTGCTTTAAAATGTGTATTTACATTGTCCTAAAGGCATATTCTGAGGCAAGGAAGGGTGACTGTGTGTGTTGCTGCTTAGGAGACCCTCCCTAACACATGGGAACGGGAGAGATGAACTTCCACACTGGGCGCTGTCAATGCGTCAGCTCGCGCAAACAGCTTTGGAAGCGGCTCCAACAGCAGCCGGACTGCTGAGGCTTTTGTGCGTCCCGGTGTGACACTGGGGACGCCTGTGCCCTGACGGAGGAGGAAGGATGAGCGCTCTCAGCTGAGCTCAGTAGGTAACTGTTTTGCTCACAGGCTGCTGTGCTTTAAGGCTGGCCGGCAGCTCAGCACCACACAGCCGCTTGCTCCCTTCTGCACAGTGGGATGCGGGGGAAGATTCAGGAGGGCAAAAGGGAGAAAACTCATGGGTTCAGTTAAGGACAGTTTTGTAACTGAGAAACTGAGTCATCTGACATGTTCTTTGCTAGTGACCCAATACTCTCCGAGAGGGAATGAGTATATATCTTAGCTGGTCATCACTTGGTTTCTCTGTGGATCGTTTTGGAAAAGGATCTCTCTATATATCTGAGCCTGTCAAATGCAGTAATGATGAGCAGTGAGCAGAAGTCTACACCAAGCTATAATCTTTCTCACCACACGCTTTCCTCATCAGATGAAAGCCGGCTCTTCTGGCCTCCTGATGTTTGTGAGTCCCCTTCAATTCATGGAGACTGGAGATGAAAAGGGATGTGCCTGACTGTCAGCTGTGCTTGTGACACACGTTTTACTTAACCACAACACCTTTGTTCTCCAGGCCGCTGTTGCAATTTTAACCCAGTCTGTTCACGGCCTCTTCTGTTGACGTATCATCCTGAACGCTTTTGTCTGTGCCGTGACCCAGCCTTAGCTGCTTTGCAAACCTCCTGCCTCTTTCCAACTGCTGGGAAGAAGAATTTGGTGGTGGTAAGGGCACCAGGGCTGAACTAGGAACTGTGTAGTTGTCTTTGACAAGGCCGTGTGTGTTGGCTGCCCTAAGTGTTTTCCTGGGGAAAGTACCAAATAGAGGACAAATCCTTGTTGGCTT
>VZSC01002753.1:288592-316248 GCA_013398225.1 Steatornis caripensis | reverse complement strand
GATTTGTACTGTGAAGGGGTAGCAGGCATGGTGTTCCTGACTCTCTTTGTATGTTTAGTACTGGTGGATAACCACCTTCTTTATATACATATAAAAATGAGATGTCACTGGGGTACTACCATACAACAAACCCTCCTGGGGCACGAGAGTCTGAATCGCACTAGGATTTCGTTGTCTGAAAGAGTGTGCTGTTCAGTAAGGGCCCTTCTCCCTGCCACAGCTTGCAGGATTTTCGGGTAACTTAGTTGGTTGAACTGGTAGGTTTTGGCAAATTCAAAGACTGAACTTGCTGAAGTTCAGTATTACTGTGTAGAGTTATCAGTATTTGGCTTTTGTGGAAGTTGAAAAGGGTTTGACATCGGTCAGAAACGACATGATCTTTTACCAAGTTGCTGCTCACCAGCCAGGATTAGCTGCTCTCTGCTGNAAAGACTGAACTTGCTGAAGTTCAGTATTACTGTGTAGAGTTATCAGTATTTGGCTTTTGTGGAAGTTGAAAAGGGTTTGACATCGGTCAGAAACGACATGATCTTTTACCAAGTTGCTGCTCACCAGCCAGGATTAGCTGCTCTCTGCTGCAGGATGATTTCAGACAGCAGTCTCCATTTTGTGTGTGGAAAACACTGGCGCTGGGGTAAGGCTTAGCTGAGAACTAGCAACTCTTAACCGTGGCGATTTTGCCATAGGTAACCAAATCATTTGGTCACCTTAATGATTTTATTCAGATATGTGGAATCTGTATTATTATTATTTGAAATTATTAAGTATAAGAAAGAAAAAAAGAAAAAGTTTATTCCATTAAATTCCTTATAATCAGAAAAGTTAAGTGTGTACGATTAGATCATAGAATGGTTTAAGTTGGAAGGGACCTTTAAGGGTTGTCTAGTCCAAGCCCCCTGCAATGAGCAGGGATGTCTTCAATTCAGTCGGGTTGCTCAGAGCCCCGTCCAACCTGGTCTTGAATGTTTCCAGGGATGGGGCATCGACCACCTCTCTGGGCAGCCTGTGCTAGTGTTTCACCATTCTCCCTGTAAAAAATTTCTGCATTATATCTAGTCTTAATCTATCCTCTTTTAGTTTAAAACCATTACCCCGTGTTCAATCACAACAGGCCCTGCTAAAATGTTTGTCTGCATTTTCCTATAGGCCTCCTTTAAGTACTGAAAGACTGCAGTAAGGTCTCCCCAGAGCCTTCTCTTCTCCAGGCTCAACAACCCCTACTGTTTCAGCTGTTCTTCACAGGAGTGGTATTCCATCCCTCTGATCATTTTTGTGGCCTTCCTCTGGATCTGCTTGAACACGTCCATGTCTTCCTTGTGCAGAGGACTCCAGAGCTGAACGCAGTGCTGCAGGTGGAGTCTCACCAGAGGAGAGGGGTAGAATTACTTCCCTCAACCTGCCGGCCNGTCCATGTCTTCCTTGTGCTGAGGACTCCAGAGCTGAACGCAGTACTGCAGGTGGAGTCTCACCAGAGGAGAGGGGTAGAATTACTTCCCTCAACCTGCTGGCCATGCTACTTGTGATACAGCCCAGGCTACAGTTGGCCTTCTGGGCTGTGAGGGCACATTGCTAGCTTATGTCCAGCTTTTCATCCACCAGTACCCCCAAGTCCTTCTCCACAGGGCTGCTCTCAATCCCTTCATCCCTCAGCCTGCATTAGTACTGGGGGTTGCCCTGACCCAGGTGCAGGACCTTGCACTTGGCCTCATTGAACTTCACAAGGTTCACATGGGCCCACTTCATGAGATTGTCCAGCATCCCTCTAAATGGCATCCTGTCTGTCAAGTGTGTCAGCTGCACTGCTCAGCTTGGTGTTGTTTGCAAACTTACCAAGGGTGCACTTGATACTGCTGTCTGTANTGGAATCTGTATTATTATTATTTGAAATTATTAAGTATAAGAAAGAAAAAAAGAAAAAGTTTATTCCATTAAATTCCTTATAATCAGAAAAGTTAAGTGTGTACGATTAGATCATAGAATGGTTTAAGTTGGAAGGGACCTTTAAGGGTTGTCTAGTCCAAGCCCCCTGCAATGAGCAGGGATGTCTTCAATTCAGTTGGGTTGCTCAGAGCCCCGTCCAACCTGGTCTTGAATGTTTCCAGGGATGGGGCATCGACCACCTCTCTGGGCAGCCTGTGCTAGTGTTTCACCATTCTCCCTGTAAAAAATTTCTGCATTATATCTAGTCTTAATCTATCCTCTTTTAGTTTAAAACCATTGCCCCGTGTTCAATCACAACAGGCCCTGCTAAAATGTTTGTCTGCATTTTCCTATAGGCCTCCTTTAAGTACTGAAAGACTGCAGTAAGGTCTCCCCAGAGCCTTCTCTTCTCCAGGCTCAACAACCCCTACTGTTTCAGCTGTTCTTCACAGGAGTGGTATTCCATCCCTCTGATCATTTTTGTGGCCTTCCTCTGGATCTGCTTGAACACGTCCATGTCTTCCTTGTGCAGAGGACTCCAGAGCTGAACGCAGTGCTGCAGGTGGAGTCTCACCAGAGGAGAGGGGTAGAATTACTTCCCTCAACCTGCCGGCCATGCTACTTGTGATACAGCCCAGGCTACAGTTGGCCTTCTGGGCTGTGAGGGCACATTGCTAGCTTATGTCCAGCTTTTCATCCACCAGTACCCCCAAGTCCTTCTCCACAGGGCTGCTCTCAATCCCTTCATCCCTCAGCCTGCATTAGTACTGGGGGTTGCCCTGACCCAGGTGCAGGACCTTGCACTTGGCCTCATTGAACTTCACAAGGTTCACATGGGCCCACTTCATGAGATTGTCCAGCATCCCTCTAAATGGCATCCTGTCTGTCAAGTGTGTCAGCTGCACTGCTCAGCTTGGTGTTGTTTGCAAACTTACCAAGGGTGCACTTGATACTGCTGTCTGTATCACTGATGAAGGTATTAAACAGTACTGGTCCCAGTACGGATCTCTGAGGGACACCGCTTGTCACTGATCTCTGTCTGGACATTGAGCCATTGACCACTACCCTCTGGATGTGACCATCCATCCACTGAACAGCCCACCCATCAAGTCCTTATCTCTCCAATTTAGAGAGAAGGATGTTGTGGGGGACCATGTCAAAGGCCTTACAGACATCCAGATGACATCCATAGCCCTTCCCGTGTCCACTGATGTAGTCACTCTATCATAGAAGGCCACGGGGTTGGTCAGGCAGGACTTGCCCTTGGTGAGGCCATGCTGGATGTCTCAAATCACCTTCCTGTCATCCGTGTCTTAGCATAGGTTCTAGGAGAATCTGTTCCATGATCTTTCCAGGCACAAAGGTGAGGCTGACAGGTCAGTAGTTCCTAGGGTCCTCCTTTTTACCCTTTTAAAAAATGAGTGCAGTGTTTCCCTTTTTCCAGTTACCAGGGACTTCACTGGACTGCCATGACTTTTGAAATATTATGGAGAGTGGATTGGCAACTACATCAGCCAGTTCCCTCAGGACCTGGATGCGTCTCATAGACTTATGCATGTTCTGGTTCCTCAGGTGGTCACAAGCCTGACCTTCTCTTACAGTAGGAGGGACTTTGCTCCCCCAGTCCCTGCCTTGTGGTCCATTGACTCGAGAGGTGTGGGAAGCAGGGCTGCCAGTGAAGACTGAGGCAAAAAAGAGGAGTACCTCAGCCTTCTCCTTGTCCATTGTTACCAGTTTGCCAGTCAAAAATCTTGTTAAAGCAAACAAACAGGTTCAGTCATCCATTTGTTGTCGTGGTAGGAACATTGATTTGTATCTTTTAGAGATCTATAATTGTAGATTTGTAGCTTAATCTGGCGTAGGTGAATGGAAGCACTTTTTTAGTGCTACAGTAAGAAACTAGTAAGCTAAATCAATAGTGCCATAGGATATAAAGGAGAAAAGAAATATCTGTACAACATCAAGCAAGGGTTTAGCAATCTGATCTGTGTTCCTGGTATTGAGCAACTCATCAAATATCTGGGCAACAAGAAGTAATTGATTTTACAGTATCTGACCAACTGACATGCATGTATATGTGTAATATAGTTGAGTGGCATTCATGTAAACTTTTTTCGATTGAGTTGCTGGTAGCTGGTAAGATTTTACTAAAACGTGCTGTGGTTTATGAAATTTTTTACAGTTTGTTGGTGATGAATGATGTAGGAATTTAATCCCTCAGCTTTAGAAATAACCATCTGTTACAAAATGTTACAAAATAAATCGCTGGTGCGTCCTTTAGCAGCCTAATGCAGTATGATAGAAATTATTGTTACCTATGACAAGAGCTAACCAACGGACTCCACATTACTTACTACACTGATAGTATCCTTAAAAAGCTATACATTTTATCTTCTATTGAGAATATGTGGATCAGGCATTCTTAGTGATGTGCACAGCAGTGAAAAACAGTGAGAAATTGACTTCGAAGATCTGGAGTACCTGGTAGTTGAAGGGCAAAGTGGCACCCTTCTGTTGGTTATAAACAAATATGGGATTAGCTCCTTGCCAGCTCAGCATCTGTGGTCAAGCTGAAGCCTATTTGGCAGCATGATTTTAGGTGGGTTAATAAATAAAATACACGCTTTCCTCCATAGTAATGAAGCACGTTTTCTACCAGATGTTGTTGGATATCACAAAACGTTTGTTTATAGCATTTAAAAAAATATTAATGGAAAAATGTGCTTATTTCAGTCTCCTAAAGTTCATGTATACCTGGATTTTTGGGCTGATATTACTTCTAGTATATGTAGAATTATTAGAGAATCGTATAAACTACAGCTGTTAAAAAAGCAGAATAATAAATAGAATTCAAAGACTTGTATTTTTCTTCTTCTTTTAGTTGGATTACCATCTTGAGTATGGACATTGTGGTAGAGTTTTTGCTTTGGACAGAGAACTTCCTAAAAGGAAATTCAGATGCAGAAAGCTTGCAAGTTGCAAATACTTGATTTGTTTCATCAATTATAAGATAGTATATTTTGGAATGAATTAAATTCCAATTAGTGATCTATTGGTTGTTCATATGAATTTGAATTTGCCTCATGATACTCTATTTTTCCGAATATATCCTTGGCCTTGCTACTACAGGGCCTTCAGGCAAACACAGACATAAAAATACAGGTGTGTTTAGCAGGTATACTGAAACTACGATAAAAGTGCAGGTGTGCATAGCAGGTTTGTCATGTGACGCTTCTACAGACTAAAACTATGTCTTTCTACGAGCTAAGAGATAATCAGTAGTGCTGTGGCTTTTTGATTGCCCTTCCTCCATCATTTTCTCTCCAGCTCCAGAGTGCCTGTGCCATTTTGTCATAGTATGCTATGACTCACTTCCCCATTTTATTTTCTCTCGCAGATGGCATCATTTCATCTCATGCTCTGAAAGTGACAAGTGACACTGTGGCACTGACTTTATTGTATTAGGCTGTACTAGCTGCGATGAATATATAATCTGTGTTCCAGCTTTGTCTCTGCCTTACACAGCCGTGGGTGAAGTAAGAAAACACAGGGAAGCTAATATAAGGTTTCAGATACTACTGCTGTGACTTTGAGCATGAAGGCAGTATCAGTGACATCATTATTGGTCCCCGTGTAGTAGCACCGATAACGTTTTTTTTTCTAGTGCACCAGGGAGCATAGAGCNGTACTAGCTGCGATGAATATATAATCTGTGTTCCAGCTTTGTCTCTGCCTTACACAGCCGTGGGTGAAGTAAGAAAACACAGGGAAGCTAATATAAGGTTTCAGATACTACTGCTGTGACTTTGAGCATGAAGGCAGTATCACTGACATCATTATTGGTCCCTGTGTAGTAGCACCGATAACGTTTTTTTTTTCTAGTGCACCAGGGAGCATAGAGCCTTACAGCTGACTCACTGGCTGACGTTGTTATTTTGGCACACAATCAGTTTGTAAAATGCTGCCAGTTCTGTCTTGCTGTGTTGAATTTATTTTCCCAGAGCTTTTAAATTCTTTTCCAGAGCTGGCAATTTTGGTGGAACTGTAACCTATGCATCCCACAACACTTGACTTTTTGAAACTGTGAGACATGAAAGTATTTGATGTGTTGCCAAAGTGAAAAATATTCCAAAACCTAGTATGAAAAGTTTATTCTTTTTATGCTGGTGTTATGATCAGACAGGCACTGAATTTTGTTGAGGAGATAAAAAATGTGTTGTGAAAGACCTTCCTACCACCACATATGCTCTATTTTATTTTTCATCAGATTTGTTGTAGCTAGCTGATTTAGAAATAGTTTGATGGGTGATGAAACAGATCTACATGTGTGCTCGGTAACTAGGGAAATCCATTACAGTGTCTTCACATGATTGGATCTGATCTTAACTGGGGCATACCTGTACTGCCTAGTAGAAGGGTTGATAGACAGAATAGGACCTCAAAATAAAACACACATACCCAGAGGTATCACTTGGATTATTATCTGCCCACCATTTTTTGATAATGTACGTGCAGGCTTTATTGGCCAATAGTCTGGTCTTCAGCTCTGGAGCAGTTTTGCTTTGTTTTTCTGATCTTTATACCATTATCAGTGGCATGCAATTTCTGAGAGCAACATACTTTGGAGTTAGTAAGAGAAATGTTGAAAATATTCACAGACAAAATGTTGTTGGCATCACAAATTATTTTCTTTTATGCCTCCCCTTCTGTAAAGACCTGAAGAAGTCAATTTTCCATGCTGAACAGTGTTATTTTTCTGAGCTTCCTTTCAGTGGAAACGGACATTCTGTAGGAGTTCTACTTCCATCTGTGTGTTTGTTCTCTGCAGTGACTTTATTGACCACATAAAGAATTTTTTTTTTTAGTAGTTTTTTTAAGAGACTCTTCTGAAGCTTGGGTGTGTTTGGAGAGGGAGTAGGGGTCAAGATAACAAAAACCTCTTCCAGGAAAATAAGCATATGTTCTTGCCTGCGGTAACGTTTCTCTAGCAATTTCCCCTTCGTAGTGAACTAATAAAGACTTGGAGTATGTTTTTTGTACCTAATGATTTTAATAGATATTTTTCAGTCTTTTAACACTCTAGAGTGGCGGGTAATTTATTAAACCATTCTCATACCTCAAATTGAGAGACTGTTCCTCGAGAAGAATATAGGGAAATGAGGCACTCTTAATGTTTTGGGGTAAGTGGATATTCACCTTGAAGGTCAAGGTTATGCATGTTGCAGAAAATGTGTTTCTAAACGAAATCAGTAGAGATCTGCTAATTTCACTTGCTGTGTCACACCAGAATGAATGCGACCGTGTCTTGATGTACTGATCAAACTTGTCTCCAAATACATGCTTATTGTGAAGGGAACAAAGTCTCCAGTGCAGTAAATTCAATTTACTTTCCTTCTACTTTATCTTGAGAAAACTACCCTCTGCCTTGAGGTGAAAGTCGAATGCAAACACAGCAGTGTTGGTTTGTGATTGGTTTTTGTTTATTTCTTTGTTTTTGAAAGCAACAAAACAGCAAAAAAAACCCCACCAAAACAAAACCAAAAAACCCCCCAAACATCCCTAAAGTAGAAATTATGCTTGAATGCATAAATGACTTTACCAGTTTCTTACATAAGGTCCACAGATGCAAAAACATCATTTTGTCTGAAATGTTGTTTTAGGAAGGCTTAGTTGTCTTTCTCAGCCTTTATCAGTCTTCCAGGTTGTACTTTAGAATGAAAGTCTTGACTGACAAGTCTGGAGAAACTAGTTGATATTCCATACACCAGACATAACATAGTAAATGCCTTTTTTTTGTAATGTATTGCATTCCTTTCGGAAAATATGGAGTTAAAATTCTAACTGCTGTATTAAATGATGCTGAATAGTTTTGTAAAATAAACCATGTATATCCACGTAGGTACACTACTCAGATTTCAGAGATGTGTACACAAAAGTTAACCATACCAGAGAAGCACCATTTCATAAGAGCTAGGGAACCAGAGCAGGAGAGAACCTCTGAGTCCCCAATGAGCTTTCATGTAATATTTTCAGACTTTGTAAATCATTTTGAGCTGTGTGTGTACAGCAGTGTTATTCATTGGCCATCTTTGGGCATAATACAAGCAGTTCAGCGAGAGTGTTGTATTTTCAATAGTTTCAAAGTATCAACAAGCAGTTTTGGGGGAAAATGTCTTCTGCTAGTATAGGGAGTACAGCATACAAAGTATAGATGTGTTTTAAAAAGTAAGAATTATTACTATATACTAATATTACATTCATTTTAAATATATGAGAAAAATTACACATTAATTTTCATACAAGGATGTATGGTTTCTCTTCAGAATGAGCAAGAAGCGTATCGTAATTTGGGATCATATTTGAGGCTGGTTGTAAGAATCTGGAATGATCTTGTTCATAGGAATACACCAATTCCTGAACAACAGAAAGACAGACAATGCAGACTTTTTTTTTTAGAAATCATAAGTGGGAAATTCACAGTTAATGTTTTCTAGGAGTCTGTGCAGACTGTTGCAAGAAATGAATTAAGCTTAAATTAGTGTAACCAATTGAAAGATGACTTCCCTAATGTACTCCATTATCATGAATAATTCTGCCCTTTCGCCTGTGAAGAAGTAGTAAATAATGAAAGAATTCAGATCATGGAAATCGGGCGATCTTTCTCTTTGTTTTAATAACTGTGCCGTTGAATCTCACTCTGACCTTTAACAAAGGCTCGGTATCAACACACAGACAGCGCGTGGCTATCGAGGGTGAGGGGTGGTGTTCAAGCGGAAAAACAGGATCATGAGGTAATGTAGTGGAGAACTTGACGAACGTTTTGTTACCTGATTATTGAGCCTTCCCTGCAACTTTTAAATTATTTTAATAAAGAAACACAAACAAAATAAAATTTTAGGAGAAATTTTTATATGAGCTGCTGCTTTTTAGGTAACTGAAGGATGAAATGGATTAGTTATTGAATGCTTTCCTAGCTGGTTTGATGAGGTAAGATCATTGCATAGAGAATTGCAACTTGTGTTTTTTTTTTTTGAGAGCCTTGCACTCTTCTGAAGATGCTTTTGGTTGCATGATGGAAGAGACTGATTCCATGTAAGCAAATGCTTGATACTCATCTGGAATGTGAGGATTGTAATGTTTGATGGTTTTGGTGATTCGGACCCAAGACTTGAACCTACAGACAAGATGTGGGGTTTTTTTCCACCATTAGTTCAACTTCTCCTTTCTCTCAAGCTCTCTGATTTAGCTTGTACAAAAAATATTCACTGGGATGGACCAAAACTACTTAGACATTTGAAATGGTGATGGCAACTGGAAATACTACCTTTTTTCTTTTTTTAACAATATTTTTTTTCCCTCCAACCTCCCTCGATACTGCTGCTGACAGATGTTTGTCCAAATATATAATAGAAATAAATTGCCAAACAATTGACACAAACAATAAACCAGATTTCTTTTCCAGGGGGCTCTACCAGAGATGAGTATTCAGCCTCCAGAGAACAAATGACCATCTTGATTAGCAAGGAGTGAGGGTTAATATGTAGACTAGAACATGATGCTGAGGACAGTGTGTTGCCAACAAGCTCTAGTCTAATCAGGAGATTGTCTTAGAAGTGTGCTCCTCATACAAATGAAAATGGCAATGTGAACACACCCTTAATATGAAGAACGTGTATTTTTAAGTAACTGTTTCAAGAAATTTTTTTTTGTCCATATTTTTGGTCTTGCAAGTGTGTTACCAATAGTTTCTGGAGATGATTGCAGATACTGAACAGAAGATAAATCTGGTCTTTCCTGCATTTTTCAGGCAGACAGGAATGTCTGCCAGGACAGAAGTGAGCCAACCAGAAGCTGTGGCAATATGGGCAATACGAAACAGAATTTGAGTTAACGTTAGCATGCCTTTCAGTAGGTTTATTGACCTGATTTCTGTATTGTGCTAGCTTAATCCACACAGCTTCCGGTTGACTTGGAGTGATGACTGCTTTTGTCCGCAAAATGTGTTCCAGACATATTCCTAAACCTGCCAATAACCAGAACCATGCATGAAAAGTGTGACTGCTAAATGAAAACAGTGGATGAAAAGGTGATTGCTAGACATTTGGAACCCTAGAGAAAAGAAAAAAAAACCCCAAAACCAAACCCCCCAAAAAAAACAGATTAAAAGCATACTTAGACCAAGAGTGTGAGAAGATAACCAATTCCAGTTTATGAGAGGATGCCATTAGCCTTACAGTTGCACATTGACATGATCTGCCTCAGGAAATTTCTGGGAGCAGAACAGTCCCTTGTTTCTAGGATTAATTTGTTATTCAGGTTAGTGTATGTAGAGCATTCCTGATCTTATACGGGGCTGAAAACTTTCTTGATGCATTAATTTTGGAATGAATTTTACTTCAGTGTTATAAACAGTACTATCAGCATCTCTGGGCACAGACCTCAGCAATAGTCTTATGTGTGCCTCAGTTTACCATGATAACAGCATAAAAATTTACCATACCCAAAGCAAGGCCATACATCAACCTTTTTGGAGCAGGAGTCTGTGGTGTTTATGTAGGTGATGCCACCTATGTAACCTTTCATGGGTTCTACCATTTAAGAGACATGGTAATGTAATAAATGAGAACTCTTTAAACTTGCCAGCAGTTATTACTGAGCTGGACAGGGACTCTTTAAAGTATGAGATTACTAGAAAATATGAACTACTTCGGACCCGCATATTCATGCTAACATTTCAGAAAACACTCAGAATGAACAGCATTGTTGGGATTTAAATATCTGGCAGGAAAAATGTTGTTTATTGTGTAAAAAAAGCACTTGTAGAAAATATGTCTTTTGCAGCCTTGTTTCTTAATATACATATAAAAATTTTCTATTTTGCTGTTTAATTGCTTTGAGCAATGTGAGAAAACTGGTGTTTTGCATAGCTTAGTCAATTGAATTATGTGTAAGCATTATCACAACTGTAGTTGTTACAAATATTTAGACAGCAGGGGCGAAAAATGTGCAAGTCAAACCTTTCTGCCTTTGAGGGTAGGGACCAAACAGATGTAACAGCAGTCATTGATAAAATGTTCTGTTCAATTGGACCAGTGACAAATGACAGTTGAGTGGGAGTCATTGCAATAAATCCAGTGGGACAGTATTCAAAATACAGTCCTTTACTGTGAACAGTTTATCAATTTCTCCATAGCTAGATGTAATGCTGAAATGAAAGCAATCTATATTTGTAACCTTGGATTAGAAGCATAAAGATACTGCTGTTGCCACCATTAGATCTTGGTGATGCCCATGTAGTCAGTATCTGATGCAGCCAGAACTTTGAGTCTGTTCAGGTTTTTCCTTATAGGAAGCTCTTCAAAGATCAAAAGATTTTTAAAATGAAAAAGCCAGATTTATTAGAGTAGACACTGAATTATGTATCTCTTGAAATACATTATGCAGGTTACATAGAGCACAACTGGAAAAGATGTATAAAAGATATGTCTTTCTCGGTCCCCTCATGCTTCCTCTCCTGCATCCCTTTGGGGCAGGTCCTTGCTCCCAGGCCTGATTTTATTCAACTTGTTCATTTTAGGAATAGTGGCAAACTCCTCACAGCCTCGTCTCGTCACAGGGAAGTTTTCCCTTGTCCCTGCTGAGAAGTATGTATTTTCCCCTACCTTTAACAGGGAGGAGAATGTATGGTCCCTTCTCAAGCCGCAGGTTCTCAGCACTGTGCTGTGGCTTTCTTCCCCAGTACAACACATAGTTTCCGGCAGCTTATTATTCAGTTGTTCGCCACAAACAGCTGCTTAACACTAGAGGCCTGCCCCTGTGTCCTCCTGTTCTTGGAACATAACACAGACACTGAAGACAAACAGAACTGGTTTAGTCCACTTTAGCATCCATCTGCTCTTCAAAAATAAGCAGTGGACAAATCAGTATTTAATGGATGACAGTGATCAGATATTGAAGATGCATTTTAATTTAAAAAAAATAAATTTGAAACTAGACTTATAAGACAAACAGTAAAGAGAAAACGTCCTGTCTATGGGACGAGCCTGGCCTCGCTGCATAGTGGGTTTGAACCAGAACAGAGAGAAGAGACAAATTCCTCAGGGTATGCTGCAGCAGAACTATGAAATAAACAAAAAAATATACTGGGTGGGAAAACTTTTGTCTGTTATAAATGGTTTGAAACAGATTTGTTGGCCAACTTAATACATAATGATGAAACTAAGATGTTCTTGGTAAAGAACATGCTTTGCTTCAGCTTCTGTCCTGTTAGAAGATGCTACTCCTCTCAAAGTTGTTTTGTTTTAGTTTGATGTGACATTAGCTGCAAGGCTTTTCAGCAGCACAGGCAGAATTTGGTTGTTCTGGGAGGACAGGGTCAGGCGCATAAAACCTGCGCTGTTAAAGTGTAAAGGGTGAGAAATGGCAAAGCAGGGTAGAGAGCTGCAAGGGAAGAAAAAAAGGCTGCAGACAGTGAAATTCCCGTTTTGCTGCCATGCGCAGAATGAGTGCTGGTTGCTGCTTCTAGGAGGGAGCCCTTTTATTTCCAGTAGTAGTGGCTGCCCTTACAGCACCCTGAGCCTTCCATGTTAGCAGCCGCTCCTTTGGAAAAGGAGCCCTTTGCTCTTTTGCTACACAGCAGCAGTCTGTGCCCTAAGCGTCCAATATCCTTGTTCTTACCAGAGCTTTAGTGTAGAGAGTACAGAGGCTTCATCTTGGCCTGTGGAAGGACTGAGTCTTGGCCTGAGTCTCAAGTTTGTTAAGCAACTAAACCAGATACTTTATCCTGGTTTCCTGCTTCATCACTGACACTTGTCGGTTCTCTGTTACAAAGGCCCAATGGAAACATACTTGACTATTCACAGCTGTGAACAGCATCTAAGGAGTGATAGGATTTAATTCCATGGTAGTTGTGCGTGATTTGAGTGACATGTAATGACTTTATAATTGTGTGTAATAGTACACAAAGTGACAGAATTCTAAATTAATAATAGCTGTGTGTTTATTAGCTTATTTAATGGATATATTAGGGGTTTTAGTAGTGTGTTGCTTAACAAATGTTGTGGTCTCTTAAATTAGCGATGTCTTGGGCCCACAATTAAAGAGGGAGAGTCAGACCCATGACGAGGGGCCATATGTTGCTTGGGCTTAAGGTAAGTCTCAGAAGGGGTGAATCTATGCAGATCACTCAAGAAGAGCACAGGTCTCTGAAAGCAAATGGACACGTTGGTAAATAAGCAAGATTAAAACATTGTATTTGTTCAGCTCTCCAAAGAATTATGAAGAATTATGGTTTTATAATGGTAAGTGGAAACTCACTTGGGAACGCACGTGTTCCAGTTTTAGAGAATACAATGTTTGTATACTGTTGTTAACATAGCGAATGTTCTTAACTCACAACAACAAAGAATTGCCTTTGTGCTGTTGTGTCAGTTTTGCATCAGTATCTTGGCACATCATGCAGATACTTTGAGCACAGAATAATACTTTTCTCCTTCTATAGTCCAAGTCAAGGTTAAAGAGCAAATTCTTAACACAAATGTTTCACATAAAATTGACTTGCTTCATTCTGGTAAATCTGAGAATAAACAAATTCTAGCACTAGCAGTGCCTGTAGGTATTTTGTTTGAAACCATTCACACAATCAGGAAAAACAGGGTCGAAGGAAACTTGAGAGGTCGTGTAATCCATTGAACTATCTCATAAATCTTTCTCTCTGCTTAAAAATCTCTGGTGAAATAGTTTCCAGAATCGCATTAAGTGGCGCAATCCAATTCTTCACTAACTTACAATGAAAAAGAATTCCCTACTTCTGATTCATTTCCTTGGCAACAGTGAAAAGTCACTTTTCTTGTCCTATTCAGGGGATATGGAAGTTACGTTCTCCTGTTCTCCTTTTACTTTTCCAGTAGTTTTTTACAGTATGAAGTTTATTAGCATGTATTTTCAATGTAAAGACTTTTCTTTTCTTCTTCTCCTTCCCACACCCAAACATGTTTTCTAAAGCTCTTAATTTTGTTGCTGTGCTTGTGAGGATTTTATGTATGCGCAGATACTAACCGTACTGGGGAAGGGGGAAGGACTGGCCCGTGTTTTGCATACGACATTCCTGTTTATGTCTGATGGTATTCAGACATTTTTAGTGGTTTGTATTGGTCATTTAGTGTGTTTATTTCTACTCAACTCAAGCTAGTTCTCATTTTGAGTTAGTTCTTTTGATTATTCTTAGTGAAGTGTACTACAGTATCCTGTTTTTCAAGTACAGCCTACTCCACCTGCAGCACTTCTCCCATCCGCACAGTCCAGTGCCAAGCCCCTTTTTTGTGAAATGATGCAACTTGGGCGCTTACCTGTAAGTCGTAACCACTTCTCTAGAAGCATCAAGAGTAAAGATTGAATGTATTGTATCTGAACGAAGGGAAAATGAAAAAGGCTATGAAGGGTACACGTATCCTCAGTGTATTTTCCACGAGGGAAGAAGGTGTTGTAAATAGGCTGATATATTGTGTGACTGTTGTATCATCCAAGAAAGGTAAGGGGATTACAGTAGAAAGCTGATCGATATGTATGAAGCTCCAAGAAATGTTTTTTGTCTTTAAGATAGGTGCAAGTTGGAAACTTGCTGAGCTAAAGTATTTAGAAAAAAAGGGCAATGGAACTGGCAGCAGCGTAGCAAGCCTAATCAATAATAAAAGGATAATCTGTCTTTCTTTGTGGTACACAAATCAATAATCTGTTGTTCAGATTGATTAAATGCCTCAGCTCTGCTTCGATTATTAATCAATCTCTAAAACAACTTATTGTGCGTATAATACAAAGTAGTAGAGATTAGGGGTAGTAATGACAGTGGTATTACCAGAAAGGCAAGGGGAGTCCTTTAATCAAGATGTGAAAAAAACTGAACTGAGGTGGGGTGGGGGTGTTTTTCTGGACATGCTTTCTGTTGATACACATATGAGCAGCTTGACTGCAGCGTCAAGTTGCAGAGCTTTGAAGGGGAGTCTAAAGGGTGAGTTTACACAGATCACGGTGATTTTGATCTCTGATACGCAAATGTAGGAAGTGGCATTGATTTGACAGAGAAAGAACGTGAAATATGAGGACTAAGAAATCAGGAAGCTGTATGTTAGAAAAAGACCTGACTAGTTACCTTTTGGAAACATGCTTTTGTCGGATTCATTCTTTGCAGGAATAACTTGTTTCATTGCTTAGTTACACCCAAGCTTATTTGAACTGTAGGCTAGCCTAGGCTTTCAACTTTTGTGCTTTTTAAGTTATGAGAAAGAAAAAAACCCTCCTATGTATTTTGCACCCTATGCCTGGGGTTATGTAATTGCCAAAGTGGGGTTTTTTCAGTAAATTACATAGGTGGTGTTTTCACTTCAAAAGACAGGGCAAAAAGCCAAAGTTTGAATTGTTCAAAAGTCTCATTACTGTCTGAAAGGGAGACTTTGAGTTTTGCTTTTTTTTTCCATTTTTGACTTCTATTAAGAAGTTCAAATGTACCTGTTTTATTGAAATTTATGAATCAAACTTTATAAAATGCAGAGTCACTTAAGACCCTGAGCAATAGTGTGTCAGTTGGCCCTCCCTTGAATCCAGAGTTGGACCAAATGACTTCCAGAGGTCCCTTTCAACTTACCTTATTCTAAGACTTAATGATTCAATTATATGATGTGAAATAAAAAATACTTGGGATGTTAACCTTTTAAATAGATTTGGTGTAACTGATGACAGTTATCAAGTTGATATTTGTCTTTGGAGGGCTTCCTTTCAGTGACACTTAGGAATCCTTGTAACGTGAGCTTCTCCATCATGCTGTCTTCTCATGACTGCCAGTTGTTCATCTTGGTTATCCGAATCCTGCAGTACTTAGAGGAAATCAATTGCTCTCCACGATGGGAATAACTCTAGTCTCGGCACCCTCTTTCTGAGGATTTACACATATGCAATGGATACATATTTGTTTGCTTCCATTCTTTGAAGGTAACACTGAATATGCATGGATGGCTTGCAGAGAAGCAAGGGCTACCATTATGAAAATTGATGTTAGATCTTCAGAAGAATTTTCAGTTTTTGGACAGTAATGACCCGCCTGACTAATGATGCATTATGCTGAGAGTATAAATTTCATTGCGTTCTCAATCTTGGCTTCTTTCCACTTGTGTTGTGTTTTGGGTTTGGTTTTGTTTGTTGTTGGTGGGGTTTTTTAATGGTAGAATGAAATAATGAAGCTGATGATAAAAGATGCCTATAAAAATTCTGGCAAATTTATTACTAAACAACATGGGTTGATTTCTTTTCTATCCAGCTGGTCATTAGGCCTTTCCAACTGTCAGTGTCATATGTAATCTCCTTTAATAGCAGCACGTAATTAGCTTTATGCTGATCAGAGGCATTGGGGATGGTGGTGGTAATATTCAAATCCAAATATGAAAATTCCAAGGAAGATAACTTGAAGAGACATATGTCTAAGCTAGCATTTATGACTTTTAGTCCTAAAGTCTGTAACTGTTGATTTATGAGCATAAGCTTTGAAGTATGGTATAGAAATTTATCAATTAAGAATCCACAGGAGTTCTGAAAGGAAAGTACAGGTGTCTCTCCAAACAGTAACATGTCGCTTACCCATGCAATTCTGTTCTCACTTGAAATATTGAATTTCTTCTTACTTGTCTAGTTTCTTATTTAAAAAAAAGGTAATGAAGATTATAGTCTTGACATTGCTCTGTTTATGAACAAATTGTCTCAATTTTTAATCTTAATCCACAGCCCTATATATACAGTCTGTATATGTGTGGTTCACAAAAGTGTTTCCTTAATAGCTGTTACAGGATCACAGTTCTCTAATGGTTTTGGGGGGTAATTTTGAGGTGATTTTGTTTTACTGCACATATCTGATAAACGATTTGTGATCATTTAAGTGAAACTGATCCCAAACTCCAAAGCTTTCATGTAATTCTGGAGTGTCAAAATTCCAAGTGTATTTCATACTTTTTTTTTTCATACCTTTGTGCAGGACTTGAATCTGAAGCTTTGCCTCTGCAAACATAATGTGGTAGCCATGGCGTAGGGTGGTCACTGGAGAGTGTTCATGTTACTGTAACTAGGACTTCAGCATAAAAGTATGAATTTTTCTCAATTCTTTTAAAGAACACTTACTTGAACAGCTGGCTAGCTTGCACGTGGGGGTGGGCAAATCAGGTATTCCATCATAAAAGAAGTACCCAGCTAAGCAAAGGACAGGGTTTCGAACACTCCAGACATACATTTATTGAGTAGATCTAGCAAATGGTTTGGTTCATGTGCTGCCTGGATCCTGGACACCATTTCATGATGCATCGATTAAGGAGTCCATGTGCTGAACGTCAACCTCTGTATTCTGCTCTACAGTCAGACAGAATAAACCAGTAGGGACTTCAGAGAAAGAAATACAGCTTGACAAGTGAAAATTGTGTCTCCCACATTAAGGTTCTTTAAAGCTGGAAGTGTCTTTGAATTTAGGCCTTCAGTTCTTCAATAAAAGATCACAGTTCCCTTTTCGTTCTCTTGCATTGTACTCTATTTGAATATGCTGTCAACACTCCTTTCCAAAACTGCATAAACCTGTTAAGATTTGTAGGACAAAAATCAATACAATTTACCTTTTACTTGTATCTTGAAGTTCACAGCCAGAAGTTCCTCCAAGAAGTGTTTCAGTACTAGAGCAGGAAAAGCAGACATCTGTTTCTTTATTGGTTCCCTATTGAAAGCAGTGAGTGGTACCACCATAGGGATTATTTTTGGCCTAGATTTTTGCTTAGGGATTTTTTCTTTTTTTCCCTCGCTACTTGTTTTAACTGAGCAGGATGCAAGGACACGTCTTAACTCTGGCAGGATGGTGGGTTAGATGCCGAGAGAGTAAGTGCAGCACTTGAAATGTCAGCTAGATGGGAAGAATGTTGACTTCTCCCAAAAGATATCTGTCAAGATTTATTGCAGGATCTATTCCTTACCTTCGTCCTTTAATTTCCTGCATCATTTAACCAGTGTTTTCTGTGGCTCTGCACATCAGTGCTTTCCTTTATTAATAAATAGTGGCTTCTTCTATACAAGATTTTTTGGCATGTAGCGGTGAGTATAATCTCTCTGGGTTGCAGATACAAACTAAAGACATGTACCAGACCTTTTAATAAGAAACCAAAACCTGTTAATGATGCATGCAAAACAGGCTGTAGTTCAAATGATAGCTCTCCCTCTGCACTCCCACTTCTCTGCCACCCCCAGTTTAGTTGAAGACTGAACTCTTTCCTTATTCTTTATATCCATATTTTCTGGCTGCTTTCTGGAACTTATTTCCTCCAACCAAACATATTCATACCTCAAAACACCTTTGGTCAAAGTGTAGTTTATGCTAACATACAAGAATAGATGAGAATGTTTTATATCAAGCTGCACTCCTAAAATATAGTACTAAATATTTTGAGCTCGATACACAAAGCTATTAAAATATTCGGAGGCCCTACAAATTCCCTAAAAGGACTTGCTTTCCAGTTAAATTTAATGGAGTTAATTCTTAATTCAACTACATCTATATTAAGAGAAACAGAGCAAAGTCAAGCAAGCATTAAGGTGAAGTTAAGCAGAAGGAAGAGGAAAAATCTGGCCTAAATAAAATGCTGAAACTGCTGCAAACTTCATGTTCAATCCCCGCTCAAGTTTCTGAATCACTACAGTTTCAAAGGATACTATGAGCTTGCTTGTAAACCAACCTGTTGAATGAAGGATATTGAAACCATTCTAACCATTCTATTGTTGCTAGTGATAGACTTTTTTGTTTAAATGCTCAACTATGAAATGAAAATGAAAACATATGCCCAATGCTGTGTCTTGAAAGTCTTGACAATATCCCCAGAGGTCAGCACAGATTGTCACCTTTAGCATAATTATTGATAATTTGAGGTATATGCCCTACAAGACCTGAACAGGAAGCAATAAATTGGATAACTTTCATCAAAACAACTGATAACTTCAAAAAGTATATTTTTTTTGTCACCCCTCTGCTGCACCTCTGCTGATGTGCAATGCCATGATTTTTTTTTTTTTGTTACGTATCTGAATCTCTGTTACTCAAGTCACATATGCTCGTGGAATAGATTGCTACAATTCTTTGCTTTCTTTGTAAACATACTTGTGGAAGACTCAGAATGTGGAATCATTAACAGTCTTTTCTCAGACAAGGAATCTGTTTTGCAGAAAAAACAGAATTGGAGAGCTGAAGATGGATTGCAATAGTTTTGCTGAAACTTGCTCCTGTGCTTTGTTTCGGGGTCGTACTTGCTGCCTGTAACTGCTGTCTGTTCCTTGTCATTTCCTTCTTTCAGAAGTCTTTCATTTTTATTCAGCAGAAAACTTTCAGTAGTGTAGAGATAGTACCAAAAATTGTTACAGTACAAGCATCCTTTAGCACTAGTCTTGTAATGTGATGTTTTCCAGGCTTGTTCATTAACAGGTCTTTTAAGAAACAAAAACCCCTGAATGTTCTTCACATTCTCTCTTATACATGCCAAGTAGTTCTGCACAACTATTCATTGGATCTTTTGGGGAAGATCAGCATAATTTCCAATTCTTCAGCAGAACGAAATGTCTGTAACTCAAAGCTATCCTAGATCACTGTAAGAATATTAGCCACGGGAATTTCACCCTGAAGAATAAGGCCTATAAGAACCTTTATCTCCTGACTGTCCTGTGCTCATACATTTTGCCATTGAAAGGAACCTAGAGGAACATATGCCAAAGTGTTATGTGGTGCAAAAAGTGGGCTGAAAGTAATTAAGATTTATATCAGTGGAAGCGAAAAGAAGTTTGTGTTTTGTGAAGTGTACACATTCGAAGAGAATATTGTTTCGTGAATTGCTTTTGCTAACGTTGCCTTAATCTAGCAGACCTGATTTGTATTACCTGTAATACTGAGATTGGTTTGTTACTAGTGGCTACTTCTGTATTTTTAAGACGTTGGTTGGATTCGTCTTGTTACTAGCTCTCCACTGATCTGGTATGAGACTGCAAGCTGTTCTTGCCTCCTGCTGGCAGAGAAGGTTATTTCCCAGCCATGCTGCTTAAAGTTCCTTTCCCGAGTTTATTTCCTGCACAGCCTAGAGGAACAGAGTACGTCAATCTGCTGAAAAACAAGCAAATCTGTTGCCCTGCAATCTAAGTAGCATTGCTGTTCTTTCAAGTAAGGTGAAAGACCTTCTTCTTCTAGGTAAATTATTTATCAGCCAGCTCTTTGGGCCACCTGGGAATGGACCATGTTCAAGTTTGTCAGACAAGAAATAAGCTCCTAGACTGATTCTGAGCATGCCTGCGTTTTTCATCTGAGAGGGGTCAGCTTTTCTGCTAGTCCTTATTGCCTTCTCTGATACATCCAGTTATTGGATGTTTAAAACTTCAAGTGCAGTAAAACTACTGGAAGTACTAGCCAATACCCTCTCTTTTCATAAGTAGTTTAGCAAGTAGCAGAATTTGAGAGAGAATTTCACTTTTCTGTCAAAGAAAATAAAGGCAGAAAGAGAGATCCTCAAGGAACAAGCCAAGTACAGGAAGGTTATGGAGGTGGATTTAGAATAAAGAGATGGGATTTGTTTATGTGCTGTTTGGAAGTTGTATCGCTGCTACTTTGAAACGCTTTCACCTCTCCCATCCCTCCCTCCGGAAGCGGGAGCTGCTTCATAAACTTAGAGACAATTGGTTATACAAAAAAGATATTACACATCAAAATTCACGAGCGTTGTATATTAAGCCCAACTGCAAGACCCTTGAATTGTACTGGAAAGCTATGAAACAAAACTAGCTTACTGGTTAAATCACTAGTATTACTTTTTAAGACATTGATCAAAATTTATTCACACAGATTAAAGCAAAGAAATACATTTATTGAAAAATTGTATTTACTGCAGCCTCATAAGTCCTTTTTTATTCCTCTTTTAAAGATATTTACTTGATTTTTCTTGTTCGGTCAGGTAGGTCTCATAATTGATATTGTAAGATAATGATTTTAAATTCTGTTGATGCATTGCTTACAGAATGTAGTTGTTTGAAATCACTGTAAACAATCACTGTTGATAGAAGTAAAAGAAATTAAAGACAAGAAAGAAAATAGATGTAAACATTACTGGACTCCAGTAAGGTTATTGATCTCTTTTGAGTTGCTTGACAGATAAAATGGTGAAGCAAAATGTCCAATTTCAAAAACATCACTTGAAGAAAATATGGGATTGTAGCAGGGGAGGAAGAAAATGATGAATGCTACTTTGTTAGAGAAAGGAAAAAATTCAGTCCTTCTGCATGAAGTAATTAATCATTTTCCTTTTTGTTCTACAGCCATTTAGTAAGCATTTGATAAACATCCATTTAGCTGTAGTAGGCAAAAATCCTGTTTAAAGAATTCGTTCATGGGTCATCTTTCACAGCATTACATCTTAATAGTTAAAAATGTTATCAGGCTCTGTACAACTGTTTAATGTCTGAGCCTTCAAGCAATTCTCAGAAGAAAGCAGTGAGAAATTTCATTCTGAACAGTAGTGCATGCTGCAAGGAGGCTATAATGCATATGCATTCACATCAGTGCTGAACAGATTTTATAAAAATGCCACTGGAGATATTGATCTCACGGAAGAAACACGTTACTCCAAATACGTGTATTGAGAATAACAATGAAACCACCCTCTGAGGGGTTTGTGTGATTTAACATGTGAACTGTGAAGTTATTAAAAGGTAGGAAAGGAGAACATATACTTTAAAGTGTTAAGTCATGTGTAGGCTGTAGCACATATACATAAAGATGTTTTGGATGGAAAAGAAAGGGATGTAAGCAAAAATGCTACATGTAAATTGTTGGACTTCTAAAAGCACAATCTTGCTTATTGACAAAGATTTCACAAGTTACGTTTCTTTAAAAGTTTGGTGAAAAATGAGATGCAAACGGGAGAGAGAATGACTTCTGCGGGTGGGTGCCAACCTCTTTAACACCACCCACAGCCCCCACTACAAAATGCTCAGCTAGTCTGAATCTCTTTTGAGGTCTCTTGCTTCTTTCTCTTATACGCATTTGTATGCAAAGCACTATCCAGCAAAGTTTCTACTTGTTTCTAAGTTAAATTGCCATAGCAGATTTCCACATGCTTTTGGAAGGTGACAGAAGCAGCAGTTCTGTTCTCGGGGCAGGTACTGTTTCGTGAAAAATCTTTACTATTTATTAGATCTGTCCCCGGTGGAAGATTGCAATTACTATCCTACTTCCAGCAACTCTTTACCTGAATCCTGACAGCTCTTAATTACATGTGAAAGTAGAAGTTATGTAGAGAGAAGTTTCTTAGAGAGAATTGCCTAGGAGATATATTCTGGCTTAGAACAGTCTTCAGCAGGGCTATTCTTCTCATGGTTCTCGTTCTGTTGTTTGCTTCAGCAGCTGTGAAACTTTGCCTGACTTACAATACCTGAATTTGCATTGGGAAGGAATTTCTGCTCCCGCTTTCCCAAAGTTTCTCTCCCCCCCCTTTTTTTTTTTGTAGTCAGATTTGGTCCTGTCTGTATTTCTTCCTTTAAATAAGCCTCTTGCAGCCTACTGCTGAGTAGTCTACTGCTAGGTGTACAGCTCAAGGAAACACAAAGAAATAAGTAATGAGGCTTTAAATTTCTGATCAAGCTTAATATGTCAAATCTTATTTTTCAGCTACATAAACTTTGTTACCCTTAAACTTATAAATGTTGCTTTTTTAGTTTAATTCTTTAATGGCAAAGATTTATTGATGTCTGTACTTAGATAAACATACCATAATGTGGTAGTTGTGTTGATTTTCAAAATAATTTCAAGCCTGAAGAATTGACATTTCAAAAATGTCCTATTCCAAGTCACACTGAATCCAGGATTTTAAAGGATGCCCAGCTTCAAGACCATCTTAATGAATAAAGATAACTGAGCCAGGGCAGATACACAGCTTCCTGGCCCAGAACAGGTAGGATGTTAGGGACTCTGCCATTTAGTATGGGAGAATGTTTGGTTTTGGTTTTGCTTTTGTTGTTGGTTTTTTTTTTTTTTTGTCAGATGCCACAGAAAGGCAAGAAAGGCAGTTGAAGTGCGGCCTCCTTAAAGATCATCTCATTCCAACCCCCCCGCCATGGGCAGGTCACCTTCCACCAGACCAGGCCGCTCAAAGCCCCAACCAACCTGGCCTTGAACACTTCCAGGGAGGGGGCATCCACAGCTGCTCTGGGCAACCCGTTCCAGTGTCTCACCACCCTCGTCATGAAGAATTTCTTCCTAATATTTAATCTAAATCTGCCCTCTCTCAGTTCAAAACCATTACCCCTCATCCTATCACTGCATTCCCTTGTAAAAAGTCCCTCTCCAGCTCTCCTGTAGGCTCCTTCAGGTACTGGAAGGCTGCTATAAGGTCTCCCCAGGGCCTTCTCTTCTCCAGGCTGAATAACCCCAGCTCTGCCAGCCTGTCTTCTTAGGAGAGGTGCTCCAGCCCCCTGATCATCTTTGTGGCCCTTGTATTGACTTTTCCAGAGAAACTGTTTTCCCTGAAAACTTCCAGGAAGCTCTCAATGTGGTACAACAACTATGTTGCATTTATTATAGGTTGTTATTTCCTGCCCAGTTTCTCTTCACTCAGGATCATTCAATTATGGATGGTCACTCTGATTTTTAATAAGCCTTTCATAATTCATACTTCAGTGTGAGACTTACAATGGCTTGAAATAAGCCTCATTTATTAAAAGTAACCCTGGCAGCACACGGTAGGTTTAAAATACAAAATTCTAAGAGTTTCAGGAAAGAATGATCATTGGGGATTGTGGTAGTAACTTCATTTTGTAGATTGACTGTCACCGATGACCATTCTCTAATCAATGTGCTATAGAAAATAGCCACATGTGCAATGCTAGTTCATCTTTGTTTTATGTTTCTGCCATTAAACCATCAGTGTAATTGTAAATAAAGGAGCTAGCCACTTGTTGGAAAGCTTGCACCCACAGATGGTAGAGAATGTTCCTGTAAGAAGATGTTCATCTCCCAGCAGCGTTAAAAGTTGAGTTTCACAAAGCCCTGTAAGCATTTGTGCACTGCAGTTTTTCCACCGTAGGGCTAAGCATCAAGTCGGGACAAGGTCATCCTGATGCACCCAGTGGAAGGGAACAGCCCAGCTGCTTGGGGACTAGAATTACAGGGCTTTTTTTCTGCTTAATTAGCAATATTACTTTATATGTTGCACATCCTTTTGCATGCGTTAAGAAGAAGTCTGCAGGGAGCTCATTATGTTACCAGCCTTGTAGTAACAGGCTTGCAAAACTGTAGCTTCAGTGACACGGGAGATGCGTTCACTTGAAGAAATTTCATATCTAGACTGAAACACTGCTGAAGACTTGTAGGAACCCTGCAGGATGTCTCCTCGGGGGCATGCTTTATCCTGTCCTGCATGTTCCTACAGAGAAGCTGTCCAGATGAATCTTTCTTGACATGTTTTCACTTTGAGATAATGGCTGAGGGCAGAATTTTTCCTCATGTGTCATCTGTTAATGAGTCTCTAACCAATGAACGGATTTATGAAGAAAAAGAAGCCAATGAAACCTTGTTTATCACCGCCTCGGCGTGATTTTGCAGACCCCAGCGTGGTTCCTGTGACTGGTGTATTCTAGAAGTACAATNTTTTTTTTTTGTAGTCAGATTTGGTCCTGTCTGTATTTCTTCCTTTAAATAAGCCTCTTGCAGCCTACTGCTGAGTAGTCTACTGCTAGGTGTACAGCTCAAGGAAACACAAAGAAATAAGTAATGAGGCTTTAAATTTCTGATCAAGCTTAATATGTCAAATCTTATTTTTCAGCTACATAAACTTTGTTACCCTTAAACTTATAAATGTTGCTTTTTTAGTTTAATTCTTTAATGGCAAAGATTTATTGATGTCTGTACTTAGATAAACATACCATAATGTGGTAGTTGTGTTGATTTTCAAAATAATTTCAAGCCTGAAGAATTGACATTTCAAAAATGTCCTATTCCAAGTCACACTGAATCCAGGATTTTAAAGGATGCCCAGCTTCAAGACCATCTTAATGAATAAAGATAACTGAGCCAGGGCAGATACACAGCTTCCTGGCCCAGAACAGGTAGGATGTTAGGGACTCTGCCATTTAGTATGGGAGAATGTTTGGTTTTGGTTTTGCTTTTGTTGTTGGTTTTTTTTTTTTTTTGTCAGATGCCACAGAAAGGCAAGAAAGGCAGTTGAAGTGCGGCCTCCTTAAAGATCATCTCATTCCAATCCCCCCGCCATGGGCAGGTCACCTTCCACCAGACCAGGCCGCTCAAAGCCCCAACCAACCTGGCCTTGAACACTTCCAGGGAGGGGGCATCCACAGCTGCTCTGGGCAACCCGTTCCAGTGTCTCACCACCCTCGTCATGAAGAATTTCTTCCTAATATTTAATCTAAATCTGCCCTCTCTCAGTTCAAAACCATTACCCCTCATCCTATCACTGCATTCCCTTGTAAAAAGTCCCTCTCCAGCTCTCCTGTAGGCTCCTTCAGGTACTGGAAGGCTGCTATAAGGTCTCCCCAGGGCCTTCTCTTCTCCAGGCTGAATAACCCCAGCTCTGCCAGCCTGTCTTCTTAGGAGAGGTGCTCCAGCCCCCTGATCATCTTTGTGGCCCTTGTATTGACTTTTCCAGAGAAACTGTTTTCCCTGAAAACTTCCAGGAAGCTCTCAATGTGGTACAACAACTATGTTGCATTTATTATAGGTTGTTATTTCCTGCCCAGTTTCTCTTCACTCAGGATCATTCAATTATGGATGGTCACTCTGATTTTTAATAAGCCTTTCATAATTCATACTTCAGTGTGAGACTTACAATGGCTTGAAATAAGCCTCATTTATTAAAAGTAACCCTGGCAGCACACGGTAGGTTTAAAATACAAAATTCTAAGAGTTTCAGGAAAGAATGATCATTGGGGATTGTGGTAGTAACTTCATTTTGTAGATTGACTGTCACCGATGACCATTCTCTAATCAATGTGCTATAGAAAATAGCCACATGTGCAATGCTAGTTCATCTTTGTTTTATGTTTCTGCCATTAAACCATCAGTGTAATTGTAAATAAAGGAGCTAGCCACTTGTTGGAAAGCTTGCACCCACAGATGGTAGAGAATGTTCCTGTAAGAAGATGTTCATCTCCCAGCAGCGTTAAAAGTTGAGTTTCACAAAGCCCTGTAAGCATTTGTGCACTGCAGTTTTTCCACCGTAGGGCTAAGCATCAAGTCGGGACAAGGTCATCCTGATGCACCCAGTGGAAGGGAACAGCCCAGCTGCTTGGGGACTAGAATTACAGGGCTTTTTTCCTGCTTAATTAGCAATATTACTTTATATGTTGCACATCCTTTTGCATGCGTTAAGAAGAAGTCTGCAGGGAGCTCATTATGTTACCAGCCTTGTAGTAACAGGCTTGCAAAACTGTAGCTTCAGTGACACGGGAGATGCGTTCACTTGAAGAAATTTCATATCTAGACTGAAACACTGCTGAAGACTTGTAGGAACCCTGCAGGATGTCTCCTCGGGGGCATGCTTTATCCTGTCCTGCATGTTCCTACAGAGAAGCTGTCCAGATGAATCTTTCTTGACATGTTTTCACTTTGAGATAATGGCTGAGGGCAGAATTTTTCCTCATGTGTCATCTGTTAATGAGTCTCTAACCAATGAACGGATTTATGAAGAAAAAGAAGCCAATGAAACCTTGTTTATCACCGCCTCGGCGTGATTTTGCAGACCCCAGCGTGGTTCCTGTGACTGGTGTATTCTAGAAGTACAATTTAGTTTGAGGGCTTTTTATTTTTTCTCCCCTTTTTGGTGGAGAGCAGGTGAAACATGACAGAATCATGTTCCGAGCACACTACTCCGCTAACACACTCAAAACCGTGTTGCTGAGAATAAGACAAGAATCTCTAAAGAAAGGATATAGGGCAAGAGCTTATGACAACACTTTGAGGGCAACAGCATGAACATATGTTGGAAAAACATCTGTCTGAATAGAGCTGAGCTTTCCTTTTCTGAAGACTGGATCCTTAAATGAAAGAAGGTGGCACAACATACCTCATGGGATTATTCTGCATAACTGAGTTAAATAGTTAAAACTGAAGAAAGTATTGTGTCATTATTTTCAGGCCATAATTGAACTATGCTAGCAGCTGCCCTCAAAAGGGTGTGTGTCTTTACCTAATGAGGATCACAGAGGATGTTTCTATCCAAAGTCCTAAATGCTAGAGTTGATCAGCGCTTTAAGGAGAAATATTAATTGAGGTTTATACAAAGATGCAATCAGAACGTCATGTACTTTCCCCAGTTGATGAACTGCACCCTTCTTCCTCTCACTACCACCAGATGAATGATTTTGGATTTGTATGGTCAGTTTTGGGCACTACACATCAGGCATCGCCTCATTACTCTGTGGAAAAAGGAACTTTCTAATTTAACTGATCACAGACATAAAATGGTGTTATCACCTTACCTTTCACTGAAATACAAACCCATGAAACCCAGAATAGCCCGGAATAAAAAGGACCGTTTCATTTTAATGAAACATACTTTGAAAAAAAAAAATGTTTTTAACAGTTGACGTTTTGATTGTAACTGCATTATGGTACGGTGAAACATTTTTGAACGTATAGTACGTAAGCATACTTTATGTGATGTATAGAATTAACAATGCGC
>VZSC01002753.1:253293-288404 GCA_013398225.1 Steatornis caripensis | reverse complement strand
ATTAACAATGCGCATAAATATAAATAGCAATTTTAACTACAGATAATTTTGTCATAAGAATTTTCCTTCATTTATGCAGAAAAATCATGCAAATGAGAACAGAATACTTAGTGGAGTTGTGGAGGTGTATGTCAGCATGGGATTTGTCTTCATCAGTGTGAGCTGCCCTTTTTTGCAGCTTTCTATTGCTTATATCACTTCAGTTTCTAGCAAACTGAAGAATGCTCGCTTTGTTCAAGTCTATTAGTTGCGACTGACTTAATTGCTTAGAAAAATATCTTTGCAGGGCAAAGCAAAAGCAGACAAATGGTTCCAAGAGAGCAGAAGAGTAGACTTCTGACAAAAAGAAAAATGGCACAGACGGTAAGCCATTTCAACATGCTATTCTTGCATTATTTAATGCATATTTACTGTAAAAAAAAAAAAAAGAAAAGAAAACAGACCAATACTAACCATGTAATATTCAGTGATGCAAAATGTCTTGTTCGTTCAGGGAAAACTGTGTTGTGAGATTTGATTGTAAAAGTTCTGAACACACTAATGTATTCATTTGTGCAATGTACTAGATATTTAATTCTAACATGTTCCAGCAAAAGACCTTTGGGGGTTTTTTTTAAACGTTATTGGAATACTTCTTTCAGGATGGGTATTCCTTCTTCACTTCTGCTGTGTGGTTTGCAGGATGACAATGCCATCTTCTATAATTAGCATGTCAAAGAGAGAGGATAGCTGCCAAAATATAGGGTGCAGTGTGTCCTAAAGTATTTAGCAATCTTTATCCTAATAGTAAAGTGTTCGTTGATTACACGTATAAGTAGGCATTCATTATGCTTACTTACTGGGTTTTAGATTGCAAAAATGGTTCATCCACAAGTGCTTTGTCTGCAAATAAAGATTACTCATGTATTCATAAATCTGTAAAGATCTTAATTTTCATGTTTGTATGTAGTTTGTCGTGAGATAGGTGGACACTTGTGTTTATTTTCTAAGTGCGTTATTATTGACCTGGGAGATAGCAAAGGCAAAAGACCCTTTAATTGCTGTTATTAGCACAACTCTCACAGTGTTCAGAAAGAATAACGTGCTGTGTGTGCTTCTGAAAGTATTCTCTGAATAACCTGCCTCAGATTTCAAGCCAAGTGTTTAGACTGGGACAGATGAATAAATACACAGTTTGCTGGAGCGGAACTGTTTTAGGCTATGACTGGCCTACCGGACCTTACAGCAAGCATTGCTGATTGCAGCCTTCTATCACCGTCTTTCATATCAACATGTTACCTGTGTGGAAAGTCCCCTTCTCCCTGCAAAACGTATACTCTTAAGTTCCAGAGCTGTGTGGTGATACTCAGTAAGCTAGGATGCCTGAGTTCTGTTAGACATGCCAAAGAAATTACAGTTTTAATTTTCACAGCTACTACAAATTTTACTACTTTTTAAATCCATTTTTTATGGATTTATCATGCCTGTCACTAATCCTTTCTGTCACTAATGCCTTCCTCAGAACATGTGGTTATGTCCTCAGTCATCCTCACGAGATTTTAAATGTCTACGAGATTTTAGAAAAGTCAGAGGTGAATTATTTGTCTCTATCACACATGAAATCTCATCTCACTTTTTCAGAAGAATCCCTTGTCACTAGTCAGTAACAGGAAATCATGGGATGGTCTTCGAGTCACAGAAAAAAATACGTACCAACTTCTGATTATTGTTTTTAATTTTAAAATAATTTAGAAACCATGTTATTTTTAATGTCTTATCAAGCTACCAACTTTTTCAAAAGTAATTGCATAATAGACAAAGGAGCAGAGCATAGATATTCTCAGTTTCAGGATAATCTAGATTTCCAAGTTCAAACCTGGAGGTAGAATTCAATTGCCAAGCCTGAAATAACATGAATAGACATGAATAACATAAATAGCATCCACAAGCACTGTCTGAGACAGGCTGAGCCAGATCTTTGGCTGTTCTAGACTACTGACTCTCTGTGATAAGCTGTTACAGCTGTGATAAGCTGGTATCAGCAAAGAGTTTGGACAAGGGAAAATTAGTTTTACTGTCTGACTTTTTGAGGAAAGAAATAACTAGGCAATCTCCCATCCTCTTCCCCAACATACTTGTTTTCTCCGGCTTAACCTTGATTGAATTTGGTTTTTGTCTTGAGATTTTGATTTGCCTTCAGAGAAAACGGCGCACTTAGAAGTAAGAGGACAGCATTGAGCCATAATGGGGGCTTAAATAGACTTATTGTTGTAGATGCTCAGGAATTCTGGCGATAGAAATCCTATGGATGCCTGCAATCCAGGGCTAATGCATGCATTTGGAAATGCTGACTGAAATACATGTCACATTCTGCAAGATACTGACATGCTTCTGAAGCTGTGACAATACCTGGATTCTCTTGTGATTACTGCTAACAGTTCCAAATTAGGTTATCCTTTAACAGAGAGGTCATCTCATGTGTACCTAAATAGCTATTCAAATAGGAGTGCCCAATCAACTAGATGACGAGCAATGGCAATACCTAGCATAAGCATATGTTATAGGAAGATTTAATTCTTAAGTATCTCCATTAACACATACGTAATTTGAGCTGCATTTAAAAAACTTTTTTGTAAATCTAATATTCATATTTATTTAATATTAATAAATTTGTGTTTGTAGCTGATAAAAGGAAGCAAGCATATTAGTTGAAGTTCACTAAAGTCAGTGGATAACCTGTTTAGGAAGTGCAGAGCAAAGGCCTAAATTTCTGAAAGAAACCCTGGATTGTAGGCTTTGCCACGAACTAGCCTGCAAACGATTCCAAGAAGGCTAATGTACTTAAGAGGTAGAAGAGAAGTGCAGCAAGAGTAGTATAAATTAGTAACAGGAGCTATGACCAGTTGTGCTATCTGCATTTATTTTTATATAAACCACAGAATTTCTGAGACTAGGCACTGTCTGAGCTATTGAGAATTGGCATGCCAAGAGTTGTCAGCTCTCTTTGTATTTCCAAAGCAACTTGGCCCAAATATGTACTGATGGCAGCAGCACAAAAGCGTGCATAGTCAATTAAAATGCTTTTCAATTTTTTTTAAATACTGTAAATTCTGCAGTGTTGTTCTTCAGCTATCATCTTCTAAAGATGAAAAAGCTACTGAAAGCACCACTGTGTAAGACAGAATACAAAATGTCTTCTCATCCCAGTGACACTTTCTGGTGACAGTTTCAGTGGCAGTGAAAACTAGAGCAGCTATAGTACCAGCGTTCACTGTCTACAGTGCTGAACCGTTGGGGCCCAAGGTACGGATACAGGGTGGGTAATGGGTCAGCAAAATTTGTGAAGTAGTGCATATTCCTGGGTGCAGTCATTTCCTGAAGTGAAGAAGACATCAGACTTGAACTCAGTAGTGACCATTACTAGATTTCTTGGTCAGCTAATGGCAGCAGAAGATTGAATTACAACCTTGGTATTTAACAGAAGAATAGTTTGGTTTCCTGATTGCAAATAAACAATCTGTTTCCAGGAAAGACTGTTGGAGGACTTGGCAGTGTTTGTTGGGGAGCAAGACTCATTTCTCCTCGCAACTTCTTCATGTTTTCCCTTTAGAGAGCGATACAGTGCAGTTCTGCGATCTTGCCCCAGTACTGGAGAAGGATGTATTTGGAGAGGGTGGAAGAGGAGTCTCAGGGTCTACAGATACTTCACTTATAACCACAGAAGAACTGAAATACTGACATTAAACTTTTTTCTTTTAAGAGTGTAACTGATGTCAGGAGCCCTGCTAGATATTTAGTCAGAAGCCAGATGGTTGATAAGGAAAATGCAAGTAGTAGGTGACAATTGACACTCGCACTCCCTGAAGACTGCCTGCAGTACCCCAGGACTGAAAGATTCACTGATCAGGTAACACGCAGTATTGCTCCTGGAAGCTAAGTATTGTGTTTTAGGGGTAAAAAATGAAAATGTGTTCCCATAGGAAAAAATAATTGCTACGACTCTGTTTTGTTTGTTCACAAATCACTTGATTTGGGGATGATCAACCTTAGTATTTCTGGTTTTATTACTATGATAGGCTTTGAACTGTTTAGCCTGTGGGATGTAGAGTAGGTTGGGAAGCTGGTGAGAAGTGTGCTCTCGCACGATACCTGAATTATTATGCAGAAAAAATTTACCAACTTCACTTTTCTAGTTTATCCTATTTGGAAAGATGCATGAAAAATAAACGGCTGTTTCTAGTGAAAGCAAGTTCTACTTCATCTACAATAAGCATTTTGTTGTGAAAGATTCATAATGTTAACCGTCCTCCACTACTGTTTGCAATCGCTGCTTCTTAGTCTTTCTTATTCTGCTGCGTCTTTGCCCTATTTTCATTTTTTGAACTTCCCTCATTTGCCTGCTAGCTGCTTTTCAGATAATCTGGAAGGTGGAGAATGACCAGACAGAACTCAAATGACATATTGTTATGCTTAACAGCTGATTAAAAGAGAGCTGGCCCATTTCTAGTGTTCACGTGCAAATGCTCTCTCTTGGGTTTTTTAAATTGAGTCATAATTGCCAATGCCAAAAGCTGTCAGTACAACAGGACAGAATGCAGTCAGCTCTTCTTAGTGTTATATAAAGTTGTCATTTTGGAAGAACGGGCAACGATAAAGAACGGTTGCAGGTGTTTTTGGTTTTTTGCCCGTTTTCACAGTAAACTACGAAGTTTGTGTTGCTTCTAGTTTTGCTCTCTTCTAATAAATAAAGTTTCTCTTGTAAGGAAAGAATGCAAAACAAAGCAATAGGAATTTAAGCACAACATATATAGGGAAAACGGGGCTGCATTTCCACAAACATTTCTATCAACCATGCACATTCCTGCATGTGGTATAATAAGGTATGAAAAGATTTAGCATGTAAAACATGAAATTGAGTGTATTGTTTCTACTGTGGCAAGTACATTACCAGATGCTAACAGCTAGCTGTACATTAGAAGAAGAAATTAATATAAAACATTCTTAACTCTACTTATTATACATACAACATAGCATGCTGACTTCCGTAATCGTGTGTGATTTCAGGGGTAATATATGGTATAGTTAATGTAGTGTTTGAAATCTTGGCAGAGAATGCTATCAGTGACCTCTGCAGTATCTACTTTTTCAACTGGACAACAGAATTCCTACTGATTTTGAGAACTCGCTTCTTGGCTTTCTCATTAACATTCTAATAACTTATAGGACAATTATTTATGAAAATCAACATTGCATACTCTTGAGCCGCTGTTGCTTTTTAGTAAGCAATAATTTACTTTCAGTTCTCTGTAACCACTGAAATTCTGTATTTCATAACCGTAGCTGAAAATCAGTGTGCAGAGTTGCAGCATCTGTGACAACACGTGCTCATGCATTAATTTGCTGAGTCAATGTTCCAGCTTTCTGTCTCACCTCTTTCACTGAGGTGGTAACAGCTTTTCTGAAGCTGTTTTGCAACAGAACTGGCTGCTTTCTCAACCAGTGACTCATTGTTTTGTGTATTACGCTTTAAAAATTTCACAGGCGACGATCTGTCCCCATTAAATAGACATAAGTTCCCTAGGTTGCTCATATGCCTCCGAGTGCTATTACTTTTCTGTTGTTATCTGACTTCAGCTATCGACTATATAGACACTATACCAAGGAAATTCATTCAGCTGACACACAAACAGAAATTCACTTGACAGCAAGCTCTGTAAATCTGCCTTGTAAATGCCCCTTGCCTTTATAAAATATTGAGCAAAACTAGAAATTCTTCTGGAAAGCAAAAAATGCTAGAGCACAGAGGAGGAAGGTTTAGAGAGGAAGTGTTGGATGCATGTGTTTACGTGAACTGTGGTAGCTCTTAGTAACTTAAATAGGAACACGAAGGTTAAATGTGTTCTTAGAGATGATAAACTCTCAGCATGGAAATTATTCATTATGTGCTTGTAATAGTAAACTAGTTTTATGAAAAAAACTGCATCCAAAGAGACTGATTTGCCTGCAGCTGTAGGCTGTTTGGACTTGCTGTGTGTGTCAAATAGCATAAATATTATTTAAGTGGTAGGATTTTTTTTTTTCTTTTAATACAGGCAAGCAAAATGGTGAAGACTGCCAACTACAAGCCGGCTATTTCTTCCAACTTTGTAAGTACTCAGGTTATGTTTGATCATTTGAAATTTAGATTTGGTGTCTGGGCAAGTCAGAAGGTTGGAAGTGCAAGAGAATGGCTTCTGTGTATAATTAACCCCATTCCAAAAATCACCACTCACAATTAGGTCAAACATAAGTGAGTAATTATCCTTGGCATGAGACCTTTGGCACACACAGTAGTTTTGAAGACCAAGTAATGAAAATAGTACCTGAGAAGATACAGATACTGGGAATAGCATTAATATATTACCTTACTGTTACTTCCAAACAGTTTAGCTTAATACTCTGTGGTTTCCTAATGAGAGGATACTGCCACAGCTGAGTACTTTGAATTCCTTAGCACCATTTCTCAAGATTTGTTCTAAGGCAAAGGTGTTCCTTTGCTTGCCCTAAACTTCTGTTTCCTTTAGCAGTCTGTAGCCCAGTTAATCCAAGACAACCTACCACTGTAAACTTCTGTTCCCTTGCTGGCTGCTTTGCCGGTGCCACAGTCACCTGGCAGCAGACACTCAGCAAGCAGTATGGGAAGATGAATACGTGAATAAACTGTGTGTGCCAACCCTGGCATTTTCCAGCTTCAACCGTCAGCTTTGTGTTTCACACAGCACTGTGCCAAGTTGTTTGCCCTTGTCATGGAAATCTTCCTATTTTGGAAAATTATATTATACCCTGATTCCCAGTATGCCCGTGAGCTTAAAAAAAAACGAACAAAAAAAAAAGAAAAAAAAGGGAAAAAAATCTAGCAAGCTATTCAAATTAGTCTGGGGTAAAGATCTCGTAAGCAAAGGCTTAAAAATGCTGTAGACTAGTGTATCAGTAGCAATACAAGAAATACTACATTCTGGGTATTTTTGGGTTGTTTCATCTGTCAGATTTCATATTTAACTTGATTTAAATATTTTTTGAGGAAAGAAATAGATGACAAACCTATTTTCTAAGCCGTATGTAGTTTGTTGTTTGGTTGTTTTTCTTTTTTCAAGATGGCTTCTATTTTTTGTTAATCTTCTGAGCAACCATATTCTGTTTTTCACTATACACATTTTATTCAAAATACTGAATCTAAGATGTTAATTCAAAGCCAGCATTGTATTATTGTGTTTGTAAGAAGTACATTATCAGTGTATTTATACCAATATCTGACTTTAAAATTACCCCTATTTTGGCAGGGTTATAAACATAAAATGAAGAAATTTTTGCAAAGTTCTGTAATTAGCAGTAATGATTATGTGCTTCTTTATATCAATAGAGACTACATAAAGTTATGATGTGCTTTATGAAGAAGTAATCATGCTTTTTATTTAGTAAGAGTATATAGAGTTAATTTCATTTAACTCCTTTTTTAAGTATAGCTAAGATGGAGGTTTTCAAAACAGGGACTCTGGTGATAATACAATTTGCACCTCTAAAGGTCAAATAATGTTGTTGGTTGTATATTAAAGACAATTTATTAAGCTTTTGAGGGGAAAAATGTTTCCATTCGTGACTCATGTCCAGGCTAATGCTTTTATTTCCTACAATAATTACACACAATCGCTGTGCAGGGACACAGGCTTAAAGTGTTTCTGAAACAAGCAGTGATTGAATAATGTGGTATCTCACTCCCTCTGTTAGAGGCACTACCTAGAACTTTAATTCCTTTTTATTCTGTGTCTGGTTCCTCAGTCTGAGTAGTGGTCTCCTGCATTTGTTGAAGACAAGTCAAACCTTGTACCACCGGGCTCTTGATGCCTGGTTTCCATCTCACTCATGAATATTCTAGGGCCCAAATCTTTAGTTTTGGGGAAAAAGAGTGTGAACTGGTTGCCCTTTATCCTTTTGAGGATATTTGACACATCTCCTAAAGTAACAGACGTGCTTGAGAGTAAACTGAAGTCACCCATCTGCCCTGTTTCTCTTATCTGAGTGAAATGTTTCTCAGCAGCTTCTTTATCTACAAATAAATATTTGGCGCTGCTGTGCTTTGATAGTGCTCCTCCTGTATTCAAATGAAAACAGCAGGAGCAACACAAGAAGAAGGGGAAACTGTTTGTCTTTTCATTAAGAAAACAATCTCTGAAGCTGCATGTCATTTGTGGGGAGGGCTGGGGGGCAGCCCGCTGGAAACCAAGGTGTGCTTTGACTTCTACAGTAAGAAAATATTTCAGAAACAGAATTACATTCATAAGCGGGAAAGACATTAGGTCAGTTGATGCCATAGACAATTGTCTCTTTAAAACTAACTATTCTTGTCTTTCAGTTTGAGGGCAGTTCATAGTTTCTATGTAGCTTACATAACAGAAGAGATAATACAGCAACTGAAGCTTATGTGAACTTTTGCCATAACAGCTAGAACTCAAAATCACTACAAAAAGGCTGTTTTCAGTCTTTGAAAGTCTAATACTCTGTGCAGTACAGCTGATGGTAATAAGGGCCGAGAAGCTGTGAAAAACTCCTTTTAATGTGTAGTATGTTCTTCTCTATTGAAAGGAGAATTACATGGCAATTGTGTAAAACTCTACAGGGTTCAAAGAAAGTCTTAGGTGGATTCAAGTAGTGCACACTCAACTCTTCTAAATGTCGAGACTCAGTGGGATTTCTCATGGTTAGACTGTTACGCCCTCAAGAGGCGTCTCCGAAAATCTGGCAGTAGCACAGCAGTATTTCCAAGGCAATGGAAAATGTAAATCTATTTCTTTAAATTTCTCACTTGTAATGTTTTCCCCTCACCCATTTAATTCTTTTCTTTGTAATAAGTTGGACAAAATTATAAGTTAACATGATTTTACTTGTAACTCCATTTCTTTTTGGCTTGCATCAGAATAATTTTCTTAATAATGCCACAACATAGAGCACTTGTACAAAATACCCTGAGAGATATGTGTTGAAATCGTTATGAGACTCTCTTGCATTATTTACATCATGACGTTCTGTCAGTGTACTAATACTTGACTGTTTGTATTTCTGGATTTAACAAGTATGCAAATTAGGTGCACATTTCCCTAGGAATGCAAATGTCTCTAATGAGGAAAGACAACAAACTTCCAAACAAAAACACTAAAGAATAGAATATGGTAAATAGCTCATGTGAAAGAGGGGAAAGAAATGGTGCTTAAGTAAGTGGACTAGAGATACCGGGCTGTAATCCTTGCCCTGGGATTGTTTAATCAGCTCATCTTGAAGCTCTGACAGATCAATTGTTTCTGGGCAGAGGGAGAGCTGGGGAAGAATGGCAGCCAGACAGAGTTTTCCCATAAGAAGGCATGAAAACTTCTGGTTTTCCTCTATGTGGCGATCTATAGAGCTGAGATGATTGCGTTCCTCTGGCTGTATTTGTTAACTCTGGTAGAACACTGCTCCAAAGGGCCCCAGCTCTCTGAAATACTTTAAAAATATTGAAATAATTAAAAAAGCTGTTTGATCTCAGTGTATAAGCGCAGAATGGGAATAGCATCATGGTGAATTGAGTTTAAGTATTATAGAAGGATTTGAATGTCCTTCAGAGAAGCATTCAGCTCAGATTTCATGTCAAAACATTCCCCTGATTTAATGACAATAACTGGTATCTTTGAATTGTAATGCTCTAGATTGAGTATATGTATAGTGGGAATGTTATTTATTGTGCTGTGATTGTGCTCTGCTTTTTATTATGCATTGCTCACTGAAAACTTTATCTTCCCTTAAAAGCCAAATTCCATTCAGAAGTGCAATTAAACAAAATTTGCTCACTAAAATAAGACATCTTTTTATTAAAGCTGGCTTCTATTTTGAATTTTGATGGCTTCCTGATAAATATGCAAGCTTTCTTTTCTGTGAAATTAGTTCAGTATCTAAAAATCTGAATTACTTGGTATTTCCTTTTTCATCACGTAACTTCAGCCCCCAAAGCACTGGTAAGCGTTGTATTTCTCAATTAACCACCATCTTTAAGAACATCATTGTGGTAAAATTACCCTGAGTTCTCAAAAATCTATGAATTCTGAGTGCTGCATGTGTAGTAAGTGGGGTAAAATGTTTTAATCAACATTCCTCAGTAATCCTTTAACTGCCTATTGTATGTAACTATTGTCTTTTTTGTTTTCAGTCTTTCAACTAAAAAACGTGCTTTGTGTCTGTTACAGTGTCAGTTTGATTCTGTACCGTGACAGCACCGCAGTCGTGAAGCCTCTGTCTCATTTGTCTCTGTCGTTATATACCTGGTCTTGCTTTAACACATTCTCATTTGTTTGTACTGACAAAGTTGTTGTGTAACGATCATTAGTAGTATGGCAAAACCTTGATTTTACTGTGTGCTACTTTATCTGTCATACAAAGAGAGATTAATATTGGAGTGCTGGAGACCAAGTTTTCTAAGCAAAATTATTTCCTGATAAAATCTGTCCCAAAGTTATGCCAGATCTCCACATCCAAATGTCTACATAAAGTGTAAAAATAACTCATCGGTAGAATGTGCATATGGCAATTCTATGAAGATCACAACACGTTGGAGGGCTGCTTGGGTAACTTTGACTTCTGTTAACCTAACTTCCATCATAGAGGAGAAAAGGTTGGCAACAAATTAGCTGACACAAAATTTATTGCTCATTTCTTTCCCAGTATTACACTTCCAGCAGCTTTCTGCTTTCCTACAAGTTAACACCACATAGGAGGTGTTAGCTTTGTACTGCTTGAACTCTGAAACCTTGTCTCTGGGGGAGCGAGGAGGCCATAATTACCATGAACTGCTGGTGCTGATGGTGAAAGAAAACTTGATATTCAGAAAACTCTCAGTAGAAGCTGGACTAGGGTTTTATTAAATGGATACCTCTTGTACCTCTGATTGATACCTTGGCTAGGTCTCCAATGGAGCATGAGTTCAGTGACTTTTCTAAAAAATATTGTTCATTCTTAAGTACTAGTAGAAATTATGTGTATAATATATAAAAGCAATCTTTAAACGTAGTCGTAACACAGAATATTATTTAAAAGACTTGGACCCTCAATAGAAGTATGTATGCTTTACTCCAATTTTGTACGAAAATGTGAGAAAAAAGAATGCAGGACAAAATAGCAGATAAATGCATTAGCAGTGTATAATAGTAAACTTCTCCATCGAGGAGAGAGCTTATTACTAGCTTTCCTTGGGATTTGCAAATTTTTACGCATTCAGTAAAGAAAAAAAAAAGAAAACTTTATAGTAAACAGCCTGCCTCTTCATACTGTTTGAAAAATTCTTTTTGACATTATATTTTTGTTAATTATAATTTGAAACTGTAGTGTCTTTTTTACCAGACGGCTAGCGTGCTTTGTGCCAGAGTCAAACATTAAGACACACCTTGATGTACTACGTTGTAAAATTGTCAGAATAAGACATGGATTTTAAAACTGCAGGAGTGAACAGAAGAGACGAGCATCTTCTTTGTTCCTGTTTGTGATTATTTTGATGTATTTTTTCTGTATAGCATCATCTATTTGCTTTTATTTTAAAATAATTCTGTCTTATTGACAACTTAATGTTTGGGGGTTTTTTGAGGCTTCATAAGCAAGTGTATTTCCATAGTTATCTGTTCTCCTTCTCAAGGACAGTGGGAGTAAGGTTTTTTCATTCCTGAGTTTGTGTTGCTTTCTTTTAGAACTAAACCACATTGATTTTACTGGCTTTTCAGATTTTAAAAGTTTTCTGAAAGAGTGGAAAGAAGAAAGGCTCTATAAGAACAAGGAATGCATGTTATTTTGATTTCCTTATGAAATAATTATGATTTCTTTTTCTAGATATTTTCTGCCATAAAGATTTGGACAGGTATTTTGCAGCAGTAAATAGAAACTCTCCACAAATTTCATTTATGTGGATTTAAAAATAAGACATTAAAACGTCAAAGTTACTGAATAAAAATGTGCATGTGAAGTTGCAGCATGACGGTCACCTGGAAAGTTAATGGACAACAACTAGTATCGGAGAGCTGGGAGACTGAATGTAAATCTTCTGTTTTGAATTTGATGGTTAATGGCTTGCTTTCGCAGTTGTTTGAATTTTAGTAATGTTCTGTTGGTTTGTGTTTGTTTATCTTTCTCCGTTTACTGAGAATGGATTCTGTTCCATCTCAGTCTTTCCTGTCATGGTGAACTATAAATATATCACTTTTCTCAAAGTTTTGATACTTAAAGGAATTCTGAAAACCCGTCATTCTCAGAGATCAAGAGCTACTGTAAAGCTGGATAAGTCAGCTTTGCTAGAGCTATCTGAAGTAATATCGGTTGACAATCTACCTACCAAATTTCTTGCTTGCCTGAAGTGTCTGTGAGCCGGTGAGTTAAGTAATGCTATGAATTTGATCAGTATTCTTGTTTTTCACGTAGGTGTTACCTCTGCTTCTTTATTCTTAATTCACTTCTCCTCTGACCAATCCTACTTAAGAAGTAGTGGATGTTTTCTGATCTCACTGATCCCAAGTGGTTTCAAATTCACTGATTTTTTTAATTTCTTTTTTCCCCAAGGAGTCATTCCTCCGTGTTTAAATAGAAGCAAGTGAGAAGACGACAGTAATGCTTAACAGGACTGTAGCTGAGTATGTTTCCTTCTGATCTCACTTAACTTGTGATCTTTAATTTCAGCTGGAGCTTTGACCACAATAATTGTAACAAACAAACAAACACCCTCCCCCCTCCCCGCCCCCCCTCCCCCAAGAGAAGAGAGCAATGCAAAGTTGCATAAAAAAGGCAGGATAACACTGATTTGCAGTAAGCAAATGGAAAAGGAGAAGCCATGCCTATAACTTACTTTGTGAGGTGTCTTGTTTGCTCTTAGTCTTACCTCTCAAGAGTAAGGATTATTTAACATAGTTTGAAGCTCCTCCTATCGTAACCACTACATTCCACTGCATTCGCGTTGCTCCAGTTTGTCTTGGGCTTTGCCTAAGTCCATCTTTGTCCCTACGTGTTGGGGTCCCTGTGAGTACGTGACTTGTTAGTTGTTTTTAATTCGTATTAAAACCGGCAGGACAGATCAAATGCAGAAGGAATTAAGGTGAAGCTCACATAAAATAGGCTTCCTACACAATAAAGCGTTTCCCCTGACCCTGGTGAACACAAAACTTTACATAATTACAATTTTCTTTTTATTTTTACGTGATGTGGCAGTTTTCAGCAGTATGTACCAAAATTATACAGAACCACAGCTGACATAATGATGGTTTTCCAAGCAACGTACAAAAACCCTAACTCGTTTTTGAGTGCAGGCTGCATAAAATCTGAGTTGTGTAGATTTCAGGTTAGTTCTCTATTCACTACACTGTATTTCAGAAGTTTTATGTGACTCTGAAATGTAGTTATTTTTCAAAAAATGTGGCTTTAGGTTGATATGTCTGTTAAGTTTGAAAACTGAATGGTAAATCTTCTCAATGTTGATATGTTTCCAATGTGAATGCCCTTTTTTAATTTTAAATGGTCTCTCGGGTTTCTTTCTGCTATGTTGTAAATGTAGATGAGGACCTCATCCAAATGGTCTTTTTTCAAATATGGCCTTTTATCGCTGGATTTTATCTAATACAAATTCATATGTGGATTTAGCCAAGAGATACAGCAATACAATCCAGTACTGTATCTCACGGCCAGTATTGTTCCTGGTAATGATTGCAGTACAGAGAAAAAGCGCTGTCCACAGCTTGAGCTTGATTGTACACTCTGTCATAGAGAAAGTCAAGGGAAATACAAGCTTTCATTTGTGAAGCAAACAAAAAAACCCCTGTATGTTCATTTCAGCTGTTCCAGTAAGAGCAAAATAATCTCAGAAAATCGAAGAGGAATCAGACTAGGCTTCCTACTGCTCACCCACTTTACACCTATCAGTCAATTTGTGTGAGGAACAAAAATACTGTATAAAGAGTATGTCCTCTGAAAAATACTTATGTCATGCTTGTTCCAGCTTATTTCCTTGCTTTATTTTATTTCATTTTGTTATTGAAAGAATAGGCTGACATATTCCTCTGTGGCTTATGTCTTTAGGAGTATTTAGGGTAGTCCCACTGATTAGGATTTTCATATTCATATAGAATGTAATCAGCATGAAATTGCAAACAGAAAGCCATCCTGCTACTTTGGCAATGAAAATGCAGAGCAAACAACTCAAAAGTCTTCTATCTATCTTAAGTACACGATGGGTTAATCATTCGTGAAGTAATTGTTCTTAAAAGTATGACTTGCAGCTCAAGAGAAATGAGAAAATAAAATACGGTGCTGATATTTTTCTTTATTATTGGAAGACATTCCATGATGTCAGTGCATGCAGGGAATGCTGAACAAGTGTTTAAAGAGATTAAGCTGCTGTTTGGGAAGGATTTTGAGAGAAAACTGGGAAAGCTATTATACAGTTTGCTACTTCCTGTTTTGAAAGGTTACAAAAACTTATAGAACGGGTAACAAGACTGACTAAACAAATACTTTAATGCCTTCTGAACTAGGGTGTTTGCCTAAATGAGAGAGACGTAAGCTTTTAACTTTTAATACAAGTCAGCTTTCTTTCAAGTACCGCTTTGTGGTACAGCAGCTACAGATCCTACAAAAATACAGCTGAAGTAAGCTTTTCAGAAGTCATTTAATTTATTCCCCACCTGTAAGAAAGGATCAACTAATCCATTTATGATTAGTATTTGCTCTGTTTTCCGAATATCTTCAGTAGTTTTAATACTTCTTTTTACAGTAAAGTTAGTTTTTACTGAATTCTAAGACATTGCATACATAGGCTTTTGTCTTACTTTCATTATTACTTGGGTTTCCTCTCCATTTTCTAATGGGCTGATGGTGTTGTCGTCCCTGCCTTCCCCTTGCCCAACTTTTCTGCTTCCAATAAGGTTTTCGTACTTTAGATTCCTTTCTAGTTTCCTCTGTTTTTATCTCTTGTGTTTTCTAGATTGTGTTAGTCATTCATATTAAGCTAGATCAAATCACTACAAGGTTTTGGTTGGTTTTGGGTTTGTTTTTTTTTAAATTTAAGATGAATGAAAAGCTCATAACTTATCCAACTTGTTTTTTTTCTCTTTCTATTCATTGACTTGGGAAAAAACTTCTGTTATTAAAGGGAGTGCCTGCTGCATCTTGGACAACTTCACCGATGATACATGAAGTGACACTGTAGTGGTGGAGTTGGGGTGTCTGCTGCGCACTTGAGTTCTGCTCTCTCAACTGCAGCGTTATGAACTTCATCTAAATGAGTTTCTTCCAGTGCAGTAGTTTTTTTCTTTGTTTTTCTCCTCCCCAGCTACCCCTTTCTTTTTTTTTTTTTAAAACCCCGACCCTATAAACCAGTTCGCCATGTTCACTGCACCAACCTGCAAACACGTGATCGTTTGGACATAAAAAGGGAAATTTTTGGGAATCTCAGAGGACTTTACATTGCAAGTTGGGTATCTAGTAATTGTCTGACTTTATCTTAATGGGGTCTTAGGGAGAAGAAGTGACAGGTAGAAATGTCTAATTTTTTACGCTTAAAAGTCTTTTGAAACAAACAAATGAACATTTCTAGCTACATGTAGCATCTGTTTTAGAAAATAACCAGTCACTAAAAAGGAAGTTTGTTTAAAATGAGTTGTCTTTGATCCTAGAAGGAAATAGGAACTATGGGCAAGGCCGTTATTCTTTTAGTGTCTGTCTCTCTTTATGCCCCAGTCAAATCTAGTTAGAAATAAGTGTACTTTGTAGAACATAATATTGACTGAGCAGTTTTCTTATGAAAATCATGTGTCTGTACCAATCACCTGTAATCTGTATGAGGAGGTATGTGATGGGCGAAACAGCAAGCCTAACAAAGGAGCAGAAGTATAGTGGAAATACAAGCAGATGATAAGATTAATTCTGTAGGGAATGAGACAATAATGTTGGGTTTCAAAGCCAGTGTAATGTACTTTATACTGCAGAGAAAGAATGATAAAGTGGCAGCATTTTGATACTAGAATCTGTACTTTGTTTTTGACAGACATCTTAATTCCTAGAATTTAATTTAGATTTGTTCAAAAAGGTTTATTGCCTTTTGAGCTCAGGTGCAAGTGACCTGGAAAACAGGTTGCCTTTCTGGTATGACAAGAATAATGCTGGAATTTAATTCCAGGCTCTGAACTTCAGTTTATGCATTCTTGACAATAAAAGGAGTTCTGATCAAGGTGTTCATTCCCAGCATTTCCATAACTGTTTCAGCCACTCTTTGGATCCCAGCAATTGGGAATGCATGGAAATGGAGCTATGAGAGTGTCTGAGAATTATCAGTATGCTAATGTAGGAAAAAAAACCCCACAAACCAAAACAACAGAGCAATTCTTCTACTTAAAGGCTACTTTAAATACTTGTCTCTAAAAATAAAGTGTCTGCCAGTCTTGGCATTAAAATTGGGCATTGTCTGTTTTATAGTTTTATATTATTTGTGGCAATTATATTGAAATGACTTCTATCCATTAGTATTACGGGGCAGTTAAATCAACTGGAGTGTGCGCTGGTAACAGCCATGAAGTCCTAGGTCACTGCCAGTTTGTTACAGTATTAAGGAATGTCATGGTGGGTGCGTTTTTATGTCAGAAAGAGTTGGAGAGTTAAGTAGGATAACATTACTGTGTCAGGATAGTGGGAAATAAATGCATAACAGCTGTTATTAGACAGTGTAAGTACAAAATAAATCTGTTCCCAAGAACACCATTGTGAATGAAAAAGGAGAGAGAGAGAGAATAATCCCTTGCTAGTAGCTTTTAGCATAGTGGGATAAGCTTCTTTCCGCCTTCTTTCTGATGTTTTCCAGGATTTCTCCAGATGGACTAGGGACTCTTTCACAGAGATTGTTACCTTGGCAGAAAACTTCTTTATTAAGTTGGTTTTTACTCAAGATTCAGCAAACTGCAGGAAAATTAGTACTTATGGCAGATTTGCATATTATTTGGTTTTGATTAAAATGTTGGTTTTGTCAAATCTTCTGGAACCTTCAGAAAATTGGAGGACCTCCCCCCCCCTCCCCCCCCGAGTTACTTACACACTTCTGTTCTATTTGTAACTTCTGCTGCTTTTTAATTGACATCTCTATGTTTCAGTTTTTGTGGACTGCACTGTTGTGTCTGATCCATTGCCTTCTCTGATTTCCAGAAACTGGTACATGTGAACTTGCAGTAAACATCTTAAGGGATTAAAGCCCCATGAATGACAGTGAGTTACATGTGAAAATTTCTCTTCTGAATTAGCGATAACATGGGAAGTATCCAAATTAAGTCAGTTCATGTAACGCATACCTTTGGGTTTCCCATTCCCATGGGAATGTGTCAGGAGACAAGCTATGTTATTAAGTTAACCAAACACAAATTTGCCTTACAATTTTTCCATTCATTCAAAAGGGACATGAATATTTTGTTTCCTAATCTGCACCATTACCCTGGAGCTCATGTTGCAATGTGTCAGTAAGGTGACGGCTTCCCGTGAATGACAACTCATAGCTATAGTGAAAAATGACAGGATTTGTAAACCAAGTTTGGTTAAAGAAAAGACTCAGTTCTTGAGTGACTATTTCTCAGTGGCATCGCAGTTAATCGTCACTGCATTTTACAATACACCTGAAATATACTGATTTTAAAATTGATCTGATTGGCACGCTTAAGTGGACTTGTAATGGCGTATAATTTTGTATCACGGAATATGCTGTACTAGCACCTACTAACATAATATGGTTTATAGCAATTAAAAGATGCTCAGAGACATTCTGCACATTCTACAATGTGATCTAATAAAAAAAAGTCAGTAATAATGGGTCTGAGAGTTTGTAAATGTTCACCTTAGGGCAGGCATTTTTAATATGCCTTTTGTTGTTGCTTGGGCCGTTACTGTCACTAGCTTTTTTTCTAATGGAGGCCTTATTTTGCATGTAGCAGAAGCAGTGACTTCTCTGAATGTCCATTTGTGTGGAACTCTGTTATATATGGTATTTCATTTTATTTATCCTTAAGTTTCTTTAGTTTCAGCTCTTAGGACAAGGGATTGACTATGTAATGTTTATGTGGCGGCTGTCGTGAGCCTCTATTTGTATTTGCAGACAAGGGGAATTGCTGCACAATGTGTACCTAATCCTAATAATGATGTGATCCCCCCAAATAACGAAAATAACTCTGAACATTGTAAGTGCTTTTGAACACTTTCAAAACGTTCAGCAAGTCTGCAAAACGTTCAGAAAGTTTTAAGGTTTAGTAAGGCAGAAGTCTTCACGTTAAATGTGCTGCAGACATTAAAGAGACTAAAGCTGTTGTGCTGATTTCTTTTTTCTTTTGTTGTATAAATATATAGAGAGAATACATAAAAAACATTGGAGATGATCTGAATTGGTTTATAAAACCTTGCTGGTTTGCAAATCATTGCAATACTTTAACTGCATTGCCTGGTTTGAGTTAGTATCTGTAGGCATCTTGCATTATATTATACCTTGGAATTGCATCTGAAACTTGTGGCTATACAATACCGTTCCAGAAACTTGGTGTTTAAGGTTGAAGGAACAGAGCAACTGCTATGTAAGATCTCTGGTGTGACATTCTGGTTGCAGTAACTTCGATAGCTTCTCCTTTGTTTAAATAATGCTGATGGTTTTGCCTTTTCACTGCAATTCAGTAGAAGCAACTTTTTTTTTTTACTCTACTTTCAGGTTACCTTATTAGATTCTTCATGTTTATGGCCATTGATTTTCTTGAGATATTCCTGCAACACCTAAAGAAATTCTTCTCTAATTAATCATGCCATATATATTTGGTACCAAAACCCAGAGACTTTGAAAGGAGCATTGCTTTCTTGAAAGTGTGTACATCTACGCCTTTCATTCAGTGTACGTAGATATCCGTGGTGTTGGTAAATATTTGGTGTGTTGGCAGTTGAAGATGGTCTCTCTGAAAAGGATGACTCTGAGAAGGATGGTGATTTTGAATTTCCAGTAATTAAATGATAGTCAAATAACTTCACAAACATTACATAATCTTAATGAATAAGTAGGATTGCTAATGTTAACCAGTTAATGACTATGACAGTTTGTATTTGGTAGTTGAAAGGCATTTAAAATATTCCAATAGTTTACTATGTCAATGCTTAAAATATATTACTTAGGGTAATAACAGGACTTTAACTTGTATTTCTATTACTTATATGCGTATAAGATTTCCCACAGATGTGGGACAGCTGACTTTACCTAATTACTGTTCTCAAGATCCAGTGCCTCATCCCCTATACCTATTTTCACGTGATGGGTTATAAAAGCTCTTATTTTGAGGACTTAGTAACACATTTTTAGTAGAGTTGCTTCAAAGTGTTCTGCAGTCACAGATAGTATGGCCTGGGCATTTTACATAAAGAAAAGCAGAGTCTATATAATAGCAGCACGGTATATAATGTATGGCAAATCTTATTTGTGATCTTTCTGTTCCAAATTCTGTTGCCTGAAACTGAATTAATTGTTTTGTTTAATTCCTGTCTGTGATCGCTCATTCACGTTTTTCCTATGTCCCAGAATAGCAGGTCATACATGAACAGATCTATGTCTAGTGAGCCCAGCAATTATTAGAACTACTTTAAAAGTGTTTTTTAGAATTAATGACACGACTGAGACTAGATGACAAAGCATCTAATAACATACTGTATCTTAAGAAAAATGTAAAGTTAGTGTCGTGAAACGTTTATTTGATGATCGATAACCTAATGTAAATGCATGAAATAATTGTCATCACCTACATGAAGATAAATAGCTTTTCCTGAACTAGCACACTTCTCCATATAAAGCGCTACCATTTTACCAGTTTTCATCTTTTTTTTTCCAAATAAATGGGAAGTGTAATATGTCTACTTAAGCATTACGTTATTAACAGAGGGCATTTTCTTGTGATTCTATATAATGGAAATCAATGACAATGTTACCTGAAAAATTGTTTCATAGCCCTGTCACTTGAAAGAAGTACTGTTTCCTTCCATTCCCCCACGTATCTAGAAGTCAAATTGTCTGGAATCAGATGCATGTGGATTGTCATCACGTGTGTGGCTGGAATTTTAGGATCATAATTCTGCCTTTTGCCATAAATATCTGAAATGGAGATCTGCATCTGTTATCCTGGCAGACTGGGACAAGAGGCCGTCACCTGGTACGGCAGCGTTTGAGTGGAAATGTGAGTTAGTTCATTCTGTTCTGATAAGAGCGCTTCCCCATCACAGGGATGTTTCAGGAGAAAAGTGCCCATAGCACTTTGTTGGTATAAAAGAAAGGTCAAACAGTGTTATCAAAAACAATCCACACTTCAGAAAAATATTATAACAGTTCCACAGGTTTTTTTGTTGTGATTTGGGAAGTATTTCCCCTCATGCATTTGTGGAGGGAGTAGAATGAAGATAAATCTTGCAAACTTGAAAATTACTAAGGATGCCAGGCCAGGATGGAATAACTGCCAGGCAACTATTTCATGTCGTATTGGGCAAGTTGATTTAGGGTCCAAAACAAGTTCTCTGAAATGTTTACCAGAGGTGTAGTAGATGGTTGCATTTCATCTGATGCACTGATGACCCACACTTAATGTAAATAGCATTTCTACTACATCAGTAAACTAAATTAATAGGCATTCACATGAGGAGTGAAGTGACTTTCATGTCTGCTTTGTGCTGACTGTCCTGTACACATTTGGACATCTCCTTACTCTTGTTACTCCCATTTTGTGAAGAAGCAGTTCTCATTTTGCTTTTTGTAGCTAGCAGTAATTTAACAGATATTAGCTGGCAGCGTTTGAAAATGTGTTTATTTCTCTAGATTTCTTCCTGTAACGTTTTCTCCTCAGCCTCGTCAGAGTGATCATGATGCCAAATCTGGCCTCAGAGAGCGCCATCGTTTTTGTTAGAAACCCGAAAATTGCTTCAGTGTATTTGTAAGGATGCTCCTTATATAGACAATCTTCCTCTCTTTTCTGGCTTTCCTTCTTTAGCTAGCCTTTGCTTTAACTCCATAGCAAGCAGTCAGTCATCCTAAATACCATAAATAATAGTTATACAAAATAATGTTGGGGTTCCCATTTTACTGCTGATACTGAAAAACATCACCCTATGAAACCACGAGGAAAAACATACTTTCTTTTGTCCCTTAGCTTTCTCATTTACTGTCTTATGGAAAAAGCATCTGAAAGTTTGGGTGTGGGACACCCTGTGTTTCGTAATCATNCTGCTGATACTGAAAAACATCACCCTATGAAACCACGAGGAAAAACATACTTTCTTTTGTCCCTTAGCTTTCTCATTTACTGTCTTATGGAAAAAGCATCTGAAAGTTTGGGTGTGGGACACCCTGTGTTTCATAATCATGGGAGTGGGCCCAGCAGCAGGGTAGCAGTTTATTCCTACATGTGATTATTGCTAACTTGTTCCATTAAAATAAACAATGCAGTTGCTGTTGAGACGCTAACTAGAAAAATAACAGCTGCACGCTCTTTCTTCCATGCTCTTGCGTGTACTGACAGTCCATGCGGGTGTGGTATTAAGGATTCACTGGCAGATGTTTCAGATGACTTCAGTGTTCACGACTGGCAAATCCCCAAATGAATTATGGAGGTCACCTCAAATTCTTATGTTTGTTACATTTCTTGAAATAAGCTTCTGTAAAAGTCTCAAGTGCCTAGGTGGCATCTTCTGAGCAGCAAGGCTAGTGAAACTTTTCACTCGCTGCATAACAGCAATTGTCTGGTATAAACACATCGGGAGTATCCTGAATAAAGCCTGATTGATTATATGTGCTGAGTAACAGAGAATGCACTTTTAATTTTCCTTAAAAGAAGATATGCATGAATGTACTTTCACACAGCTCTTTGGATTACAACTTGAAAGGTATTTTAATATTTGTGTCACTTTAACTGAAGCTGTCATCACCGAAGCATTGAGACCTAGTAGAGCACGCTCCTTAATGATGCACGGCTTTCTGGCGTGGCTGGAAAGAGATCTCACTGTTCCTGCGTGAGTACGGTTTTATTGACTTTTTAAGGCCAGCTGATAACAAGTAGAACATTGCCACCTTTTGGTCGTACAGAAAAGACAGTTAAAGAAGAAGCGTTATGCAAGTTGGGGATGCTGCAGCAAAACTACTTGATAGTATATTCGTTTGTAATGTAACCGCTCGGTAACGGTAGCCCAGTCCAGTGGTGGCTGTAGGCATCGTTTGCTTTGATTGTGCGTGTTTCATACCACGGTGTTGCGTTTAGAGGGAATGTATTATGCTACATACTAATTATGTTGTCCTGAGGACTGAATTACATGTGAAGATAGTATGAAGGCTACCATGGTTACCATTGTGCACCCAGCAACTTATTTTATACAGTGCCAATTAATCTGAGGTAATGCTTGAGAGAGAACAACATTGAATAAGGAATGCTAATGTCTCAGCTGAAAGATGGAAATTAGATAGAAAAGCACAGATTTTATTGAAGATTGTATGTCAGGGTCAGCATTTATAAATGAATCCAACTGTAAGACTAAAACCAATAGTTCTGTCTTACATAAAAAAAAGGTATCTATCTCTGCCTAATTGACATACAGGAACACACTGCTGCTTTACCAAGGGCGTTCTCTGAATGGGAGTTTTTTCCATTCTCATTATTTTAATGCCGTGTTCCTGCACTTCAGACTGTAATTGGGGATTATTGCTATGTCAAAAAGAGGGCGCACTTCCACGATGCAAAGGCATCTAAGCCCGATGCAGGTTACAGTAGCTAGGGACAAATCTTATGCCTCTGGCCAAAGACTTCCAGGGGGCAAGCATAGTACAGCTCCAGCTCTTTCCTGTTCCTGACAGCTCAGTTTTGCTTATGTTATGTTGCTGACATGGCTTCTTAGTCAACTTGTCCCATCAGTGTGAGGTGTATGGCAAAATTAATGTGCCAGCCAAACATAATGTATGGTTATAATTCTTACATGTCCCACTGCATTGGGACAAATTGTTTTAGTATTGAATCCAGTCTAGAGCATTCAGATCCAGACTCCTCCCCAGTTCTGAATACAAAACACTGCTGTTGTAATTTCTAGATGAGAACTTTGAGGAAGGGTCAAGTGAAGACACTAGATAAGCTCCTGACAGAATTGCAAATTTCCTCCTTGACGTTTGCATTAGATTCCCTGTACCTAATTATATCAACACAGCATGAAAGCATTATGAGTATCTGCAGAACAGTGCCATGTAGTGTCACAGCCACGCCTCTTGATGCTTTTTTGCTGCCAGAGGTAGGGCTTTGCTGTTGGTTATTGCTGCAGTAGCTGTAAATATCTAGCAACAAAGATCTAACACAGGCCTACTGAAGCAAATCACTTAAAGATCGACAATATCAACATTTTAGAGGTTTCAGAATAGAAAAGTGCAAACATTTAGATGAGATAAAAAATCCTTTTAAACCTTAAATTTGATTCTTACTATTTTGTAAAAAATGTAACACAGAAGATTTAATCTTTAGAAGAAATTCTACAATTTCTTTTGATTCACCAAAATGCATGAACAGTTGGATTTAAGTTAACTTAGCTAACTCTATACTGAAACACATGAGGGAATCCTCGTATCATCCATTCTGCTGGCTGAGCAACATCACATTCTATGAGGCTGGTCATTTTTGGCAAAAGAGTAACGGTAACAAACAGTTGGGAGGCAGAAACTTCAGCTTCCGCAGATGTTCCAGCAGAGGATAGTTGCTGAAGGCAGAAGCTTTGGTGCTGCAGTGATGGAATGTTTATCTTGAAAACTAGAAATTAAGCTACTGAAATGCATAGGCACCTTTTCCAAATGTTATTCGTTAACACAGTTCGTTGACTTATGTGACTTCTGACTATATTATTGCTCTTTTTCGTTAAAAACTGATTTGCTGTACATAGTAAAGCACTTCAACCAGAGTAAAAGTAAAGCATTTTCAACGAAATTCCTGATAAGAGACAAAAACTGAGTTTCAGTAACTTTTCACTCTTTAGTGTAGAGACTTTTAAACTGATTCTACAACATTCTTAGTACTCTAGTAGTTGGACTGAAGATGCTTAACTCTGCAGGATTAATCACTGGCCTCCTTTTACTATATTATATAATGAACATCCCTCTTGCAATGCTTTGAAATGTAATATGGTTGGGAGTATCTCTCTGCTAGATGTACATCAGAAATATTTTTTGCCTGCTTACTTTGTACTTGAACAGCCCCTTGAAATTCATGTACATCTTTTGTTTCTAAGAACGTGGCTTAATCAATATTTTTGCGGAAGCTTCTCATCACAAGTAATTCTTTACTCAAGGAGGTATAACAGAGAAAAGTTGCAATGATTTATGATAATCAAACATAATTAAGTTTCTTACAAAAATTGTTACATATCATGCATACATATTCTTTTTTGCATGAGTAAACTTTCTTCAAAGGTATTTTCAGAAGAAATTTCAAGTTACTAGCCAAATATTTTGGAAAATGACTAGCTGCTGATTCAGATTCTATGTATGAATCTTTATGTTGAACTTGAAGTAGGAGCTGCACCGATGTGTAACAAAGAATCAAGGACATTTCTTCATATCTGTTAAAGCGAGTTCATGTTTAATCATCAAGTTATTATCAAAAACATTTCTGTAACCTGTGTCAGTGGAATATATACAAGTTTAGAAAGGAAGTTTATGTAATTATCTAATTTCAATAATGAAATAATTGAGCTGTCTAAATGCCCATCAGTGGAAAACTAATGGGAATAGTAGATCAGTAATTATGCATAGAAACCTTTTAATTCTGATGAAATCTGTGTATTCTCTGAACTTTTCTTCTTCCTTGGTGAAATGGTTCCACTTGTGTGTTCCTTACAATGCTTCTAGTTAGTTATTTCATTTTCTGTGGGAGAAAAAAAAAAATCTTTTGCACATTTCCCTTTAGCAGCAGAAACAGCTGACTTGCAGAGAAAATGCTGTACCTGACCTGTAAAGAACTAGTTCTTTACCAGCTGTAAAGAACTGAGGGCTCCAGGTAGGTCAGTTGCTGCCATTGCTTGTGGGGCTGGAAGCGGCAGTTGTGGTAGCAACATATTTCAGATATTGATACATCAGGCAAGGTGGATAAGGTGCTTTTCAGAGCATCTGGTTCTTTGGATGGGTGGGCACACAGATGGAGAAGTTCTGAGTGACTGAACATTACTGAGGTTATTCAGCAAGCTGGCACAAATTTGTTTCTCCACCAGGAAGCCTGCAGTAGAGCTGTAGGCCATTACAACTGCAAACCTGGAACTGAAAGGGCAGAAGGTAATAGGGGAATACAGGGAAAACTGTAGTAGTTGATATTGTATTTAGAAGATTAACTTTTAAATTAACATCTTAAGATAACTAGTTACAGAGGAAGTTTACACATTAAGAAAATGTAGGAAATGGTATTAAAGCAACTTACTCTATTTACAGTCCAAATGAAAAGTACATAAAATGGGGTTTTTTTTGCAATTTATGATACTTTTAGAAATTAGGAGTCTTATCCTACAAACACAATTCATTACAATGAGATCAACAAAATAATAGTAGTTTGCTTGACAGAAGCTGTCACAGGACAGTGTCTGCTAAATTATATTCAAATAAATGAAATGTTGAATTACTTACCTGTTGAATAACACATTGAATTACCCTTTTAAAGAAGAGTATCAATTTCTTCTAATGGCGTTAGCTTATCCCTCCCATCCCTCCTGCTTTACCAATTTATAAATTTCCTAGTTATTGACAACATTTGTCTTTGTACTTCAGCTGTATAATTTAGCATAGTAAATAGCTGAGACTGGCAAGCAGCGTGTAACTGACAGCATGTCCAGTAATTTCTTTTATGTTTTGGGGCAATTGTAAGCACAGAATAAAACTGATTATTTCAGCGTATGTAGCAATAGTCACGAATGTTGGTTTTCATTTTAGATTTTGTCTGTAGTCAATAGAAAGAGGATGGTACTCTCTATTGGTTAACCTCTGCTGAGGGTGGAAGGAGCCAAGAGGTACCAGAACTACATTTACAAAACATTCCCATGGATCTCTCAGTTTTGTAGCACATTGTGCAACTGTGGAAAAAAGGTGGGATTTGTGTATCGCCTGCAAGCTCATCACTTCTCTGTCGTGTATTTTATTTGCCCGTTCTACATGAATGATGTTGCTTGTTGTCATGTTTGATTGTTAAGACTTTTTACAAGGTCTTTTAAGGCTTAACTCCATTTGGAAGAACTTTAAGGTTATTCTGTCCTTAAGGCGGAAGTAGTAAGACTCTCTCCTCTTTTCACTGAAGCGTATGTAATGTAGAGGGAGACAGTGTTTCCAGTGCACTAAATGCTTCAGCGTGGAAGAAAAAGAGAGTCCCAGTGAGCAGACTTTTGCTCATTTACTCCCTGCAGAGAAATGACATTTGTTCTCCACAGCATTTTCTCTTGAGAGGACCGGTTATTGGCTTATGTCACAAGCAGTCTACCGTTCCTCAGTGATATATTCCTTAAGGCATACACGGATCGCTTTCAATACTCAGTGATCCAAATTCAGCTCTTATTGATTGTATGAATGTGCTGTGGGTCTGAGAACAGAAGTTGTTCTTGTGTATTTGTTAAAGCTCATCTGGTTTTCTTCCTGACGCAGCGCTGCTATGTCTTTCTCCCACTGTATGTTGTGTGTGTATGTATGTGCAGGCATACATATGCTTACATGAATAAAAGGCTTTGGTGGCCTTTTACTATTAATTGGCTGGCCCTAATTCTACCCAGCACCCTGCCACTGATACAGACTTGCAGAGTCTGTCTAGAGAATCAGAATGGCTCCCGTTCTTCCTTTACCCGCTGCAGCTGCTTTGAGGGTAAGTAGCACAATATACGTAAATAATAGACAACACTGCTAACTTTTTTGCTGCTCTGCGGATGATTAAAGCAACCAAATTCAAGACGTGTTGAGAACAAAAATTTCAATGAGGAAGCGCTGTAAAATTTGTTGGAAAGCATATGGTTGTCTCCCCACATCCCTTGTGTCTCTATTATTGGAGTTCACTGGTGACATTAATTCCTTAGGTGTTTGGGGTTTTCCCTGCCCCTTCCCCCCAGGATAAAACTAATATTCTCTCTTCTAGGTAAATTTTTAGTATCTTCTGCTCTATTTTGCTTTTTGAAGGAGCGTTTGCTGAGATTAACTGTATAAGAATACAGTAAAATAATTAAACGCTCTGATAACTGGTGGGGAGAGTAAGCCTCATTAACCTGGGTTTGGGCTGTGCAGCTGGATATCAAGAATACATACAGTCTGATAGAGTCAGCTAGAACTCAGCACTGACAGGAACTAGTATTTTTATTACTGAGGTACTTCTCTATTATATGTTCTGTATATATTGGTTTCGCCAGGATAAAGTATGAGGTTGGGGGGGGTGGAAATTTGAATACAGTCTCAGTCAAAGACTGGGGAGATAACCCACTTATGAACTTACTCCAGCCTGGACTCACGGCTTTTTTTAGCCTTCCTGGTTAAATATATTAAGCCAACCATTCTGGTGCTTTACACAGTACATTAAACGACTTAATCATACTGTCCTCTCTTGCATTAATAAATCTAGCATTTGTATTCCTCAAGCAGCTGTTTTCTTCTCTTGCTCTATTTTAGTAGTTCTTCAGAATACAAATTCCAGCTCATTTCCATTTTTTCCAGACCTAACGCTTTAAAAGATTTGTTTTCCTGTTTGTTTAACCCTCTAGACCAAAAATTGAGTGCTTTGAGGACCACTGCTGTATTTTTTCAATAAATATTCGCCTTGTTGTTAAATGTTTCCCAGTACTCATGAACATCCTTCTGGAAGGAGAGTGTTCTGGGACAATATATTAGAGACAAAAGAGCTTGTTCCTCTTCTTCACTTTTACTCAGAATTAATTGCTTTCATGCAGAACTAATTGCTGTGTTTTCCCAGCTAAGTACCCATTCTGGATGCACTGCAGTTTTTACACATCAAAGAATATGATAGACCGTAGACATGTAACTTTTAAGATGGAAATTAATAGGGTCTATACTTTGTCCTTCTGAAAGCCTCAGATCCAAAATGTCATGAATTTGACAGTTTCAAGTTTTGGTCACGATTGCAGATGTTTTGAATGGATGTACTGGGACTGGCTGGGATGGACTTCGTTTTCTTCATAGCAGCCAATATGGTGCTGTGTTTTGAATGTGTGACCAGAACAGTGTTGATAACACACTAATGTTTTAGCTGCTGCCAAATGATGCTTACACAGCTTCAAGGCCTTCTCTGTTTCTCACACTGCTCCACCAGTGAGTAGGCTGGGGCTGCACAAGATGATGGGAGGGGACACAGCCAGGACAACCGACCAAAGGGTATCCCACACCATATGACATCGTGCTCAGCAATAAAAGCTCGGGGTAAGGAGGAGGAAGGGGGGGACACTCAGAATCATGGCATTTGCCTTCCCAGGTAACTGTTACATGTGATGAAGCCCTGCTTTGCAGAACACTGGTTTGGGAAGTCTCACCTGATCCATCTGAAAATGCCATTGCAAGGATCCTTGTGACAAACTGCTGTTGCTACCCAGACGGTGGCCAACAATCCTGCTAAAGTGATTCAATTCCACCATGTAAGTGTTACCATATGCCAAGATGGTGATGAGTTTTACTATTATTATTTATTTAAACAAACGGTGTCTCTGTGTAGCAAGGGGGAAGCACAGGATGAAGCTGGGGAGAACAGGCTAGAGATTCATTTTGTAGTACTCCTTTGCTTTAACGTAATATAGAAGTAGACTGCTGACTAGACCTTAAGGTTTTGCATTTCTTGTGTGCATACTGCAGTGAAGGTTATGTGGCAGTGTCTGAAAGTGCAGTGTATCTTAGAACAGGAGGGAGTAATTTAGAAAGAATTGCTTGTAGCTTTTTCTGTTTTAAACACAGCCTTCCTGGGAGTTTTGCATACTATCGTCAGGCCAAAACATCATTTTAATACTGTAGGAATTAACACAACATGTTCCACAAAGACTCGAGGAAGCTGTCTAAAGTTCTAACATTAGTAATGCTTGAGAAAAAACTTCTGCAAACACTGCAGGATACTGCAAATTGCAGCACTGGAATCTATTTTATTTTAGCTGACTACCAACACTAGATGGTTAGTTATTTTTCCTCAGATCCTGCCTTTGTGTGCTACACAAAGGAAAGCATATGGGGGTTTTTTTATTGCCTTTACTGTGCCAGCAAACATGCAGAATAAGAATGACTGATGTTCTGTGAGATATCTTATCTTTCATGATATGATTTCTTTAACAGCAGTTCTTACTCTTCTCCCTCCATGTTTTTGGTGCTGAATGCAATTCATCACTTCACATCTTTTTTCTTACTGCCATTCTCTGTATTTTCTACTTTTTCTGGCTTAGAGGACAGCAAAGTTATAACGATCCTTGTTAGAAAAAGGAAAGGCAAAATGAGAGTTTTCATTATTCTTAACACAGAGCTATTTTATCACTGCAGATATTAACAAACCTTTAACAGAAAACAACAGTTTCTTCTATCAGGTCATTATTTAGGGAAAGCCTTGGGTCTGAGGGTCTTTCTCCCATTCACCTCCTGCTCTCCTCCCCCCAAAAAAGGGGGGCAGGGCACATGCATAAGTAAGACATGAAGATTGCAGTCTTGTCCAAGAAGGACCAGACTTGGAAATGAGGGACTTGTTTGTTATTTCATTCTTGTTAATTCATTGTTTCCTGTGCTGAGAATTCCCATAAGGATGCCAGTTACAGTGGCAAGGTTTTGATGCTAGCTGTTGACTGGAAACTGGAAGACCTCCATCAACTTACTTTACAATAAGCCACTTCATAATCAAAATTTCATAGTAAGTGTCAGTTTCTTGCACTGAATTTTGCTACTGATAAAAAGATGAAGGCATTTTAACTGCATTATGCTACTTATGGATCATACTTTTAATGGGACTGAATTGATGTAGAGATGGTTGTAGAGGGAGAGTGACAGTGTTTACCCTGAGGAGATTAAAAAGCCTAACTTCCAATTATAAAGTTGCTTTACTGCCTTAGGAGGTCACTACCTACATAAAGAAGCCACAGCAAAGGGTGGCAGGGAAAAGGAATGAGTTGAAGTGATTTTTACAGCAGTCACACAGCAGGTCAGCAGCAGAGTGAGGAATAAATTTCAAGTCTCGTAAGTCCTAGCCCAATGTCTTTGCAGCACATTCTGCTGTTCCAGAAATCTCATTACTTACTGAATGGACCAGAAGAATCTAAGAGCTGGGTTATGCATGCTGTGCCTGTTGGCAATCACAGTGCTCTGTTTAAAAAAAAAAAAAAAAAAACAACCACTGTATTAAATCTAAGTAACCTTCACCTATCTCTGATTCCAAAAAAAATACATGAAAGATGTAATGTCATCTATACCAGCATTTTATGATCTCTTCTGAAATAAAAACATCTGGAATCTAGAGTCATGGGAGAGCAGTAAGCCCTCACTGGCAGAGACAGCAATAGAAATGTGTCAAATAGGCTGAAGGACTGGGTTGGGAGGGACAATTCTGCATGCATCTGTCAGGCTTCCTAGTTCTCAAGATTTGGGGAGTGGTGGTGTTTTTTAATTGGGAAATATTGCTTATTATGGGGAGGGGGGGTTTAACTGCCTTTATGCTTTGTTTCAAAACCATCCCATTATCCTTTCAAACAAATTTTTTCTATTTTCCCTTTTTTTTTTTCCCTTCACCACCTGTAAATCACTAGGAGTATGGTGTTTTGGTTTTTTTAACTGATACTCAGTAACCAAAAAAGTAACTTGTGATTATATTACTCTAACGATTCTGCAAAGAACACCTTAAAGTTATAGAAAGAGTTGCAAATGTGTCACTCTTTATTTATACAGAAATTATATACAGGCTCACTAAAGTAACTTAAAATCAGGTAAAAATTATTGTTCCATTTTACAGGCTTACAGCACCAAGTCTAAACCACAGTGGATAGAAAAGCTTTCATCGTAATCGTGCACTTGGGGAAAAGATCTGGCAGAGACTGGTAGATTAAGAGTCTAATACAAAATATGGAAAAGCTTGTCTAGGTTTCATTAATGCAGTCTTCTCACTTTGTCTCTATTCCCTCCCTGAAGGCCAATCTGTAAGTGTAGATAGACAACTGCAAAGTAATTTGCAGCTAGCTGACAGTCTGTAGAAGAACATCCTGAATATCTAAAGTTTATATGGAAAAAATAATGTTAAAGCCACTTCTACTACACCACCAAGATCATAGGACACTTCACAAACAGACTAGGATAAAAATACTCAGTCATAGCTTAGACTACTCAAAAATGATGACTTGCTTATCTGGAATTGAGACGTTATTTCGTGTTGTGACCCATATAAGGCTCTTTTTTAAAAAAAGAGCTTTCCCATGTAGTAGTGTATCTGAAGAGCTTTATGGCATAGATATTTTGACGGATGCATTAAACAGCTGGGATGGATAGAAGAACACGGAGATTATTCATTCTTGTATAGTTGGAGACTGCCCTAATCACCCACAAAGCATGGATGAAAAGAAACAGTTCTAATAGTTAAAGCACCATTTAACAGATGGAGAGGTCTCTAACATTTCCCCTGTGCTTCCCTTCCCAGTATCATAATGGAATACGTTGACAGGTAGGGATGAAAACTGGGTTGCTTTTTTGATAACTGTAATTACTGGTGGTAATAGACATGAGCAGTCCATCAGTATGTTATTTCCTGCTTTGTCATGCTGACACATGTCTGAAGAGCAGCAACATTAGGAAGTTTCAAGAGGAAGATGGTCAATGTAGGTCTGCGATGTTCGTTTAAATCCAGATACCTCCTACATGATAAAATGACACACAAATGTATGGACATGAAAACTGTTGAAATTTATTACCATTAATACCATAGATGACTATATCTGGCACCTGGTGCAGAACGTACCTGTGAAACAGGAATTACCATCTAAATGACTAAAACTCCCACAGAGATGATGGAAAGTATTTATTAAGTAACTGACAGGCTTATAACAAAGACTGATAGAACTGTAACTGCAGGTTTGTCAATTTAAAATAACAATGCTAAATAAAGATCATATGTGAACATAAGCCTTAGCTGTTCTACGGGTGTAGGTGGCAAGGTTTTGGTAGCTGACGGGGTGGTGCTGCAGGAGAGGTCTCTGTGTGAGGAGAACAGGGTTGCTGTGTGCCAGGGACAGCTGACTCTCCAGTGGACTCAACACAGGATACAGCTGAGCCCATCAGCAAAGCTGGTGGTGCTCTGTGAAAGGCTGTTTCAGAAGGGCAGAAAACACCAGAGAGCAAGAGAGAGAGGAGGGAACAAGAGGAGTGAAAAGCAACAGAGGGAACCCTATGGTCAGAGAAGGGAGGAGCAAGTGTTCCATGGTGCTGGAGCAGAAAACCCTGCTGCAGCCTGTGGAGGACCCTTTGTTGGAGTGGGTGAGTATTTCCTGAAGGAACAGCGGTGTGCGCAGAATCCGTGCTGCATGGAGCCAAGAATGAGAAGGAAGGAGGAGGAGAAGAGAGACTCCTGTATACTGACTGTACGCTCCCACCGCACCAGCACTGCTCAGGGGGAGGCTGGTGGTAGAACAGTTGGGGGTGAAGGAGTGAAGTTGAGCCTGTGAATTGGTGAGAAGGGAGGAAGGGTGTGTTAGTGTTTGTCTGTGTGTTTCTTAAGACTGAAGGTAGTTTAATTTGCCATAGATTAAGCTAATTTTTCCCAAGTCAAGTCTGTTTTGCCTGCAACAGTAACTAGTAAGCAACCTCCCAGTCTCTATCTTGACCCATGAGCTTTCTTGTCTGTGTTCCTCCTATTTCCACTCCTGGTCCTACTGAGGGGAGAGGGAGCAAGCAGCTGGGTGGGAGTTTGGCCACTAGCCAAGGCTACTCCACCAGAGCTATAGACCACTGATGGTCAAAACTGCATTCCCAATTAGACTACGGAGGGAATGAAGCGATAAATGCCTGAAAATGAGATCTTCCCAGCAAATAATCACATGGTTATAGCAACCACAGAGGTTGTTCTCTGTTACTGCAAAAGGAGTTGAAATATTGATTTGGTAGGCCGTTAGTACATTAATTTATTCTGTGTCTACATTCTAAGAAATCAAATGCTCATCAGAAGAAAGGCATTAAAATATAATACAGTATATTGTACAATATATAAAACACAATATAATGAAGTCCTCTCCAAAGAAATGGTGCAACAACAGACACCTCTTCAGGATCATATCCACAAGGACAACTGCAGCCCTTTCCACCTGGTGGTCCTCAGATTCCAGTGCTGTGAGCCTTTCCAATTTGGGTCTGTTGGGTCAAGCACTTTGTATGCAGCGAATTAGTTACTTCACTCCCTTTTTACAGTGCACAAACAGCACTACAAAATATAATAAACAATTTAATTTTTACGTTTCAAACCTCTGCATTTGTTTAACTCATTGCAATCATAAATTGCTACTCTTGAGAAATACATTCGGAGGGGCCTAACTATGCACTGTGAATTAGTAAAGTATTCATAGCTTGTTCCATTATAATCCCAGTGCAGTGAAACATAATTCTTCCTGGTGTGCCACAGCCGTGTACTTTTCACAGTGATAATGGTGAATGGTAAAAGGTGATGTTTGAAATGCCTACCAACTTCCCTGAAGAGTGGTCGGAATATTTTCTGTATAGCCTGAAAACCTTTTGTTCAAAGAAGCGGGACACTGAAGCAGAGTTACAAGATAATACAGCATATTGGTATTTTGTTGTGAGGGAGTGTAGAGAAAGTTAAAATTAACCATTTAGGTGCTGCCAGTATTAGTCGTAGCTTCTGACTGAAGAAATCTGTGCTATTCTGAATCAAGGAAATGAACGTCGAAATGAAGTGATCTTGACTTGTGTTGGATTAGGCAGGTTCTAGATCCAGGAAAACAAATTTCAGCCATTCCTAAATTATGGGTTGTATGGACATTTAAGAGTCAGTGAATTGTGCACTGGTCCAACAAAGAGCTCAGCCTTACAATAATCAAAATAAAAAACTCTCAAAATATTGTCTCATTCTCTTTTAGTATCTTTAGGCGTCCGCTGTCATTTATGTCCTGTAAAGCCACTCCTAAAATAAGCAATCTGAGGAGTATTCATGAATCAACGTATTGAGTAAGGTATAATTCATATCTAGGCCTACTATGTTGAGAAGGAGATGTTGTCATTTTGTTTGATTTTTCTGTTTGGAGAAATTAGATCAGATTGGAATACAATGAAATTGGAATTGAAAACTCACAATGAATCAGTCTATTATTACGTCAGACATTATACAAATGTCATGAGGAAACATGAGAAGAAAAGGTGGTTTGTTGGGGTTTTTTGTTTCTTCAGGTGTTTGGGGTTTTTTGCTGTAGTGAAGAACAGATATGAATGATGTGTCCTGGAATAAATTTAGACTGGAAACTGCTTCTTAACTATTACACGAGTGAGGAAGTAGAATTACCTCAGAGGAGGATCAGTAAGAGCAGAATTCATTAATTTAAAATGAAATGTGTCACTTTATGAAGGGTTTATATGATCCAGTTGCCTACAGCAATGAAGCATTGTATGTTTGGTGATCCAGGAAACCCTTTCCGTCCCTATGTTTGTAATGATTATGCAGAAATTCCTCCTCAACTGTGAGTAAACAAACATGGCCTATTGCCAGGCTCTGAGGACACTGTTTATTTCAGTGATGCTTATAGGTATATGCAATGTCATCTATGCTGGGGTTATACTTTTACGAATGTTAAATCTTTCAGATATGTTCCCCAGGGGTCAGTGCTGGGTCCAGTCCTGTTCAACATATTCATCAACGACTTGGATGAAGGGACAGAGTGTACCCTCAGCAAGTTTGCTGATGATACAAAGCTGGGGGGAGCGGCTGACTCACCGGAAGGCTGTGCTGCCATTCAGCGTGACCTGGACAGGCTGGAGAGTTGGGCGGAGAGGAACCTGATGAAGTTCAACAAGGGCAAGTGTAGGGTCTTGCACCTGGGGAGGAACAACCCCATGTGCC
>VZSC01002753.1:240906-252883 GCA_013398225.1 Steatornis caripensis | reverse complement strand
GAGGTTGTGGAGTCTCCTTCTCTGGAGATATTCAAAACCCGCCTGGATGCATTCCTGTGCAACCTGCTCTAGGCTAACCTGCTTTAGCAGGGGGGTTGGACTAGATGATCTCTAGAGGTCCCTTCCAACCCCTACCATTCTATGATTCTACGATTCTATATTTATAGGTATTTTCTTGGTACATTTTACTTTCCTGTGGTGAATCATACAAGCTGCGTAACATGGAGCTTAAAACCAAGTGGAGGTTACTGCTGTGAGCTATAGTGGTACAGAGTCCACTTTTCCCCTACTCCCAAAGAAATTTAGTGCAGTAGCTAAGGCTGAGCCCTGGGAGGTCGCTGCTGTCACCGAGAGCTCTGGATGTCATACGACAGTGGGAAAGGGTGGCGTTCAAAGATAGGGAAAATGTCTGGAGCATGTTCTTTTGTTTACTTGATCAGGAAGAAACTCCTTAACTTTGAGGAAGCAGGAAATGAAAAAGAGCTCGGTTATACCAGGTTTTAACACAGAGCTTCAACCACATAAGGCTTGATGTAAGTTTGAGAATTGAAATAGATTTGGACTGCAGCTACTGGGTTATTTCTCAGTATTTTGTTGCAACTGCTAGTAGCAAAGGAGTTCAGATATAATTTACTGTTTTCCTATTTCTGTTGTGCTAGGAATTGCTCAATCAAACACTATATATACACACACCTGCCATATGAAAAAGACGCCTTCTGTTTCTGGCACAGGACTTGTATTAAGGCTTTTGTCACACTTTCTGGAACTAATCAGCAGGCTGGTTCTTATGGCATTCATTAAGGGGTGAGAGAAGCAAGGTCTTAGGTCTGATGTAGTGGCTATTCCTGTCGTCTTCCGCACAAAACCTCAGGTTAGCAGAAATACAGAAAGTGAGTAAGGAAAATAAAAAAAAAAAAGTTCTGCACAGATGTCTTGCAGCAATCCATCTAGCTCCAGTCAGTTTTACGTAAGCGTAACCCCTCCGAACAGTATCTCCCTCAGTTTTTGTCACTACCTCGCTTGCTTTACGGCATGTTCAATATCGCCTCATTAGCAGCGAAAGCGATCTTTTTAGGAATGAATAGGGAAGTACCCAGTGAAGACAAAGATCACTGAACCCTGAAACAGCCATACACGTAAGTCTCAGGTGGTAGTCTACTTATATATTAACTGTAAAACGCCTTCCCCTTCCCTTCCTTGGTTCATTCTGCCCAAGCAGATTTGCTCTGTACATGCTGAAGTTTTGAGTTCTGAGTGCTCTCAAGTTTTTCTTGCAGAATCAAAAGCAAAATCCTTTGCCTTTGTGTCTTACTATAAAAATCCTATTTACGACTGGAGAGAGTGCAACTGTTTCATTAAGAATGCAGTCAAAGTCGAGTGCCAGCACAGAGCGGCTCATTAGACCGCTGCAGCAATGAACTATTCTCTTAGACAAGAGGCAAATAATAGATTCAGCTATAGATTTTTCTCTTATTTCATCTTTCTTAGATTTCTTTATTTTCAGTGGGAATCATGTAATGCCTTTACACTGATAAAAGTCAAAGCTAAAATACCAGTAAAAGAACTTGGTGGTGTTTGAAATCACCTATTACAGTTTGCCAGCATCTGAATTTTTGTCAGGTGTCTCCATGTATTTAATTTCTGCCTTTAGCAGCTGTTTCAAGTCAGAGACAGGCCTTGACTTGTATAAATTAGTACTGATTTGTAACTCAGTAGCTGGTATACATATGTGTTCAAATATAACATCCAATTCATAGGTCATAATTACACTGCGCTTAGCTTTCCAATTACAGAGCTGCAGTCTCATTTATACGCATCACAGTTAACAGTAGTGCGTCTTTGGCTAGAGACACAAAGAGGATGTCCTTATGTAAAAAAATCAGAAAGTTATCTTGCTGAAGAAGCAAGAAATTAAACCAGCTTTACCGTATTAATGCCATATAGTCTTTGCACCAGAAGGAAAAAAGGTTGATGTGGAATACTGTGGGAGATGTCTTAGGATATTACTAGTTTAACAATAACAAAGAAGTCCACGTGCAGGTGCCAAAAATATTCCAGATAGATAGCCTGTATTTGTAAGAGAGAGTTGTAACAGCATGCTTTCACGAAGGTGTCAAGGATGTCATAACAACATATATTTCTTCTTAAGTGCAGAGAGAAATAGATGCAACGATAAAAGCAGACCAGGAGCATGCATTATTAGTATTTGTTGCTATTTCCATACTTAATTAGAATACAAAGCAAGACAAATAACTAAAAGCTATATTGACATAGCTATAGAAGGTTGTGAAAATGTCGGTATCAAAACTCATGTAGGTCTCTAGCCAGGGCATTAAAAATCATGAATTCATAACATTTTGTATCAGTGCAAAAACTTCAGTACTGAAGGACAATACACATTTATAGGCAAACACTATCAAAAAGATGCTGGATACCTACCTTCAGGATTTAAAAAATGCCCATAGGCAGTGTAACTGATAGATGGATGCGATTTATTTTTTTAAGATGAATTTATAAGCTTTTTTATCCTTTACTGCTGTTGCTTCATTTTTTCTCTCCATCTATCCTGTATGTTGTGGAACTCCCAAACTCAAATACAACACGAAAGAAATGTAAGTGCATGCTGCATATCTATGTAACTGTATAGCGCTGAAGGATTTTAAGGGCCTCAACTCATATTTTTTGAATACCCAGATGATGAAGACATAAAATACATCAAGTCAGACTTTATGACCTATGTCCCTCTTAAAAAAAAACCCCAAGAAATCCTTTTAAAGTGGACTTTGGCTGCAGTGAGGTTTGGCAAGTGTTCCTGACTGCCACGGCACATTTGTAGCTAAACTGACAGTGCAGATTCTCTAAACATCTAAGCATAGCCGGGTTTATCACATCCTAGTTTGTGATGTTTGTGAATTAGTCTTGCTTCTCTCTCATAAAAATCCTGGTAGCAGAACCAAGTATTCAGCAATTGTATGACAGGAGACACTATTATTTTGGAAGCACAACTATTTTTTGTCAAATGATCTTGTTGACAAGATGAAAACCGTGCTGGAGTCACTCAGAATGTTTTCCGCTACATGACAAAACCCCGCTACTCTATTACTTGCAATTTTAATATGCTCTGCTTTTGTGGAGGAAAGAGCTTTATAAACTGACATCTCTATGCCACCTCCTATCTTTATAACTGAGAAATATTAAACTATAGATCAGTTCTTGAAAGCAATTCCAGATGTGTGGAAAGGCTCAAAAATTAGCTTTTGTCCCAATTGTGACCAATCTTTGGATTTACGTCCCTCTCAGTTTAAAGGTTTAAAATGCCTCAAACTGTCAGTATAAGTTTTCCATTACAACAGAAGATAAAAATAAAGATCACCATATGTGCTATATAAGATTTAAGCTCTATGCCTGAACTAGATTAAACTGAAGTCAAATTGACATTGTGGCTTTAGTTTTAAGTGCTCTACTAGTGGAGTCATCTTATGAAGCATGACAATTTAAGACCTGAAAAGAAAACAGTATTCAAACAGTATTCAATTCTACCTGTTTTCACAAAGCAAAACAGATAGAGAGCAGCAGAATTGCTATCTTTTAATTAAAAACTCCAAACTATTTTAAAATACATTGAAGCGTTATGCAAGTGTACATCCAGCACCAATGACTGAAAACCAACTGAAATTCAGGCAGTGGTCTTGCCGTGCCCTTCCAGCAGCCTTCTCAAAGCCTACAGTGCTTCCCCAAATGTCTAGTTGGCAGTCCTGCCAGCATGCAGCAAACAGAAATGCCTATGTTTCCATAAATAGCAAAAGGAGCCCAAAACAAGGCCCTAATGCCCCCACCCCCAAATCCCACTCATTTCTGCAGCGTGACTAGAAACCCACATCCCAGCTGCAGCAATCAGAATTCTTACAAAGCTGTACGGAGAGGGGGATGGAGTGATATTTTTTGCTCTGAAGCAGAGGACTTCAAATAAGAAGTTAGACATTCTACAGTTTTGTCCCTTTTACATTCTTTTAAGTTTAGCATTTTTTTCCAATATACAAAAGAAAAGCTATTCTAAGCAATACACTTTCCATGGAAAGTATGGCAGTGATGCTCTTGAGTATAGATTCTGATTAAACGGTGGTGAGCCTTGCTGTCAGTAGCCTATTTCCTAGCCACTCTTCAGAGACAAACAGGGCTTTTACATCTGTGCTTTTCTCTAAAAGCAGTTAGTGGCATATGAAAAGATTTGATTTGTAAACATCTAAGGCAATAGACTTCATCTTTATAGCATACAGAGAAAGGAAGCATGAAGCAGTGAATTGCACAGCTGCCTAGAGAAGAACCACATTCTTTTCCAAGATCACCGCTTATCAGACAGATGAAACAGGAATATTTCAGTGAGAATTGTCTCAATAGCAGTACAGAATATATATACTACCTCCTCAAGCATGTGCAGTTCTAATGAGTTTCCACCTGCCAACAAAATCTGAAGTTCTGCAGACTCCCTTGCTCCCCGCTACACCTTTATCTCCACTTGTTAAAAGCTTATCATTCAAACAGTATGCTCTAACTTTATATAGTGGGCTGAATCCACTATCCACTACATAGAGAATCAATCGATAATCAGCACTGCACCACCCCCCCTTTTTTTTTTTTAGTAAGAATCAATAATCACCCTTTGTTCTTAGTAAGAATCACTCTTTGGTTTTAGGGTGTGGACATCTAAAAATTTGTATATGTAAAGCTTTCAATGTCAGGGAATATGTGATGTGAGGTGTGAGGTAAAGGACAGTAATAGCCATAATATGCACAAAGCTCACTAGATACTTGCAGATACAAGCAACACAACCTGAGATAAATAATCACTGGAAATTTTTTTTATACTTAATAAACTTGCGTATTTGGGTATTTGGACAGTGGTAGTATGTTCCTAGTAGGACACATCTATTATCAGCTGTGAAGTCTTAAATGGAAGACATTGTAAGGCATTAAGTTGTTCTTTAACTCTGCAGATGCATCCAATGCACAGCAATAAAGGCGTAGGCACTACTCTTGCAATTCTAAGTTCGGGCATTGTGGTAGGTGGGAACTCTATTTTTAGAAATGGCAAAGGATTTCAGTCTAGATTTCAGTCACTCCATTACACTTATCCTATATTGAAGTCAGTTGTAGAAAACAACAAAAGAGATAAAATTATGGAAAAGCAGTGTAAATAGCTTAAAAAATTATTTCAGTGACTAACGTTGAAAAATGTATTAAACTTTAAACCGAGCTAGGCGAAGAAGATAACATTTTTCTTTAATAAACCCCTCTTAGATATTGATTGCTACTTCTCTTAGAAGAGTTTTGCTAGCTATCTTAAAGAAACTGTCCTTTGAGCATAAAACCGGTAGAGACCAATTAAAACCCGGAACATTCTTCAGTAACTTACATTGGACAGCCAGAACTAAAATATTTTTAGTGCAGTTTAGGAAGTCAGAGCATTCTGGAAATTGCATACTCTGTTTGATCTTTTAAAGATAAATGGGCAGAAGACTCAGAAGAACTAGCATGTATTTGAAAAACTGCTTTTTATATCCAGTAATATGCAAATATATAAAATGTTTCCCTATCCCATGTTTAAGTAAGTTATCTGAAACAAATCTCCTGTATTTCTTTAGATTTTAAGTCAATTTTAATTAAACATTTCACTTCTTATCAAATCAAGAGAGACCTCTCAAAACTTCAATCAAATATTTGAAGATAAATTTCACAGAAATACAGAAATTAAACTTGCATAAGTTACTGTTTCTTTCAAAGAAGCTTTAAGCACCTAAGTTACTTAAAATCTTTAAAATATGAATCTTGGATTATGGTATTGCACATGGAGTCCAAATTCTTTGGCAGAGTGTCACCTGGTAAGGTGGTAAGAATCAGAAACATTGTTTAAAGCATCCTCCATATTGTGTTCAGACAAAAAGTTTGGTTTTTTTTAAAAGCATATCATAAGGATTTTCCAGTAAACTATTTAGGTCTGCAGTTATCAAGGCTCCAATGACCATTTCTGTGCTTTTGAGTGTTCAGTCAGTATAAACACTAGGCAGTGGCTATCCTCTGTACTCTATTGCACATTACCCATCTCTGGTTACTTTAAAATTTGAACGGGTTTAAGGATCTTACAGTTTAACACTGACTGAAGAAACACAGTTAGACATGGGATGCTAATAATCAAACTCTCTCCATAATAGCAGCAGCAAAATAGTAAAACAGGTCACCATCTCTGGTGCAGGCGACGTTGGCAGCCTGACACTTTTAGCAGCTAATTTGTCTGCTATTGTCCAGCTCTAAATCCAGGCTCCAGAAGATAATGTGGATAAATTCTTTTTCTTATTTCTGAAACATGATTCTTTCTACTGTGTCCTTTCCTGATCTTTATTCTGCCCTTCCTAATCTTTATTCTGTCAGCTGCAGTCTGAAAGTCTCCTGGGNTAAATTCTTTTTCTTATTTCTGAAACATGATTCTTTCTACTGTGTCCTTTCCTGATCTTTATTCTGCCCTTCCTAATCTTTATTCTGTCAACTGCAGTCTGAAAGTCTCCTGGGTCCCATGCTTCCCCTCTCCTGAAACTTCAGACTCCTCTCAGCCTTTTTTACTCACCTTCGTATCTGCAGTCCTCTTGAATTCTCACCCTTTAACTTCCATTTCTAAAATTTCTGCAGCTGCTCCCCTCCGTTCCACCCCATTTCTCAAGAGCCCAGTCAACTGCTAATGCAAAAAAGTTTTTTTTCCCTGCAGTGCTGAAAAATCTTGAGCTATGTCTACACATCACGAAAGTTCCTCTTACCTCACCACTGTGTTGTGTCAGCAAATGCCATGAAATCTAAGCAAGTGAAGCAAGCTTTATATCTCCATCAGGCACTGCTTCACGTCCTTTTCTGCTGTTCAGCTCTAAAACTAATGTTCCCAGACCAAGGTCACACTAGCTGTTGCTTTTTTAGGCTTAAGTCCCTTACACACAGATCCTGCCCTATTACCATGTTCATTTCGATCAATTACTTTTGTTCCACTGTGTCAGCAGAGGAGTACCAAGAACACAAGCTCCCAGTTCTAACCGGGAGCCTTTCTCTGCAGCCCTCCTTCCAGCTCTAAGCATCACGAAGCAGCTGTTGCGCTCCACGATGGCGTATTTCCAGTCCTTTCACTTTCCAAAGCTGTGACAGTTGGTGCATGCTCAGTTAGTCTGAAGAGATAGCTCATTAAGAGTCCGGACATGTAAGTGCTGTGCGAGAACAGGCAATATCCAGTCTGCTCAGGCAAAAAAAAGTTGTGAAGGGCTTGCCTGCAATAACAATGTACCTTTCCAAGAATTAACCAAAATTCTGAGTCTTATGATTTAGAAAATGTGGATAGGTTTTCACAAGGTCAGCAAAGGCCATCAAATTAAGTTTCTGTACCAAAGTAAGTTTTCTAAAAAGCAAAGCCTCAAGAGAATGAAGGGAAAACAAAATCCAAACTAAAAAAACCCAACAGAACAGTACTATATTACTTCCTTAGGTTAACTCTCAGAGACATCTGTAACTACTTCAGCTGAAATAATAAAATAAAAAACTCCAAAACATTAAAGGGAATATATCTCTGTGCATGTGTATAAAAATCTAGAAAAGCCATTCAGAATGGAAAAAATCACATAGCTGCTTGGCAAAGTTATGAGCTAGTGAGAACTACACGTAACTAAAAAAAGTATCAGAAAACTTTAATGATAGTGTTACTGACATTCCCACCTAAAATTTATATACTATCAAGGCAGCTAGCAAAAAAATCTCTTCCTAATGGGGCTGTGTAAAGTAGTCTAGGTCTTCAGCTTTTGTAAAATGCAAGCCTATTCACATTCCCAAATGAGGTTTTTTTGGGGAAAAAAACCCCACCTACACAATCTCTTGTGCGTTTCCATGACAAGCAGCCTTTATTTGCATTATCTTTTCACCGTAAGCTTTGTGCAGCAGAATCACAAAGACCCCGAGGGAAATGCATCAGTTATTCTGTCCTTAGAGAGTACATTTATGCCATATCATTGCTACCTTAAAAGAGGTTGCTTATTGTCCTCAGGAGAACATTTCAGTTGCATTACCCTGTCGGTGGCTGCATCCAAATGTATTTTCCTCCTCAGTAAGAGCTGATGGTGAAGCTTTGTTGATAAGAAAATCAGAAGAGTTTTCGCAAACATTTAAATCCAGCCGTACTGGAAATTACTTGCCAGCCTATGACTGTATCTTGAGAAGCAAAGCATCGTAGGCTTTTTTCTGGGTTCCCAGAGGTTTGGGTTAGTGGAAGGAGGAGAAACTGAAACTTGTTCACAAAAGTACAAAGACAAAACCCAGCAACCCAGTGGGGTAAAACTGGGCATCCTGGAGCACCACTTTATCTGTTCCACATGCACGAAAGAAATTTTAACAATATCCTATGCTTTAATCTTTTAAAAAAAATTGTCAATGCCAATCGCTCCTGAGACCAGGGTAACTCAATAAACGAAGGTAACTCAGGACAACCTGCGTATTGTATACCTGAGGGGTGTTAGACTGAGGAAGAATGGAAATTGAATCTACCCTTCATCCAAGTTGAATTGTGAGCGGAAACTCACAATTTCACTACAGCTTTTTAAGATTACATTTGGTTTTAATTTGTTGTTAAGAAATTAGGAATAAACAATTTAAGAAAAAAACAAACCCCAAAATATTCTAGTTTAAAAAACTACTTGAGAAGTATTTAGGGAGAGATGAATCTCCCCTGCAAAGCATCATACAAATTGTTGGAATAAAAAGTTCTTCTTTCCACTTTCATTACTAAGGCAGAAAAGAAAAGCAAATGGGAATGGCTCAGTAACCATAGCAACATTTGCCATTATTATGTTTTTTCAAAGAACTTCTGAGGCACTACAATTCAGATTCTGCATTCTGAGGATAAAGTTTCTATGAAGGAAAAGACTAGCTTAAATTTATTTTGTTGCAGGACCTAATGACAATTTTTTAAAAGATTTTTTTTTTCCTGAACAGAATTAGCTTGAAAAAGGGGTCACGTGCAGACAGTAAGAAATGTAATTACTTACACCTTTTTTTTTTCTTAAATAAGGTGCAAGACATCATGTGTAACTCTCAGGAGGCAGTATTTGGAAATTATTACTATGCGTGAAAACATATTACTTTAGAATGGTCAATTGAAAGAAATTTGCCATCATGACAAGAAGTGTGGAAAAAGAATTAGTTTTCATATAGTATCTGCTTAATCAGAAAATGCTGTTTTTAATAATCGTGAATATAAATTTCCTAGATACCTTTGCTTGGGTCAAATACCAAAAGCTTTCTTTCTGCCTCCCTTCCCCTTACTGGACACATACAATGTGAACTTGTATTTATTATGAAGAATTGTTTTCACAGTAGCTTACAAGCACAGCCAGAAACCCTCCCACCTTTCCAGCTTACAATTAATACTCCTTGTTTAGGAAAAGCCATACCGAGAAGTGGAGTTACAGATCTAAAATAACACTCAAAGTATTTAAAAATATTGAAGGTTAAGTACATTCAAATTCTAAATATTTTAATCTATGAGGCAATCTGAAATTATTCTTTCAATATTGCAATAAAAGGAAATAGCTCAGATAAGCCAAGGTTCAGGGGTTCTAGGAGATGCATTGGATCTCTACGATATCTTGACAGGTAGGAGCAGAGAAAGAAGGGGACAGAAAGAGACTCATTAAAATAGGTTCTAGTTATCAGGGGATAGAGTAGCGGAAGGAAAAGGACAGTAGCCAGCAATTGGAAGACACGTTCAACAGCTTACACAACTGCAAATATAGAAGCCCTTGCGCAAGTTACTTTAGCTACGTATTTCCTTTCTACTTGCAAAGTGAAATAGTACAGTAATGACTCCTACATTACAGTCAGTAAGGCACTCCAGTACCACCGAAATGGCAATCATGAAGCCACGACAAATACTGTCCAGAGATCCTTACATCCTGGAGCAGCACCTTGATAAAATCTTGCCATCAGCTTGCTTTTCCTTTATTTTCTTTCTTTAACGTTTCTTGTTAGAGCTCTCAGTTAGGAATGTTCTTCCAGGCTTAAGGTGGTCACGTTTATGTGATTTATTACCTAATAAAGGCAAAGCATTAGGTTTTTATGTAAATGATATGTAGCTTCCATCAGGTATTGTTCAGGAAAACTGAGCTACCATTTTCTGTTGGATATATAAGAAGTTCTATATCCTGTAAGGACTAATCTATGCTATAGGTAGCAAGATTTATTTGAAGGTCATATTGGCAACAAGAGATCTAGAATTCCTGAGATGCAACATTTTAATGCATCGCTCCGAATGAGGAAAGTATCCTTTCAAATTGTTATGAGAATATATCAGAAAAGAATACATGATGAAACTCTGCATGTAGCTGATATAATTCATTTATCCTGGCAATTTCAAGTGAACTGGATATGTGATTTCAAACGAAGACCATCACATGTGCTGCAGCCACTCATGGAAGCAAAGAGAGTTTATTTCCCTTTCGGATCCTGAGCTGGGTGACATGGATGTGTAAGGGTTGGCCAAATGAGCCCATTTGCTGTATTAAGGCTTCAACTACATCAGTAGGTAGGAGGAGGTTACTATCCCTTTTGATCTACTTTAGTGTGTCAGTTCAAAGCTCACTCATTTACTTCAGGCAAAAAGTGACTATTATTTAAACTGTTCTGTCTGATTCTGTCCAAGACATGAGACAGTATTTGCATGAACTGCTTAATCATCAGATTGCTGCTGCATGACAGCGTCATCTCCAAAAAGAGGGCAGCAACAAGCAGCTGCAGCTTTTTTGCTTGCACAATTACATCTGGAAGATACTAATCCACTGCTTTGCTCCCTGTGATCACCCACTGGAAATGGAACAAAGATGAAATGAAGTTTTTGAGGAACCTCTACAAAGATCAGGCTTTCTGGCCTGGCAAATCATCTTCTGTGTCATTGTATGTAAACCCTACTTCATATTGCAATCTCATCCTCATGATAAGTACCAGAAAGATTACAGCAACTACTTGAACTAGAAAGTGACAGATATACTGACTGAAATCACTGTCCATGTTTGTTTGTGTGCATGTTAACAATAGGATTTGGTTTCAGCAGGGAGACAACAGCTCTAGAAACGCTGCTGATGGCAAAAGCAAATGGTCCTTCCTTGCATGCCAGTAATTTACTCTGATTTTGCCATCACAGTTTTCCCTACACCCCCACCTCTTCCAATACTTTTCCCAATAGTATCATCTCTACGCTGCTCTGACAGGACGGACAAAGAATACTTCGCTACTACAACAGAATGAATTGTGCAAAGAATTTTTTTCAAGACAGAATGCTGATGGCCACTGACTCAGCTCTGCTCACTTGCTGGTAACTGAAAAGTTTGTGAGGTCTCTTTTGCAACTGCTGGCTGTTACATCTGCTCTCAGCCAACAAATTCTGTTTGCATAACGTCCTTGAGGTGATAAGCAATCCCTCTTTCAGTTATGCAACAACGGCAACTGCCATCATATATTCATCACATAGCAGCTCATTTGCATCAGATCTTCCTTTTCTAAGGTTTATGATTCTTAACCCATTCTGGTAGTTTCTGGTAATAATTTTCTCCCTTTTCCCACTCCATTGATTTTCCATAATGGTAAGCTCTCTTTTTCAAACTCCTAACACAGCTTCTTGCAAGGAATGCTAGGAAAGGGAATTCCAAGGTTTTAATCAAGAAGAGCTAAACTCACAATCATTATTACTGAACACTTTCAATTTGTTAATATGTTGCAGCTTCACACAGTATATATGTTACATTTTATATTTATATGTAAATGTGTATTTATATATGTATGTATATAAAATTTATATTATAGATTTAAGCAAATAATAACATGCACACAACTCACTACAGTCACTTATTTTCTTGTTCTTCTAACATTTAAAATTTTAATTTAATTTTATGCTATGTAGGAGGCC